>CM066040.1:51678241-52008883 GCA_033557465.1 Ichthyophis bannanicus
CTTTTCTTAAAGCGTGGAATACAACTGGTCTGGGCTGCCAAGATAGTATTTTTCAACAACACCCAAGCTTGATGTAAGTCTTTAACCTTTGCAACTGCTCCTTTTAGTTTTTTCTTAACTATTTTCCTCATTTTATCATAGTCTGCCTTTCGAAAGTTAAAAGGTAGTACTGTGGATTTCCTTACTATCCCTCCTCCACTAATTAAATCAAAGGCGATCATGCTATGATCACTATTGCCAAGTGGCCCCAACACCCTTATCTCTTGCACTAGATCTGGTGTTCCACTAAGAACCAGGTCTAATATGGCTTCCCCTCTGGTCGGTTCATGAACCAGCTGCTCCAAGAAGCAGTCATTTATGTCATCTAGGAATTTTATCTCCCTAGCATGTCCTGCCGTGACACTGACCAAGTCGATACCGGGGTAATTGAAATCACCCATTATTATTACTGCGCTGTAACATTTGTTAGCTTCCTTGATTTCTTTGAGCATTTCATCATCCATTTGTTCATTCTTGCCCGGTGGTTGATAGTACACACCCACTGCCATCGCCTTCCCCTTTTTACATGGAATTTCAATCCATAGAGATTCTACAGCAAATTTTGTTTCCTGCAAAACTTTAATCCTTTCTGAGTCAATGCCCTCTCTAACATAGAGCGCAACCCCTCCACCAATTTGATCAGCTCTATCATTACGATATAGTTTGTACCCAGGTATCACAGTGTCCTACTGGTTGTCCTCCTTCCACCGTGTCTCTGATATTCCAATCATATCTAACCTCTCATTTAGTGCTATATATTCTAACTCTCCCATCTTATTTTTTAGACTTCTAGCATTTGCATACAAGCATTTTAGAGACTGTATTTTATTCATATTAATTTGGCTATTGGTAGACATGGGTAATTTGGGATCTTTAAGCTCTGTCTGCTCCATGCTTGAGGGGATTTGGGCTACTTTGCTCTTTTTTGGAACCTCTCTGCTTTTGGTAGTATCCTTCAAGGATACATTCTTCCGAACTATCTGCTCTTGGGTGACTGTCAACTTTCCCCTATTATCTAGTTTAAAAGCTGCTCTATCTCCTTTTTAAAGGTTAATGCCAGCAGCCTGGTTCCATCCCGGTTAAGGTGAAGCCCATCCCTTCGGAAGAGCCCCTCCTTTCCCCAGAATGTTCCCCGGTTCCTAACAAATCCAAAACCCTCATCTCTGCACCATTGTCTCATCCACGCATTGAGACTCCGGAGCTCTGCCTGCCTTTTGGGTCCTGCACGTGGAACGAGAAGCATTTCGGAGAATGCTACCCTGGAAGTTTTGGATTTCAACTTCGTACCTAAAAGCCTAAATTTAGCCTCCAGAACCTCCCTACCACATTTTCCTATGTCATTGGTACCGACATGTACCAAGACAGCAGACTCCTCCTCAGCACTATCTAAGATCTTATCTAGGTGGCGCGTGAGGTCCGCTACCTTCGCACCAGGCAGGCATGTTACTAGGCGATCCTCCCGTCCACCAGCCACACAGCTATCGACATGCCTTATGATGGAATCACCAAATATAACGGCTGTCCTAACCCTTCCCTCATGGGCACATGGCCCTGGAGAAACTTCCTCAGTGCGAGAGGGTTTTGCATCACCTGGAGGACAGGTCCTAGTTACAGGATCACTTCCTGCCACACCAGGGTGATGCTCTCCTGTCACGTGACCTCGCTCCTCCATGGCAACAGGGATGCTGCCAGACTGGAGGTGGGACTTCAGGACTATATCCCTGTAGGTCTCATCTATGTACCTCTCTGTCTGTCTTATGTTTTCCAAGTCTGCTACTCTGGTCTCTAGAGAACGGACTCATTCCCTGAGAGCAAAGAGCTCCTTGCACCTAGTGCACACGTAAGACCTCTCACCAACTGGGAGAAAATCATACATGTGACACTCAATGCAAAAGACTGGAAAGCCCCCATCTCGCTGCTGGACTGCTGTCTGCATCTTAGTTTTAAGTTTTTGTTTAGATCTTTAAGTTCTTTACTTATGAAGGGTTGCCAATAAAACTGTACCTAATACGTTTAATATACCTTGTTCACCTGAAGCTTAATTAATCTCAGGTCCTTAGTGTATGACTGATTTGGGTAACGAGCTTCACCTGAGAGCACCTCCTGTCTGTTAAAATGTGTAAGTACCTATAAAGCTACAATTATCCCAGGGGTGGGTATGACACTTATTAAAAGAGGGCTGCTACACAGTACCCTGTCCTGTGCTGCTGAGTTAAGCTATATTCTTATTTGATTTAAATTATAGCTCTTTGCTGCTGCTAGGCTCTAACTTATTATGAAATTTAAACTACAAGCTCTCTGCTGGGTTCTAAATTTAACCAGAAAGCTCTCTTCTGTGTTTTAAATGTAAACTAAAAGTACTTTGCTGATGCAAGGCCCTGAGTGACTATTAAATTTAAACTTCAAGCTCTCTGCTGGGTATGAAATTTAACCAGAAAGCTCTCTTCTGTGTTTTAAATGTAAACTTAAACTGCTGCTACTAGGCCCTGACTGATTTAGCAAAAAATAGTGGGTTCACAGATTAATTAGCTTTAATAAAAAAAAAATCCTTTCAGAAAATTCCCAGAAGTATATACAGATCTCTCTCCAGAAGTAACAGGCCCCTTTTCTAGTCTTTCAAGACTATCATCTAATGGTCAAACTAACTCTCTCTCAAGTTTTTTTTGCTGCAAATGTACTTGAAAAAGCTTTTATTATATGTTTTTGCTTCCACAACAAACTTTTTTTCAAATTCTCTTTGCCTGCTTTGTCAATGCCTTGCATCTCACTTGCCAGTGCTTATGTTTCCAGTTTTTGTCATTTGACTCCTTTTTCCATTGCCTGAAAGATGTTATTTTTTGCTATAACAGCCTCTCTGACCTCACCTTTAAACTGTGCTGGCATTTTTTTGGACTTCCTTCCACTTTTCTTGAAGCATGGAACAGATCTGTGGGCTTCCAAGTATTTTTAAAAAGTGCCCATACTTGATGTAAATCTTGAACTTTTGCAGCTGCTCCTTTTATTTATTTATTTTGTAAAAACTATTTTCCTTATTTTATCATAGCCTCCCTTTTGAAAGTTAAAAGGTAGTACTGTGGATTTCCTTGCTGTCCGTCTTCCATTTATTAAATCAAATGGTATCATGCTATAACCGGGTAGTCGCACCCGGTGCTCCCATCCTGCTTCTCACACCCCCTTTTACTCTAGCTCCCTTTCCCACACCCCCCCCCCCTACCGTCCACAAATGCAACAGACAACCATTCTTGGGTAACAAACTGGTCGCAGCTTTATTTGCCAAGTTACCATCTATAACATGCAAAACAGCATAAACAACAACAACAAACACTCCCCCCCCCCACCCCCTCAGACGGAGTGATGTGTCACCAGCCGTGCTATTAGCAAAGTGACCTCGCCTCCGCACCGGCCGCATTCACCTCCATTGGCGAAATTCCTAAAGCCCCTGTCCGACTTCGCCATATCACTAGCAAAAGTCTACCCGGGGTTGTCCAGGCCGTGGGCACCCCGCCCATGCCCCAATTGGCCTAAGGCTCCGGACCCTGGACACCTCTGGGATCCCGCCACTCACCCCCCACCAAGCTGCAAGAACCCTACGTATCCAAACCCCCTTTCTCCCATAGGGTGGGCGGGTGGGCCGCCACGCTCCCGGCTCCCTTTGCATGTGCTCAGCCACCGCCGCGGGCCGAGCACATGCGCTATCCGCACTCGATTGGCTCCTGAGCGCGCGATCGCGCGCCCAGAACCAATCATTTTAAAGGACGCACCAGCGTCCTCGCCGCCACCCTGTGCTCCCCCCTCCTCTTCAAACCTAGAAGATCACAGGGTCCCGCGCCAGGCCGAGCACCCGGTTAACGCCGGTCGCCGGGACCCTGCCCGCGCCCTTTATCTTATCACTGTTGCCAAGTGGCCCCAACACCCTTATCTCTTGCACCAGATCCTGTGTTCCACTAAGGACTAGGTTCAAAATAGATTCTTCTCATGTCAGTTCATGAACCATCTTCTCCAAGAAGCATTTATTTCATCTAGAAACTTTATCTCCCTAGCATGTCCTGCCGTAACACTGACTCAGTCGATACCATGGTAATTGAAGTCACCCATTATTATTTCTGTGTTGTAACTTTTGTTAGCGCCCCTGACTTGTTTTAGCATTTCATCATCCATTTGTTCATTCTGGCCAGGTGATTGGTAGTTCACCCCCCACTGCCATCGCCTTCCACTTTTTTACATGGAATTTCTATTCATAGAGACTCTAAAGTATTTTTTGTTTCCTGCGAACTTTAATCCTGTATGACTTAATACCCTTTCTAACATAGAGCACACTATTCTCTCTAATTAGTCTTAAATGGATTACATTGTAGCTTCATTGCGTGTCCCCTAGACTTTCTACTTTTTGATGGAGTAAACAACCTA
The DNA here is from genome assembly GCA_033557465.1 of Ichthyophis bannanicus. Classification (NCBI taxonomy): domain Eukaryota; kingdom Metazoa; phylum Chordata; class Amphibia; order Gymnophiona; family Ichthyophiidae; genus Ichthyophis; species Ichthyophis bannanicus. The sequence goes on from CM066040.1 coordinate 51,682,688, forward strand.
TTTACATTTACCCGTTCTACTCCATTCATTAATTTATAGATCTCTATTATATCTCTCCTCAGCTGTCTCTTTTCTAAGTCCAAGCCTTTCCCCCATAGGTGTATCCTTCCATCCACTTTACCATTTTGATGGCTCTTCTCTGTACCTTTTCTGATTCCGCTATATCTTTTTAAAGATATGGCGACCAGAATTGCGCACAATATTCAAGGTGTGGTTGCATCATAGAACAATACAGAGACATTATAATATCTTTGGTTTTATTCTCCATTCCTTTCATTATGATTCCTAGCATTCTGTTTGCTTTCTTGACTGCTGGTGCACACTGGGCAGAGGGTTTCAGCTTATTATCCACAATAATGCCTAAATCTTTTTCCTGGGTTGTGGTTCCTAATGTGGAACCTTGCATCATGTAACTGTAGTTTGTGGTGTTCTTTCCTAGGTGCATAACTTTGCATTTGTCCATGTTAACCTTCATCTGCCATTTAGAGGGCCAGTCTTCCAATTTATCAAGGTCCTTTTGCAATTTTTCATAATTCTCTTGTGTGTTAACAACTTTGAATAATTTTGTGTCATCTGCAAATTTGACCACCTCACTTGTTATTCCCATTTCCAGGTCATTTATGAATATACTATATGCATGATTATCCCCCAGTTGGTGAGAGGTCATATGTGCGTTAAATGTGCTAAGGCAACTTTATTTAGAGAAAAAGTGAGCAAAATGGAAAACATCTCCCTACCTGAGGGTTGTGATATCAAGGAACTTGAACAGAAAGGAGTATATAAATATCTGAGAAGAGGAATGAATGACAATCGAGGAGAAATTACTGAGAGAACAGATCAATACAGAATATTACAGGAGATTAAAGTTGTCATTGAAAAGAGTTTTAACATCACAGTATAAGATATAAGCCATCTATCAGCTGGCAATTCTTGTACTCTCATACAGCTTTAGGATGGTAGACTGGCCTCTTAGAGATCTTGAAAAACTGGATGTATGAACAAGAAAACTCTTCCATGCCCATAAAGTCATTTTATAAGAATCAGTGTATGCTGATATTGTACATCTCTAGAGTTGAAGAAGGGTTGGGCCTCATAGATATCTATTATACATACATGGCTACTATCATAGGCCTTCAGGCATATACCTATCAGCATCATCAGATCCAAATACACCAAAAGTACTGAGATATGAGAATAAACGTCCAGAATTTCTCTCTGTCATCAAACTTAACGAAGTGTTCCATTGAGTGGAAGGAATGAGTGAGAATCTACAAGCACACCCAGGGAAGGAAGCAACAGGATTTGCAGACAAGAGAAAAAAAACTCTTCAAAGAATTAGATCAGCAAACAAGTTAAAACAAGTGGCAAATATACAAATTCAATAGTAAATACAGTGTGTTACTCCAGTAACCTGTTATCAATCAAGATCAGACACATGAATGGTTAAGGAGAGGCGAACTGAAATTGAAAGATGATTAGTTGATAGTTGCAGCCAGGGCCGGCCCGTCCATTGAGCAAGAATGTTTTTTGCACAGGGCCCCGTGCTTCAGGGGGCCCCGTGCAAAGAACATTCTGCATAAGCAAATTAAAAAAAAAAAAAAAAAAAAGCTGGGAGAAGCTAGCCCAGGACTGCCTGCTAACGTCAGGAGACGCTGAGTGGGAATTGCTGTCAGCTGCATACCTGGCTGGAACAGAGCTCCTCTCTCCTGCTGCGATTGAGGATAAGAGCCAGTGAGTACCAGGGGTTGGTGGAGAAGCTAGCCCAGGACTGCCTGCTAACGTCAGGAGACGCTGAGTGGGAATTGCTGTCAGCTGCATACCTGGCTGGAACAGAGCTCCTCTCTCCTGCTGCGATTGAGGATAAGAGCCAGTGAGTACCAGGGGTTGGTGGAGAAGCTAGCCCAGGACTGCCTGCTAACGTCAGGAGACGCTGAGTGGGAATTGCTGTCAGCTGCATACCTGGCTGGAACAGAGCTCCTCTCTCCTGCTGCGATTGAGGATAAGAGCCAACTGGTCCCGCGGGACGCGGCCGCAGTGCGTGTCTGAAAGGGCGTGGTTCAAGGGGCATGTTAGGCCCCTTGTGAGCCCCTTAGGAGCACCTGGGAGCTTCTGGGAAGTTTCTTTGCTTCCTGTGTTTTGAATGGGTAAGCGAAAAGCTAAGAACAAGGGCCCAGTGGAGGGTCAGGTGGTGAAGAGCCCTATGGATACCCACCTGATTAGTGCTGCTGCTTTACGAATACCAGTCTCTCAGGACCCAGGAGCAAGGTTAGTCCCAGAGGCTTCATTAAGTTTGGGGGATCGTACCCCTCCCTCTCCACCCTAACTTTGATGATAAAATGCCCTCTTCCAATGCCTCCTTTGCTGGAGATGGTAGTTTGTTTTCTGTCTCCACCCCTTTCTCCGATGGAGCTTCTTGTAAGCGGACTGATCTGACTGGAGCTGAGCTTGTATACCCTTCGGGTGTCTCTTTACCATCTTCTGATTCGCTGCCAGATTTTTCTAGTTCTGCTAATTCTAATATTTCTTTGAAAGATGTTTTTGATGCTATACATCGGGTGGAATTTGTTCTTTTGGGTACTCTCAGCTGTGTAGTTTTTCCCATGACACTGCGAGTGTTCTTCGCGGTCATGGTCAGTCTCTCTCAGCTGTTAGTGAGAGGATTCGGAAGTTGGAGGGGTCTGCGGAGAGTGTACAGGTTGCGAGTTCATCTTATATAAAGGAGACTACTGCACTTCAAAAGAGATTGGAAAGGTTAGAAAACCTATCTAGAGCAAATAATCTTAGAGTTTTAAATTTTCCGATGGTACGCCTTCTCTCTCCATTAGAGTTATTTAAAAAATATGTCCATGATACATTGTTATGTTCAACATTTGATGTGGGTAGTATTATTTCTATTTATTATCTATCCCAGGGGGATAGTGAGATAGCTAAAGATGGAGAGGTTGATGAGCAGGTGAGCTTGGATCAACTAGACTTAACTCAATTTTTAGAAACCTCTCTAGATAAGGTGACTAAGAGGGCTACCCTATTGGTTACCTTCTCTTCTGAGAGCGAAAAGGTTGCTATTATGAAATTATATTTTGCTAAGAAGGATGTTTCCTTTTGTGGGAGTCCTTTGATGATGTTTCGCGAAGTTGCCAAGGTTACCCAGCTCAGACGGAAAGCTTTTTTGCAGCTAAAATCTAGGGTTCTTGCTTTGGGAGGTCAGTTTTATTTAAAATTTCCTTGTAAATGCTTTGTTACTTATTTTGGTAATAGATATGTATTTACTTAAGTGTCACAGTTAGAACAGTTTTTGGTGGGTAAGAGCTCGCAATAAGATTATTATATTGTTTTGTTTTGAGTAGTTTGGTTGGGAAGAAAATTGGGGTCTTGATGTTTGGTATGCTTAGCTAGCTGTCTCTCATTTAATGTGGTTTCTTGAGATTGTTCCTCTGAAAACTTTTAAAACTGTAATTTTCTTTAGTGTTTCATGTAAGGGAATGTTCTTTTCCAATGTTTACTTTTGTAATCATGACAAATTCAATAAAAATATAATATATAAAAAAAAAAAAAAGCTGGCCGCTGCCGCTGTGGCAGCAGCAGGATCGAGTGTCCGCAGGGCCCCCCTGCCCGGCAGAGTCCTCCCTCCCTGCATCACCTCCCTCTCGCGCTGGCTTTCAGAGCCACGAAGGGAGAGTTTCTCCCTCGTGGCTCTGTTAAGCCCGCTGGGGCTGATGGGATACAGGCATTTCCTGTTTCCCATCAGCCCTGGGCCCTGGCAGGCTTAAAAGAGCCGCGAAAGGAAAACTCTCCCTTCGCGGCTCTGAAAGCCAGCGCACGAGGGAGGTGATGCAGGGAGGGAGGACTCTGCCGGGCAGGGGGGGCCCCGCGGACACTCGACCCTGCCACTGCCATGGCGGCAGCGGCAGCAGCCAGCTTTTTTTTTTGTTTAATTTTGCTGATGGAGGGGAGGGGGGTTAGGACTGGCTGTGAGCTGATGGGGGGGGGGGGATTAGGACTGGTAATGAGCTATGTGGGGGCTAAAACTGAAAATGGGGTGATGGGGGGTTAGTACTGGTAATGGGCTATGGGGGTTAGGACTGGTAGTGGGCTGATGGGGGGGGCTTAGGACTGGTAATGGGTTGGGGGATTGCTAGGACTGGAAAAGGGCTGAGTGGAAGGGGAGGCTTGAACTGCAAATAGCTGATGGGGATGGGGGCTTGGAACTGAAATGGGCTGAGTGGAAGGGAGCTAGGATTTGACATGGGCTGATGGTGGGGCTAGGAAAGGACTAGAAATGGGTGGATGGGGGGCTGGGATTGGAAATGAGCTGATGGAGGGAATCAGATAGGACTGGAAATGGATGGGGGAGCTAGGACTGGAAATGGGCTGATGCGGGGCCTAGAAGGGAGCGGATGCTGGGTGGGGCTGGAACTAGAAGGGAGCTGATGTTGGGGGAGGATTAGAATGGGATGGCGCTGGGAGAGTGAAATGGAGAGGGGAAAAATATTTTGTGTGGGAGGGAAGAAAAATCTACAATTGGCCGGGTATTGGGAGAGTAAGTGGGGATTGAGGATGGAGGGGTAAAATTTGAGTGGATGAAATAGGAATGAGGAAAGAGCAAAAGGAGAAAGATTAGTATGTTAAAGCAGATGTAGAGAGAGAATGGAAAAAACTAGAAGAGAGAAGAAAGGACAAATGGACAGCAGACGATGGAGAGTTAGCAAAAGACATGAAGAAACCAGAAGAAAGTGGCTGGAGCAATTGCAACTGAAAAAAAATGCACAAAAGTTAGAAAGATATCTCTTTATTTTGAATTTATTAACTGGAATATGTCAGCTCTGGGAAATGTGCATCATTAACATCTGCGCTTTGTTTAGTACAAGTGGAAATTAATTTATAGTTTTATTTCTACAGTGGTGTTGTACATTCCAAGTTTTGCTTTTGGGGTTCCCAGTTTAATTATTGTCTTCCTGTTTCTAAATTGTGATTCCTTGTTTGGTGATGGTCTATGTTCTGCATGTGTAACTTGAAAGATACTCTGCGCCCCCCTCACCAGCAACACTGCAGGGCTCTTGGAGTAACGGAAAACCACACTCAAAGCAATGAGAAGGAAATCTAAGAGACAGCAATAAAATACCACACACTTCTATATATAGATATAGATATAGATATAGATATAGATACACCAAAGCTTTGCGGAGAGAAACAAATAGAAACAAGTTCTCTTTGTTTACTCTAACTATTAGCTATGGTTTACTTTATTTATAAGGCTCTTTTGGATGATACAGCATAATTTCACTTTATTGTTCTACGTCAGGTATTACGTATTCATAACATCATAGGTCAATTTCTAATCAACATAGGTCAGTATGAGGAGACATACATGTATTCCAAGACATAACTGTAGATATTAAGTTTACTGCTGACTGCTTGATATCTGGTAGCCCTGAGACTGAAAGGCTGGAGGACAAGCTGTCCTTTTTCTTATTTCACATAGCTTACAAGACTTGTACCTCTTCACCTACTTAGTAAGCAAATATATGAAGTTTATTTCTAAGCCAAGTTCTGAACAATTGTAACTCTTTCTCAGGTTGTATTAGACAGTCTGGTTGTGTACACCGCCCTGTACAGACAAGCTTACTTTCAGTCCCTCCTCTGATTCTGTAAAGAATCATTCCCAAAGTAAGGAAACTCAGACATTGCCATTAAAGTGGAATTAAGGCTAGATTCTGGGTCAATCTGTAACATCATTGTAGGGGGTCAGTGATTCCACTGATTTCTTACAGCAGGCTGATATTACACAGAGAATTAATATTCCCAAAATGAGAATCCCCAAAAAGCCAAGTAATGATGCTAACATGCCTTGCAAAGGCCTGGATAATGAATTCCAAAATGAAGAAACAGAATCAAATAGATCTGAAAAAGAACTGACATAACTATCATTTGAAACAAAAGTACGGTTTCTAACTTTATCTAATAGGCCTTTTACTATTTTTCCATTATTATCAAGCATACTACAACAAAAACCAACTATTACTCCACACACACCATTTTCCTTTGCTAGGAGATAGTCTAAAGCCATTCGGTTCTGGGCTGCATAAGCTGACACTTTGTTCACTGCACTTTGCAATACACAAATTGCCTCAGTGAGATCCAGGGCTGTAAGTTCAACAACTGCCTATAGTCGCATAATCTGGGTACCATATTCTCTGGTGGGTGCTATAGCTCCAAAGGTTGAAAGTCACACAGTACCTGTGAATGCATCTATTTAAGATTTAGTTAAAGGTTTTGTACTGTCTACCAGCTGTTGAGCAGCCTCTATGGCCTTATCCTGTGGAGAAACATCCCTTTTTCTTCTAAAAGAATTGTTCAGGGTTGATAATAAAGTAATGTTTTGGTAAGGTACAAAGCGCCATGGGGTATCTAATTGGGCTATATAACCAAGTACCTGACCAACCTCTGGGAAGCTCTGTATACGCAAACGTACCACACACAAAATAATCTCCTTCTAAAGCCACTAAGCCATCTTCCCAGATTGTCAAATTCTTGGGACAAGATATATTCTGGATACAATTATTCAAAGCCCACTGAGTCATGTCCATTTCATTAAGCCCTCCAGACAAATTACGTTTCCAGGGATGATAATACCCTAGTAAAGGGAAACTCCAGTTAGGTATGTTTAGGTCTGAACTAGAGTCATTCAAAGGATAGTCAGAACTATTATATTGTAGTAATTCATAATCATGCACCTGGTTCCCTTGAACTGACATTAATTGTACTACTGAAATATAAGAGTTTCCTACATGGGATTTCTTATACCAGATAGAAGAATTATGCAGCATTACTATTCTACAAACGTTCCATGGAGTATCCCCTACCTTTCTTACCTTACCCTGAGCCATAAAACATATTGGAGGATTTTGTAGAGGCATAGAACTAACTATTCTAGGTTCTGGGTTTGTATGAGACCATTGTACAGAAGTTAGATTAAAAGCTATGTCATGAAACTCCTCGAAGGTCTTAGGCCTAACCCTAGGTAGAAATCCATGCTGAGTAGCTGTCACAGATGGAAGACACACTGCACAATCTGATAAATTAAAATGTTTTGTCATTGAGTGTACCTGTGACTCGAAAACATTTGAATATTCCTCATAACATTCCCAAGGTTCTAACTGCAGCACTGCTTTGCTACCACTAATATGCCTCAGCACAACTAAGGTGAGATATAAAAACATTCTTAGCAAAACTTTTAAATATCTAAAACTATAATTACTTAAAAATATACAAATCAAAACTGAAAATATACATATTCTTCTTAATACTCTCCTTTATATAATGAAGATATATACTATAGGTATAATTAGCCTCTAAGTCTCAATATGTTTATGAAGTAGAGGTTAAGTACCTAAAGGTCATTACATATATATCAGGAAAATACTAATCTAAACTGACCTCATCCCTCTAAGCAATACCATAAATGCCGAACAAAAGCATTTTGCATGAATAGTCCATTCAGAATTTACTTAATACAATAATCTTTTTCTGTGATGTCACCATTGTTCTCTCTGAAAGTACTTTAAATCATAAAAATCTTTTTCTGCAATATCACTGTTGTCCGAGGAGTCTGCGTTGTATTTCTTGAATCATCGATGCGGAGAATCCAACTTCTGGATCTTGTGAGGGAGCCTTCTTACACTGCGTAAGATGTATTCAACGAGAATGTCCTTCCACTTTACAGGCTGAATATCCCACCAGAAGTACACGGAATGGACCTAGGAATTTCGGAGCCAGAAGTGTCTTTGGATGCAAATTCTTAATCAGGACCCAATCCCCTGGTTTCATGTCCGGATGTGATGATTCCGAAGGAGCATTGTGTTGAGGATTCACCTTCAATAAAGGGGAAACAGACAGGACTGAGTGCAATCGTGCACAATAAGTTAAGATATCGCTGCGCAACAACTGGGGGTCTGGGATAACTGCCAAGGCATGTGGAGAAGTAGCTGGACGTCCAGTAACTATTTCGTATGGTGTCAGACCTCCTCGAGTGCGCTGGGGGGAGTTATGCACCGCCATAAGGGCAAAAGGAAGGGCTTCTGTCCAATCCATAGCCCAATCCTGTGTCATAGTGCGCAAGAAACCTTTGAGAGTCCTATTCATCCGCTCCACTTGGCCAGAGCTTTGCGGCTGATAGGGTGTGTGCAATTGTCTTTTGACACCAAACGAATTTTCAATATCCTCCCAGACACGTGCAATGAAGGCCGGACCCTGATCAGAACAAAAGGTACACCCCAGACAGGAATAAACTGAGTGAGCAACAATTTTATGGCAACCCCAGCTGTCATACTGGTAGTGGGATAAGCCTTCACCCAACCAGAGAAAAGACAAGTGATCACCAACAAATACTGCCTCCCTCCTCTGGCACAGGGCAAATCAGTAAAATCAAGCTGCAAAATCAAAAACGGTCCAGACGGTCTGGGAAGAGCAGCAGCAATCTTCAGAAGGGGCCCCACCCTGCCAGCCTGCAAATAATCCAAGCAAGCAGCATACACAGCCTGTGCCACAGAAATAAACTGCGGGTGATACCACAAAACCGCAAAGGCATGAGTCATGGCTGCAGCGGATAAATGAAGTTTATGATGCAGGAACAGAGCAAGCGGAAACAAAAGAGAGTGTGGTGAACAGCGCCCTCCTGAGCCTATGAAGACGGATGAAAATCCTGAGGTTCAGCAGGATTTATGCCTATTTGAGAAACCAAGGAAGAAAGAGAGACTCTATTCCACAGAGCTGAGCATGGAGACCAGCCCAGGGGAGGAGTCCTGCAGTCCTGATTGGGCACACCCTGTCCTGGGAAGGGGCGTGTCCAGGAGAGAACGTGGTTTTAAACCAGAGCATGGCTTTGCTAGTGAGATAGAGAAGAGAAAGAAGGAGAAGAGGAAGATTGATTGGAAGTCCATAAGACAGTATGCTGATACTTGGGAACCTGGCATTGGAAAGAAACCTGCAAAGTTCTATTCAGAGGCAGTGAGTATAAGTCCCAAGGAGAGAGGACCTAGCCCTGAAATAGACAACCGTTGGAAGGCACAGCCCTGGGAATGGAAGCCTTCAAGGCAGGCACAAGAAAGAAAACCATCATTCTGTGAACTACCGTTTGAGCCAGAGAGCAACAAACATTCTAACAGCTGGAGAACGTTGGAGCCATCTGAAGTCAGAATGGCATGGCAACAAGTAAGTGAATTGCCACAAAGTTTCCAGGCTGAACGTAAAGCTAACTCTCCTGTGTGTGAAACATTAGCAAAAGAGACTAGCAGTTACTCTGATACAATTAATCTAAGAGAGGAGAAAATAAACAGCCTTAAGCCAGAGGGAAGTTGTATAGCTGATAGCAATTCCCTATCTCACAAACAGCAGGCTGAATTGCTCCTACAGAGTTTTAAGCAGTTTTTAGAGTTGCAAGCTAGAAGACAGCCAGTGTTACCAGAAGCCAGTAATTCCATACAGCTTGAAGAATTAACACAAGATAATACAGACTTACCAGATTGTGAGAGCATGGATTGCACGGTCTGCTGTGTAGAGATGCCAAGCTGAAAGAAACTGCTTTTTACCGTATGTGAATTGAATGCTACGGAGCTGTTGTATTGCCTTGCTGAGAAAGCTCTAATTATGTGCACCTGATTCCCCAGCACTGTGAAGGTAACAGTGGCTGAAAGAGGCTGCAGTGAATCTAACTGACCTCTTGGGGCAAAGTGAGTAATTTGCTTAGAAGTGAAAAGAAGCAGTTATACTTTAAGTTGCCTTTATCCTAAGTTTTCCTGTTAGCATTTGAAGCACCTATTTTGTTTGCATTTATTTGCCATGTGATGGAACAATATCCTTTACTATAATAAATATACTGGAAACCCCATAACTACAACTCTTTATTTCGGAGCGAGAGGAGCAGGAACTACAATACCCAGCATTCCCTGGATACAGGTTACTCTCCTTCCTCACGAAGCATCAGACCGCCGCTCCTGTCTTTAGCCCCAAGGCCGGGCAGGAGCGCCGCAAGTGGCTACGTTGGCAGGATATTCCACGCATGCGCAAGGTGCCGCGCAGAAAAACTACAGAAAAGCAACTGCAAAAAAGACCCCGCGTGCAGACCATCCTGAAAGGAAGGAAAGAGTCCCAGCATCGGAGTGTCAGCTGCAACGAGGTTGTGGAAGCATGAGGCAACACCTGAGCCAGGTAATAAGTGTCCACCTGGGAAAGGATAAGGATACAGGGCTGAGGGTGTTTGCCAGCTAGTTGAAAAAAAAAGGAAAAGTTTTTTTTTAAAAAGTGTGAGGTACCGCACTTGGTTTTTTTTTGTCTGTTTGTATTCACAGGTACTAAAGATGTCTCTGGATCCAGCAGAGGTATTTAAATGGATGGCCACTCAACTCGAGAGACAGCGAGACTTGAGTCTAGAGTTCCAGGAAAAGAGTGCTGCTGCCCTGCAGGCTCAGCAGCGACCCCTACTGGACATGCTGCAAGCGTGGGTAGCTGAGCAGAAGACGCCACAGGAGAAACCATCTGTTCCCCCAGGTTTTTCTGCTACAGCTGCGCATAGTCTAAACGCAGGGACTATGTTTAATTTTGGCCAGTTAAAGGACAATGAGGATGTTGATAATTTTATTGAGTGTTTTGAAAGAGTGGCACAGTTAAGTGCATGGCCAAAGGAGTGTTGGGCCATCAGATTTGCAGCTTCCCTTACTGTAGAAGCAATGGCTGCCTATAGGAGCATGCCACCCGACCTTGCCGGAAATTATGAGGAGGTGAAAAGAGCGGTCCGGGAAAGGCTAGGCCTTACACCGCTAGCCTACCATAATCTCCTGCGAGCGGTTAAATTAAAACAGGGTGAGACACCGAAAGCCTTAGTATATAGGATAAGCAGGTTGTTAAATAAATGGCTTAATCCAGAGAATAGGACCAAAGAAGCTATATTGGAAAGCTTAATCGTAGAGCAATACATGAATGCTGTACCCAATGAAATAAAAACCTTCCTGATTCTGCAAAGCTGCAAAACCCCACAGGAGGCAGTAGACCTCACAGAACGCTTCTTAGAGGCCAAGGTAATGGCTCATGAAAGCAGTAGTGATTTAAAGGGGGCAGCAATACCTGAGTCAGAAAGGAAGTGGAAATTTCAGAATGAAGCAAGCAAAATGTGTATGCCAACTGTGAAGGCTAGGTTTCCGCCTAGGAAATGTTTTAAATGTGGGCGAGAAGGGCATATACAGAAGAAATGTTTTAGGACTGCCTTAGTAGCAGAAAGTGCACAAAAAACCCGAGAAGGATTTCTCATTGAGGTAGAGGTGCAGGGAATTGCTACTACCGCGTTATTGGATTCTGGCGCGGAGCAGACAATGCTCTCCAAGGCGCTGTGGCAGCAAGTCCAAGCATCAGGGGTAGCAATTCAGCCTGTTCGTAATGTGAAGATCCGCTGTGTACATGGAGGTACATCACTATACCCTGTATACAACCTTCAGGTGAAAGCGCTGGGTGTGCTTAAGAAAATACCCATTGCGATAGTACCCAAGCTACCAAACCCTATGGTTTTAGGAAGGGATTGGCCCTATTTTTATAGAGAAATGAGACAAGGCCTAACCCCTAAGGGAGCCCTGGTAGCTACAAGAGCCCAAGATAAGGACTCAGAGAAGGGAGAAGACCCTACTGATGAGGCATTTAGAAGTCTTCCTTCCCATGAGGATTTAATAGCCGCACCAGAAGAGAAGGTGAAGAAAACCAAAGCGCAGAAGCGTAATGGTAGACAAGAACGTTCTCAGCATAGGGCAGAAACTCAGGCTGGCCAGGAATTGCCCTGGGTGCCCGAAGAACTAGTTGGGAAATTTCCAACGTTCCCCAACGAACAACTGGACGACCCTGCCTTAAGTCAGGCATTTAAATGGGCCCAGAGTGATAGGGATACCCTACCTAGGTTTTTTCTGGACACCGGTATTTTGTACAGAGAGAGCAAGGATCCCTATACGGGCAATACGCGCAAACAGGTGGTGGTGCCTGCAACCTTCAAAAACTTGGTTTTGAGGCTGGCCCACGACCATCCGGTCGGAGGACACAAGGGCATCCGAAGTACTTTGGATCAGATCCTGGCAAGGTTCTATTGGCCGGGTGTTTTCAAAGAAACAGCGAGGTTCTGTGAAGCCTGTCCAACATGCCAGTGCGTCTCTGCCATCCACCCAAAAGAAGTGCCAATGATATCAACCCCGGTCATTACAGAACCCATCCATAGAATGGCTATGGACATTGTTGGTCCTTTAATCAAGACACCGAGGGGATTTCAATATATTTTAGTGGTCATAGACCAAGCGACATGATTTCCTTGGGCCATGCCACTACGTAATATATCCGCTAAGGCCGTGGCGGCTGAACTGATCAAACTGTTTTGCGAGGTGGGCTTCCCTCGCGAAGTTCTGACAGACAGAGGAAGCAATTTCCTTTCCAAGTATTTAGCCCAAGTTTGGGAAGCGTTTGATATCCGCCATGTCAAGACCTCAGCCTATCATCCACAAAGCAATGGGCTAGTGGAGAGACAAAATCAGACGATTAAAAGGATGCTGCGCCGCAGTTTAGAAGGAAATATGGCCAACTGGGATACGATGCTACCCTTCGTCCTCTACGCTTGCAGGGAAAGGAAGCAATCGTCCCTAGGGACAGCGCCATATGAACTTATGTATGGTCGATCACCCCGTGGGGTATTAGATATCCTGAAGGAACAGTGGGTAGAGCCCGACGTACATGAAGTAGGAGTACCAGAATTTCTTAAGGATCTAAAAGGTCGCTTACGCCGCACCACACAAGTGGCGGAAGTCAATTTAAGACACAATCAGCGACGACAGAAGGCCTATTATGACCAAGGCACACGGCCGCGCCAGTTAGCTGTGGGAGACAAGGTCATCGTGATGGTGGCAGGCCCAGACCCGAAATTTGAGAGCCAATGGAAAGGCCCATGTACCGTGGTCCGGCCAGTGGGTCCAGTGTCTTATCTCGTGAAGAATAAGAAAGGACGCCAACAAGTGTATCATATTAACCTTTTGAAGCCTTGGCATGATAGAACAGCCCTAGCTCAGGTAGCCACCGTAGTGCAAGACAGGAAAGTGGTAGAGAGGGCACAGATCAACGCCAGACCCCGGAGTAGAATCACGTGCTGTGCCTCTGGTCAGATGCCAGCCCGTGATATCTTAAGGGGGGGGATCTGTGGTGAACAGCGCCCTCCTGAGCCTATGAAGACGGATGAAAATCCTGAGGTTCAGCAGGATTTATGCCTATTTGAGAAACCAAGGAAGAAAGAGAGACTCTATTCCACAGAGCTGAGCATGGAGACCAGCCCAGGGGAGGAGTCCTGCAGTCCTGATTGGGCACACCCTGTCCTGGGAAGGGGCGTGTCCAGGAGAGAACGTGGTTTTAAACCAGAGCATGGCTTTGCTAGTGAGATAGAGAAGAGAAAGAAGGAGAAGAGGAAGATTGATTGGAAGTCCATAAGACAGTATGCTGATACTTGGGAACCTGGCATTGGAAAGAAACCTGCAAAGTTCTATTCAGAGGCAGTGAGTAGAAGTCCCAAGGAGAGAGGACCTAGCCCTGAAATAGACAACCGTTGGAAGGCACAGCCCTTGGAAAGGAAGCCTTCAAGGCAGGCACAAGAAAGAAAACCATCATTCTGTGAACTACCGTTTGAGCCAGAGAGCAACAAACATTCTAACAGCTGGAGAACGTTGGAGCCATCTGAAGTCAGAATGGCATGGCAACAAGTAAGTGAATTGCCACAAAGTTTCCAGGCTGAACGTAAAGCTAACTCTCCTGTGTGAAACATTAGCAAAAGAGACTAGCCGTTACTCAGAAACAAATAATCTAACAGAGGAGAAAAAAAACAGCCTTAAGCCAGAGGGAAGTTGTATAGCTGATAGCAATTCCCTATCTCACAAACAGCAGGCTGAATTGCTCCTACAGAGTTTTAAGCAGTTTTTAGAGTTGCAAGCTAGAAGACAGCCAGTGTTACCAGAAGCCAGTAATTCCATACAGCTTGAAGAATTAACACAAGATAATACAGACTTACCAGATTGTGAGAGCATGGATTGCACGGTCTGCTGTGTAGAGATGCCAAGCTGAAAGAAACTGCTTTTTACCGTATGTGAATTGAATGCTATGGAGCTGTTGTATTGCCTTGCTGAGAAAGCTCTAATTATGTGCACCTGATTCCCCAGCACTGTGAAGGTAACAGTGGCTGAAAGAGGCTGCAGTGAATCTAACTGACCTCTTGGGGCAAAGTGAGTAATTTGCTTAGAAGTGAAAAGAAGCAGTTATACTTTAAGTTGCCTTTATCCTAAGTTTTCCTGTTAGCATTTGAAGCACCTATTTTGTTTGCATTTATTTGCCATGTGATGGAACAATATCCTTTACTATAATAAATATACTGGAAACCCCATAACTACAACTCTTTATTTCGGAGCGAGAGGAGCAGGAACTACAATACCCAGCATTCCCTGGATACAGGTTACACTCCTTCCTCACGAAGCATCAGACCGCCGCTCCTGTCTTTAGCCCCAAGGCCGGGCAGGAGCGCCGCAAGAGTCAGGGCAAATGAGTAGGTGCTCCTTCTTCCAGTAGCCCTGAGTATCACAGGATGCACCCCATGAAGTCCATAGAGTTTTGGTTTCAAGGGAAGTATCTTGATACTGCTGTAAAAGAGAGGACAAGGAGAACAAAGTCATGTTAGAAGGCTTTAAATACAGCAGCGTTGGTGACACTAATGCCTGAAGAGCAGCCTTCCGCGCTTCTTGGTCTGCAAAACGATTGCCCTTTGAAACTAAATCACCAGCAGAGGAATGTCCTTTACATTTTAAAACTGCAACTTGTGCTGGCAAGAGAACAGCTTGTAACAAACGATAAATGTGTTTAGCGTGTTTAATTGGTTTATTAGCAGAAGTTAAAAATCCTCTTTGCAACCAAATATTGCCAAAATCCCATAGCACACTCATTGCATAAGAGCTATCTGAATATATATTTGCTAGAAGATATCTAGAGAGTTCAAGAGCACGTGTCAATGCAAAAACATCTGCTAACTGGGCACTAGAAAATGGCAGAGAAGCTGATTCAACCACGTCATCAATTGTGGTTACTGCATAGCCTACACAAAGTTTTCCCATTTCATCTCTGAAAGCCGAACCATCCACAAATAAGGTTACATCCGGGGCTGGCAGGGGTACAGGTGAGAGATCAGGTCTAGCACGGGAAGATGTTAAAATACTTTGAAAACAATCATGGGACCCATCCTCCTCCACCAGATCTGCCAAAGGAGCCAGGAGCGTAGATGGATTGCATATGGACGTAGTACATATTTTTATATGAGACTGAGAAATTATCAATTCCAGAGTCAACAAACGTGTGGAAGACAAAGGCTGAGTTTTAGTTAAATGGAGCAACCTAGAAACAGAATGTGCCACATATACCTAAAGAGGGAGCTGTAACACTAAAAAATCAGTAATTTCAATTGCAAATGCCACTGATACTAAACTGCGCAAGCATGGAGGAAGTCCCAAAGTCACTGAATCAAACCGCTTTGAAAAATATCCTATCGGCTTGCGACCAGTTGGAAATGCTTGCAAAAGCACACATGTGGCAGATATGATGAAACCTGGCAACAGCACAAGCACTGGCAAGTCAAATGCAAGGCATTGATAAGGCAGGCAAAGAGAGAATTTGAGAAGAAGCTTGCTGCGGAAGCAAAAACGCGAAATAAAGACCTTTTCAAGTACATTCGTAGCAAAAAACCCGTGAGAGAGTCAGTTGGTCCATTAGATGATAAAGGGGTTAAAGGAGCACTAAGAGGTGACAAGGCGATAGCGGAGAGACTGAATGAATTCTTTGCTTCGGTCTTTACTGAGGAAGATGTAGGGATGTTACCCACGACTGAAGTGGTATTTAAAGGTGTGGAAGAATTGAAGGAAATATCGATACATCGGGAAGATGTCTTACAACTATTAGATAAACTGAAGAGTAGCAAATCACCTGGGCCGGATGGTATACATCCAAGGGTGTTGAAAGAACTGAAATTTGAGATTGCAGACCTGCTATCAGTAATCTGTGAACTATCATTAAAATCATCTCTAATACCTGAGGATTGGAGGATCGCCAATGTAACACCAATTTTTAAAAAGGGTTCGAGGGGTGATCCGGGAAACTACAGACCGGTGAGCCTGACATCAGTACCGGGAAAAATGGTAGAAACCATCATAAAGAATAAAATTACTCAGCATATAGATAGTCATGACCTAATGGGAGACAGCCAACATGGCTTTAGACAAGGAAGATCTTGTCTTACTAATCTGTTATGTTTTTTTGAAGGAGTGAATAAACAGGTGGACAAAGGTGAGTCGGTTGATATTGTGTATCTGGACTTTCAGAAAGCCTTTGACAAGGTCCCTCATGAGAGACTTTTGGCAAAACTAAAGAGTCATGGGATAGGAGGCAGTGTACTACTGTGGATCAGGAACTGGTTAAAAGATAGAAAGCAGAGGGTAGGGCTAAATGGCCAATTTTCCCAATGGAGAAAGGTGAATAGTGGTGTACCCCAGGGATCTGTGCTGGGTCCGCTGCTTTTTGACATATTCATAAATGACCTGGAAAGTGGAATAACGAGTGAGGTTATCAAATTTGCTGATGACACAAAACTATTTAAAGTTGTTAAAACCCAGGAGGATTGTGGAAAATTGCAAGAGGATCTTGATAAATTGGAAGACTGGGCATCAAAATGGCAGATGAAATTTAATGTGGAGAAGTGCAAGGTTATGCACCTAGGGAAGAACAACCCAAACTATGGTTACACGATGCAAGGTTCCACATTAGGAACCACCACCCAAGAAAAAGATTTAGGCGTCCTTGTGGATACCATGTTAAAACCCTCGGCCCAGTGTGCAGCGGCGGCCAAGAGAGCAAATAGAATGCTAGGTATGATAAGGAAAGGAATGGAAAATAAAACAAAAGATATTATAATGCCTCTATATCGTTCCATGGTGAGACCGCACCTTGAATATTGTGTGCAATTCTGGTCGCCGTATCTTAAAAAGGATATAGCGATTTTAGAAAAGGTTCAGAGAAGAGCCACCAAAATGGTAAAGGGGATGGAAGGCTACTCCTATGAAGAAAGGCTAAAAAGGTTGGGGCTCTTTAACCTGGAAAAGAGACGGCTGAGGGGAGATATGATAGAAGTCTATAAATTAATGAACGGAGTGGAACGGGTAAATGTAGATCGATTGTTTACCTTATCAGAATATAGAAAGACTAGGGGACATGCAATGAAGCTACAGGGTAAACTATTTAAGACTAATAAAAGAAAATATTTTTTCACTCAACGTGTAATCAAACTCTGGAATTTGTTACCGGAGGATGTAGTAAAGGCTGTTAGTGTAGCTGGGTTTAAAAAAGGTTTGGACAAGTTCCTGGAGGAAAGGTCCATAAACCATTATTAAGAAGGGACCCAGGATATCAATGCTTGAACCAATACAAGCATTGTGGACCCTGTGTCCCTTGGGGAAACTGCTAGGTACGTATGACCTAGATTGGCCACTGTTGGAAACAGAATACTGGGCTTGATGGACCTTGGTCTGACCCAGTATGGCATATCTTATGTTCTTATGTTAGATATGGCTGAACTAGCCACATACAATTTGAATGTTAAAGAATAGTCTGGAAAAGACAAACACGGTGTAGTGCTTAGTGCAGTCTTTAAATTTACAAAAGCTTCCCACTGTGATAACGTAGGTACAATGAGACCTTGTGGACCCTCTTTCCCAATCAACGCATAAAGCAGAGCTGTAAGGTCTGAAAAATTAGCTATCCACTGTTTACAGAAAATCAATAATCCCAGGAATCTACGTAACAATACTGGTGTCGCTGGGAAAGACAATGATAGAATAGGTTCCAATCTGGCAGAAGTAATTTCATGACCAGCTGGAGTTAGAACAACATCCAGAAAAATAACATTTTGAGATACAAATTGCAGTTTAGACAAATTAACTTTCAGTCCTAATTTGGCAATATGAGCTAATAAAGACAAAGAGTCTGATAGACAAATCTCATAACTTGGTGAACACAAAAGCAAATCATCCACATATTGAATTAAAGAGGATTGGTCAAGCTTCACATCTAATAATGCAGTTCTTAGGGCCTGCGAGAAGTAAGCAGGACTGTCAGTGTAGCCCTGGCACAGCGTAGTCCATGTATACTGCTGATTGTCAAAATGAAAAGCAAATAAAAATTGGTTTTCTTTGCTAATTCTCACTGAAAAATAAGCAGAACTCAAATCTACAACAGAAAACCAAGTAGTCTCTGAAGGTACCTGTGTCCAAATATCATGCGGATTAGGTACCAAGGGAAAGATTGGCAAAATTACCTTGTTAACAGTTCGCAGATCTTGCACAAATCGATAAGTCTTGCTGTCAGCTTTCAGTACAGGAAGAATTGGAGTATTACATGGCGATGTAGTAGGATAGATGACACCTTGCATCTGTAAATCTTCAATTACTGGACGAATTCCATCTATAGCAGCTGCTGATAGTGGATACTGTTTAAGTCTAGGAAGTTGTACTCCAGGTTTTAAGGTAATCTTCACAGGAGGAATCGAGAGGCATCCGACATTGGATCCTGGGACTGCCCACAGAGTAGATGGAAGTCTTCCGAGAGCAGGGTGAATAACTTTGACATCCGCAGGGGGCTGCACTTCAGAGAGAGAATACAACTGAAAATGTAACTTTCCACTCATCCAGGATAAAGTTGCATGATGAGAAGCCAGGAAATCGCGACCCAAAAGATTCACTGGTAATGTGTCTCCTACCAGAAAGTTAGTAGGGTTCACAGTCTCTCCAATCTGCAAAGCTTCAAGTTTACGGTGAGGAATTATTTTACCTTCAATGCCTTCACAATGCACTGTTGGAGCTTGTGCTAGCTGAGTATGATAAACTTCAGGCAAATCCTGTAGACGCAGCACAGATGTAGTAGCTCCCGAATCAATGATGAATTTCACAGTAGAGCCTCCCAGTTTAGCTTCTAACTCACCCTGAGAAGTTACATTCAGATTCAATAATAGTCATGCATCCCAAGAATCACAATCTTCTGGGTTAGAAAAACATTGATATACAGGAGTGAACTCAGCAGGTGGGGGAGGAAGGCACTCAGCTCTCTGGCCATCCAAATTCCGATTCTGTGGACATTCTCGCTGTAAATGGCCACACTCACCACATGTATAACAAGCATGCATTCCTCTGGCTTGTCCACACCCTTGCTGAGAATTGCCTCGCTGAGAATTCCCATAGCTTCCCCTGAACCTGCCTCTCCCCCGCCCCCTTCCCAGGGCTGGATGCATAGAAGCAATTTGTAAATTGAGTAGTTTAGTCTTCTTTACATCTAATCTGGTTTGTTGCTCCTGCAATTCCTTGAGATATTTCAACTCACTGTACCGTGCACCCTCCAAAATTGCATCAGCAGGCCAATCTATTATTGAAGTTTCCAAAATTTCTTTTATTCTTGGACTCAAACCATTTACAAAAATATTAGTAAATCCTGAAGGTGTATCTTCTGTCTCGCCAGAATAATCCTTAAACGCTAGCATACACCTAGTGTGAAAAGCTGTAACTTTTTCACCCCTTTCCTGTGTTAAAGAAGTGAGTTTTGACCAGTCCTTCACAGGCTTACATAGATTAACAGGTTAAGAGATTCTAACAATTTTTCTCTACATAGAACAAAATTATCTCTTTGTGTCTGTTCTTGAAGATCTGTTACAGGGTCTGTCTGTGGCCATACCCAATTATCATCTCTAATTGGATGGATTACCTTATGAAAGTCAGCTGGATTAATAAAAACAGATCTGAGCAGATTATCTAGATCTGCCCAAGTAGGATTATAACTATTAATTATTTGAGACCACAAGGATACAAATCTACCTGAATTTTCCCTGTAATCAGGAAAGGTTTTAGCCAAATCAAATACTTCTTTAGGACTCCAATTTGCAGGTACAATCATTGTTGGATATACACGAAAAGGATATGCAGGTACTATATCTTCTTCTACAGGTTTTGCAGTTACAGAACATGGGTCATTATGTCGGCGTAAAACAGTCTGAAGAAAGCTTATATCACCATATAATTGATCACATTTTTCCTTATAGGTTATAAAATGCTTATCCAGATCTTTCTCAATATTATCAATAAGTTTACTAGAAATTCCCAATTCCTTTGTAGCAGAAATATTATTCCTTACTATTCCCTTTAAGGTTTCTATCATATGTACTAATAAAAGAAAATATTTTTTCACTCAATGTGTAATCAAACTCTGGAATTTGTTACCGGAGGATGTAGTAAAGGCTGTTAGTGTAGCTGGGTTTAAAAAAGGTTTGGACAAGTTCCTGGAGGAAAGGTCCATAAACCATTATTAAGAAGTGACCGAAGATATCAATGCTTGACCCAGTACAAGCATTGTGGAACTTGTGTCTCTTGGGGAAACTGCTAGGTACATATGACCTAGATTGGCCACTGTTGGAAACAGAATACTGGGCTTGATGGACCTTGGTCTGACCCAGTATGGCATATCTTATGTTCTTACAATACTTTCTATCTCACGGCTAAAAAGTGCATTCACCTCTCTAAGCTGAGAAACATTACAATTACTGAAATCTTCAAACTTTGCATCCCCCAATATCTTCTGTTTATTCCTTATCTCTTCTCTTAGTTCTGCTGCACGAGTGATCCTCCCCCTACCAGAAGTTACATGACTCTCAGAAGAAACAGGGGGAGACGATGGGGATGCACTTGGGACTATTCCAGCTCCAACTACCAATGCAGCCACATCTGCATCATATTCTGGAGAAAGAACTGCTGGGAATTTCCCTGCCTGTTCACTATCATTCTTCTGTGATTCACTCACTTTATCAGTTCCAGCATTCTTCAACACAAACAAATCATTTTTCGTATCATGTGCCATTCGTTGCCACCAATTAAACACTAGCCCTTCACGGGCATCACATAATTTACATTTAGCCTGCAAAGCACATTTCAGATAACGAAGTTTATCTATAGAAAACGTTCCCTCCAAAGGAAACTGTAGAAGCACATTATCCTTAGTCACTGCATGCCAGTGTACAATATAATTAGTAGCCATATCCCCATACTTCTCACGCATACAATAAGAAGGGCTACCTTTCTGAACAGCTAAAACCTTAGCTTTGTCATGCCATTCACGCAACTGAGATAAATCCCGTCTACCTAACAGATTACCCATTGCTGTCACCATATAATACTCACAAACACCTTCTGCCCTTGCCAGGAATGTAGAAATCTGTAGTCCGGCACGGCACCAACTGAAAGATACTTTGCGCCCCCCTCACCAGCAACACTGCAGGGCTCTTGGAGTAACGGAAAGCCACACTCAAAGCAATGAGAAGGAAATCTAAGAGACAGCAATAAAATACCACACACTTCTATATATATATAGATACACCAAAGCTTTGCGGAGAGAAACAAATAGAAACAAGTTCTCTTTGTTTACTCTAACTATTAGCTATGGTTTACTTTATTTATAAGGCTCTTTTGGATGATACAGCATAATTTCACTTTATTGTTCTACGTCAGGTATTACGTATTCATAACATCATAGGTCAATTTCTAATCAACATAGGTCAGTATGAGGAGACATACATGTATTCCAAGACATAACTGTAGATATTAAGTTTACTGCTGACTGCTTGATATCTGGTAACCCTGAGACTGAAAGGCTGGAGGACAAGCTGCCCTTTTTCTTATTTCACATAGCTTACAAGACTTGTACCTCTTCACCTACTTAGTAAGCAAATATATGAAGTTTATTTCTAAGCCAAGTTCTGAACAATTGTAACTCTTTTTCAGGTTGTCTGGTTGTGTACACCGCCCTGTACAGACAAGCTTACTTTCATAACTGAGCTGAGGTATTCTGTTTATGTAATTCCTATTTGACAGTGTCACTTGTTCTCTTTCCCTAGTAGGTCATGTATTGTTATTCTCTGAAATGTATTGGTTTAATATTTGCAGTGTTGCCTTTTGATAGGTAGGGTCTGGTGCTTTGTGCGTCCTGGTAGTGCTGTTACGATATGGCGGGTTTGCTATGGGTTCTAAATGGGCAGTGTTTGTAGTAGTTCCTAATATGCCTGGCGGTTGGCACTGGATTATAGTAATGTAGAAATCTTTTAGTCTTTCTATATCCATACACTCATTAAGAGGCATATTTACTAAAAGTTAGTGTATGGTAACATTATGCAAATATTTATGTAAATGAGGCCCTTATGCAAATACGGCCCTGCACCAAGTCTCCGCACATGGCCCCTTGGGCTGCCCCTGGTTGCAGCCCAGGACAGTGGATTACAGATTAGATGGTTTACAGTGAACCATGAAAATCTGACAAAACAGACACCTGTAGATTCTGTAAGAAAGAACTGGAAACAGTGACTCACCTTATAGCTGGCTGCGAAGTTCTGATGCAGGAAATTTCTATACAGAGAGGCACAATAAAGTAGCACACCTCATACATTGGAAACTCTATAAACACTATAACATCACTGCCGAAAAAGCACTGGGATCATGATCCTAAGAAAATTACAGAAAATGAAGATGTTATGATCACCTAGGATACTCCCATTCCAACCAATAAAAAGCTGGATGCAACAAAGCCAGACATAGTGGTAAAGAAGAACACCAGAACAGCATTGAATATAGAGGTGTCAGTCCAAATTGACTAGTCTGTGAATCGCATTGAGAGAGAGAGAGAGAGCATCTTCAAGTACCAAGAAATGCAATCAGAGTTAAGATGTGGCAGAAAGGTAGCGAATTATTTCCAATCATGTTGAACACCACTGGCTTGATTAAGAAGAATTTCCAAGCACACCTTGATAAATTATTCATACATGTTACATCTTAGAAATTGCAGAAGGCAGCTCTCTTTGGGACGATGCAGTACTATGCTGAGGATGTGTCTCCAGGGGCTTCTTCCCAAGAGAGAAGGGTTATGATGGCCATCTTAATTGGTTATTTTATTATTAGGCATTAGATAGCTGGGAGATTGGTGGGTGAGAGGATTGCCTAGTTACTTGCCTGTTTGGTGAAAAGGTGGAAGACCTCACACGTAACCATGATAGACAGTGCTAGTGACGAGCTGTGTGTCTTCATACATGTTGATACCAATGACATAAAATGTGGGAGGGAGATTCTGGAAGTCAAATTTAGGGTTTTAGGCTGAAATTTGACATCAAGGACCTTCAAGGTAGCATGCTCAGAAATACTTCCTGTTCTCTGAGCAGGATCCAAGAGACAAGCAGAGTTCCAGAGTCTCATTGTGCAGATGAGATTATGGTGTAGAGAGGAAGGTTTTAGATCTGTTAGGAACTGGACTACATTTTGGGTAAGGGGAGGGCCTATTCTGCAAAGATAGGCTTCACCTTAACCAGGGATTTAGTACCAGGCTGGTGGCATTAATATTCAAAAAGGCGATAGAGCAGCTTTTTAAACTGGAAATTGGAGCAAAGTAGATAGTTGCTCAGGAGCACATAGTTTAGAGTAAAGTTTCTATAAAGGATTTTGTCATAACAGGTAAATTAGGACATCCCAATAGTAACATTGCAATAATGGCAAAAATAGCCCCGCTATCTTTAAATAAAGAGAGAAATGAGACAAAAGATCACAAATTAGCCCTGCCAACTTCTGTGAAGATTAGAAATGCAGGTAAACGTTCCTTCAAATGTGTCTATGCAAATGATAGAAACCCCAAAAATAAGCTAGGAGAATTAGGATATATAACACTAAATAAAGAGAGAGATATAATAAGCATCCTGGAGACCTGGTGGAAGGAGAATAAGCAAAGGGACACTGTGACACCAGAACATAAATTGTATCACAATGATAGGATGGATTGAATTTGTGGAGGGGTGGGGCTATATGTTAGAGAACATTCAGGCAAATAGTATAAACATTCTGCAGGAAACAAAATGCACCATTGAATCCTTATGGATAGAAATTCTGAAGAGATCTATGATGGTGGCAGTTTAAAACATTAATGTGGGCTGCTCCTCGATTTGTACTTTAATTTGCCTTGCTTGATGTATTTCTTATGATGAATAAGGGGAAAAGGAAAGAGATGATCCAGGTGAATAGTGAGGTTTCTGGAGTTTAATGTCTTGCAGGATCCAAGGCAACATGGATTCACCAGGCAGGTCTCGTCAGACAAATTTGATAGATTTCTTTGACTGGGTGTCCAGGGAGTTGGACCAAGGGAAAGCTCTGGATGTGGTGTATTTAGATTTCATTCAAGCCTTTGACACCGTTCCCCACAGGTGTCTTACAAAACAAATTGAACACCATAGGGATGGACTAAAGTTGCTGATTGGGTTATAAATTGGTTGAGTGGGAGGCGACAAAGGGTACAGCTAAATGGAGCTCACTCTGATGAGAAGGAGGTTACCAGTGGTGTGCCACAGGAATCTGTCCTTGGTCCAATTCTGTTTAACATCTTTGTTAGTGATATTGCAGGAGGATTGTTGGGTAAGGTTTGCTTGTTTGTGGATGATACCAAAATCTGCGATAGGAAGGAGACAATAACACAAGGAGGGATCTCGCTAAGCTTGAAGAATGGTCTAGAATTTGGCAACTGAAATTTAATTCTAAAAAATGCAGGGTCATGCATTTAGGCTGCAAAAATCCAAAGGAGCTGTACAGTACAGGGAGTGAGGTGGTACTGTCCACAAAAGAAGAGCAGGACCTTGGCGTAATTGTGTCTGATGATCTTAAAGTAGCTAAACAGCTAGAAAAGGTGACTGCAAAAGCCAGAAGGATGCTTGGGTGTATAGGGAGAGGAATGGCCAGCAGAAAAAATGCCTCTTTATAAGTCTCTGATACGACCTGTGATAAGGAAGCTTATCATAGTTCAGGAGGGAACTATAAAAGAGGTGAATTGGCTTTGAACAAGCAACCTGTCTTTGCTGGTAGAAATACTAAAACAATGTTTTCATAAAAGACTACCAGTCCCAGAATGCACCAGGTTTCAAACAGCCTCTAGAAGAGCTGAAGTGGGGAAACGTGTGTTCAATCAGGAGAGCTATGAGGTAATCCCCAATCACTCATCTCCAAGGGCAGGGCTTGATTCAGCACACCTGGCCTGTGCTAGGGTGGAGTGTCCCTCTAAGCACGTTAAAAGTAAAGGATATTCTACACAGAGGGAGAACAGGCAGAACCAGGAGAACAAGGAGAGACAGAAGCAGAAGCCATTGGAGAAAGAAGAGAGAGGACTACAACAGCAGAAGCAACGTGGAAGGAAGAAGAGAAAGACATCTTGGAGGTCTAAAGAAGGAGCCCACAGCAGTATGTGTGTTAGGAGTGATTCCAGAGGCAAGCATACTCCATTGGACTGGAGGAAGCCAGAGGAGTGGGGTTATAAATCCAGGAATTCCCAGACGGCACCTTTGAAGGAGACGGCTGCATTTGGAAGGGGCCCTAAGACCGGTGCAAGAAGGTATGTGAAGAGAGACCCAGTGTCCAGGGATCTTGATTGGAAGGCTGGACATAAAAGCTGGACTACTTACTGGCCAGGATACCTGGAGAGGAAACCTAACAGCAAGGGGATCACAGGTATGAACTTTGATCTATGCCCTAGCTCTTCATCAGGAAGACAGCAGGGAAACAAATATTATCCTGAGAGTGATCAATTAAGGAATTCCTCTGAGCCAGACCCTGATATTGATTCCATGATATTTGAGGAAGAAGGAGATATATCAAATGATCAGAATGAATACATGGATTGCTCTCTGTCTAGGCTGCTGTTTTAAAGTAGTTTCTCATTAATACAACAACCACCAAAAGGAACTGTAACTTGTTCTTTTATCTACCCAGAAAAGTCTCTGCAAGAAAGCTTTAGGGTAGGATTGAGCCACGTAGAGAGAGTGAACCAGCAAAGGGGTTTGCAGCGGCTAATTATTGGTAATTGAGCCAGGCACAAGTGCACATGAGCTCTGGAAGGAAACTTGTCTTTTTTGTGTGTGTAAATAGAAGAAAGTTATCCTTGATAAAGAACAGTTTTTTTGTTACTTTTGGGTTTTGTTTTTGCCTTTTGGAGCACTGCTAAGAAGGTCATTAGCAGGAGCCATCAAAAAGACCTTTTCTGTTTCCCATCAAGGTCTTTATTGATTTATTGCTTAAGAAGTTCAGTTACCTTATATCATGTTTTGTTTTTCCTGAGTACAATACTTGAAGCAAGTGTCCTTTTGTGTTACCAAGTAAATCTATGTGGGAGAATTAACCCCATGAATAAAATCTGTTTTTCTTTGCTTACACTCGAGCATCACAACTCATTATTTTGTGAACGGCTGATTCTGGTATGAATGAACTACATCCCCCACAATCCTTTGCAAGTCATAATAATATTTTGCCTTTGCCAAGACTGTGGACATTCACGACCAGCGCCCCCGTTTAGACCTCATTTGGAGTATTGTGTACAAGTCTGGAGACCGCACCTTCAAAAGGATATAAAAGAGTTGGAGTCGATGCAGAAGGTGGCTACTAAAATGGTTAGAGGTCTTCGTTATGATGCATATGAGGACAGACGTAAAGATCTTAATATGTGTACTTTAGAGGAAAGGCTGGATGGGGCGATATGATGGATACCTTTAAATACCTCTGTGGCATAAATGCACATGAGGGTCTCTTTCAATTGAAGGAAAGCTCTGCTACAAGGGGACATAGGATGAGAGTGAAAGGGGATAGACCCAGGAGTAATATGTGGAAATATTTCTTTACAGAAAGAGTGGTAGATGCATGGAATAGTCTAGTATGTGAATTCAAAAAAGCATGGGACAAACACAGAGGATCTCTAAAGGTAAAAAGGGAGACTGTTGTAGTTGATATGGAAGGACAGACTAGATAGGCCATGTGTTCTTTTTCTGCCATCATATTTCTATGTTTCTATGAATAACCTGGGTCCCCCTCCCTGATCATGCAACCTTTGATAATGCAGTATGCACTAAAATTGGGTGCCTTCTGTGGTGAGGACTCTATCCTTGCTGGAGTTGTGGAGAAGGGAAGCCCCATCCAACTTGAGGAAGTCACTCTCAGCACAGATGCAAGATCCTCCCCCCTTACCTTTGCTAAGGAATTCCCTGATATAGAGGTGTGAAGGGGGCTCAGGTATGGGCGTTGAGCACTGCTGAGAAGTGGAAGTTCCCTACTGAGCTGAACCAGTAGACTTGAGGGCTCCTGCGGTGGATTTGCAAGGTGCTTCATAGAATGCTGTAAGTTTGTCTGCAGTGGTGAAGGAGCAGCTGCCTTTAGGGGAACAAACAGCATAAACTAGAAGATCATATGTGGGAGATCTCTTCTTGCTGTAAGGGGTATTAAACCCGAGAAAGTGACTTTAGAGTCCATTTGGAAGGTCATTATGCTGTTGGAGATTACAATACGATCCAAATTAGGAACTGTGGAAGGTTTCCTTGGTAAATTAGAATGACGAGTTGAAGTACTAGGGTCTGGGGGAGGGAGGGGAGAACAAGAGACTTAGATAAGGCAGTTGGACCTTGGACAGATAGATTTAAGACCTGTGCAACAATAAACTGGTGAAAGACTGTTCAGTTTTAATGGAAAAATGAAGTCGATGGAGAATAAATTAAGACAACTTAATATAATTTTAAATGTCCCACAGGTTCCAGTCTCTGGTCCAAGGGACCTGTTTAAAAAGTATTTGCTGGAAGTATTGAAAGCCCCAATAGAGGCCATACTGCCTCTGAATAAGATCTTTTTACCTTCCAAATAGAAGGAAGGTGGATCAGCAGGAGGGTCATACCCCCTGATGAGGCTCCAACTCTCCCAGAAAATGTTTTGGATGTAACTGCAATGCTTGAATTGTCAACGTAAGATGCCCAGGATAGAGCTACCCTGCTTGTGTCTTTTGTATTTGAATCTGATACAAAAAAAGCAATCTCATAATGGAATTTGTAATAGAAAGGTATTGTTCATGGGACAGTGTTATTGCTACATAAGAACATAAGATATGCCATACTGGGTCAGACCAAGGTCCATCAGGCTCAGTATCCTGTTTCCAACAGTGGCCAATCTAGGTCATAAGTACCCAGCAGTTTCCCCAAAAGACATAGGTTCCTCAATGCTTGAATTGGGTCAAACTGTGATATCCCATGTCCCTTTTAATAATGGTTTATGGACCTTTCCTCCAGGAACTTGCCAAACCGTTTTAAAACCCAGCTACACTAACAGCTTTTACCACATCCTCCGGTAACAAATTCCAGAGTTTGATTACACGTTGAGTGAAAAAATATTTTCTCTTATTAGTCTTAAATAGGTTACCCTGTAGCTTCATTGTATGTCTCCTAGTCTTTTTATATTCTGATGACACAATCGATCTACGTTTACCCGTTCCACTCAATTTATTAATTTATAGACCTCTATCATATTTCCCCTCAACCGTCTCTTTTCTAGGTTGAAGAGCCCTAACATTTTAGCCTTTCTTCATAGGAGTATCCTTCCATCCCCTTTACCATTTTGGTGGCTCTTCTCTTTTCTAGTAATGCTATATCCTTTTTAATATACAGTGAACAGAATTGCACACAGTATTCAAGGTGTGGTCGCACCATGGAGCGATACAGAGGCATTATAATATCCTTTGTTTTATTTTACATTTCTTTCCTTATGATACCTAGCATCCTGTTTGCTCTCTTGGCCGCCGCTGCACACCGGGCAGAGGGTTTTAACATGTTATCCACGATGGCGCCTAAATCTTTTTCCTGGATGGTGGTTCCCAATGTGGAAACTTGCATCGTGTAACCATAGTTTGGGTTGTTCTTTCCTAGGTGAATAACTTTGCACTTGTCCACATTAAATTTCATCTGCCATTTGGATGTCCAGTCTTCCAATTTATCAAGATCCTCTTGCAATTTTCCACAATCCTCTTGGGTTTTAACAACTTTAAATAGTTTTGTGTCAAGTGCAAATTTGATAACCTCACTCGTTATTCCCTTTTCCAGGTCATTTATGAATATGTTAAAAAGCAGCGGACCCAGCACAGATCCCTGGGGTACTCACTTCACTTTTTTCCATTGGGAAAATTGGCCATTTAGCCCTACCCTCTGCTTTCTATCTTGTAACCAGTTCTTGAGCCACAATAGTATGTCACCTCCTATCCCATGACTTTTTAGTTTTGCCAAAAGTCTCTGATGAGAGACCTTGTCAAAGGCTTTCTGAAAGTTCAGATACACTAAATCAACCGACTCACCTTTGTCTACCTGTTTACTCATACCTTCAAAAAAAACATAACAGATTAGTAAGACAAGATCTTTCTTGTCTAAAGCCATGTTGGCTGTCTCCCATTAAGCCATGACTATCTTCATGCTGAGTAATTTTGTTCTTTATGATGGTTTCTACCATTTTTCCCGGTACTGACGTCAGGCTCACTGGTCTGTAGTTTCTCGGATCACCCCTGGAACCCTTTTTAAAAATTGTCGTTACATTGGCGATCCTCCAATCTTCAGGTATTACAGATGATATTAATGATAGTTCACAGATTACTAATAGCAGGTCTGCAATCTCATATTTCAGTTCTTTCAACACCCTTGGATGTATACCATCCGGTCCAGGTGATTTGCTACTCTTCGGTTTATCAAATAGTTGTAATACATCTTCCTGGTGTAGCGATATTTCTTTCAATTCTTCTGCAGCATCACCTTTAAATACCTCTTCATTCATGGGTAACATCCCTATATCTTCCTCAGTAAAGACCGAAGCAAAGTTTTCATTCAGTCTCTCTGCTATTACCTTGTCCCCTCTTACTGCCTCTTTTACCCCTCTATCATCTAATTTTCCAACTGACTCTCTCATAGTTTTTTTGCTACGAATGTACTTGAAAAAGTCTTTAATATGCGTTTTTGCTTCCACTGCAAGTTTCTTCTCAAATTCTCTTTGCCTTCTTTATCAATGCCTTGCATTTAACTTGCCAGTGCTTGTACTGTTTCCAGTTTTCGTCATTTGGCTATTTTTGCCATTTCCTGAAAGATTCTTTTTTGCCAACAACAGCCTCTCTGACCTCACCTTTAAACCATGCTGGCAGTTTTTTGGACTTCCACACTTTACGAAAAGTGGAAGGAATACAGCTGGTCTTGGTTTCCAAGATAGTATTTTTTAACAACACCCAAGCTTGATGTAAGGCTTTAACCTTTTCAACTGCTCCTTTTAGTTTTTTCTTAACTATTTTCCTCGTTTTATCATAGTCTCTTTCGAAAGTTAAAAGGTAGTAATGTGGATTTCCTTACCATTCCTCCTCAATTAATAAATTCAAACGCAATCATGCTATGATCACTATTGCCAAGTGGCCCCAACCCCCTTATCTCAAGCACCAGATTTGGTGTTCCACTAAGGACTAAGTGTTTTCCTGATGTTTTCCAGCAATCTCAGAGAAGGAGGATACTTTTTCTTCAACTCCATTAAGATGTAATAAACCCTGGTGGAGAATTTTTTATGATGCTTTCTGGTAAATGTTTGTTAAAACTGCCACTGCTGGAGAACTGTTTGTTTAAAGATAGCAGGCCAGAGGCAACATGACATCTGGGAAGGTGCTGTAACGCTGAGCATCCCGGACTGATTGTTTTCTTCAGCAGCATCACTTTTTCTGAAATCCTGGGAATGGGTCAGAGAAAGCACAAACAAAAGAGCTTACCCTTGGGCTCTAACATACATCGGGAGTGGCTCAAACTCTGGAAGCCTGTGGAATCCATCATTTGGGAGCAGTAGCTGTGTCTTTGGTGGGCCCACATTTGAGAACTCTGCGGACTTGAGTTTTACTGAGATGTTTCTCATCTCTGAGTCTCAAGCAGCACTGCCGTGACCCAGATGTTTTGAAGCTGCTGGCATTGTGCTCCCCTCTGATGTTCAAACTAGTATGCCGTTGAAGGTGGGTAAAGAGTTGGTTGATATAGTGTATCTGGACTTTCAGAAAGCCTTTGATAAGGTCCCTCATCAGAGACTTTTGGCAAAACTAAAAAGACATGGGATAGGAGGCAGTGTACTATTGTGGATCAGGAACTACCGGTAGTTATAAAATAGAAAGCAGAGGGTAGGGCTAAATGGACAATTTTCCCAATGGAGAAAGATGAATAGTGGAGTACCCCAGGGATCTGTGCTGGGTCCACTGCTTTTTGACATATACATAAATGACCTGGAAAAGGGAATAACGAGTGAGGTTATCAAATTTGCAGATGACACAAAACCATTTAAATTTGTTAAAACTCATGAGGTTTGTGGAAAATTGCAAGAGGATCTTGATAAATTGGAAGACTGGGCAACCAAATGGCAGATTAAATTTAATGTGAACAAGTGCAAAGTTATGCACCTAGGAAAGAAAAACCAAAACTATGGTTACATGATGCAAGTTTCCACATTAGGAACCACCACCCAGGAAAAAGATTTAGGCATCATCATGGATAACATGTTAAAACCCTCCGCCCAGTGTGCAGCAGCGGCCAAGAGAGCAAATAGGATGCTAGGTATCATAAGGAAAGGAATGGAAAATAAAACAAAGGATATTATAATACCTCTGTATCGTTCCATGGTGCGACCGCACCTTGAATATTGTGTGCAATTCTGGTTGCCGTATCTTAAAAAGGATATAGCGTTATTAGAAAAGGTACTGAGAAGAGCCACCAAAATGTTAAAGGGGATGGAAGGATACCCCTATGAAGAGAGGCTGAAAAGGTTAGGGCTCTTCAACCTGGAAAAGAGACGACCGAGGGGAGATATGATAGAGGTCTATAAGTTAATGAATGGAGTGGAACAGGTAAACGTAGATCGATTGTTTACGTCATCAGAATATAGAAAGACTAGGGGACATGCAATGAAACTACAGGGTAAACTATTTAAGACTAATAAGACTGTAATCAAGCTCTGGAATTTAACGGAGGATGTAGTAAAAGCTGTTAGTGTAGTTGGGTTTAAAAAAGGTTTGGACAAGTTCCTGTAGGAAAGGTCCTTAAACCATTATTAAAAGGGACCCCGGGATATCACTGCTTGACCCAATGCAAGCATTGTGGAACCTGTGTCTTTTGGGGAAACTGCTAGGTACTTATGACCTAGATTGGACACTGTTGGAAACAGGATACTGGGCTTGATGGACCTTGGTCTGACACAGTATGGACATAAGAACATAAGATCTTTGGGAAAGTAGTCCAGATGGAAGTATAGCTTGGAGAGCTCTGGGAGCTAAATGTTGCCCAGGTCAAAGACAAGGTACTGTTGACTAGGAATATGGAACATCTGGAAAATGTATCCAAAAGGAAGAACTTGAGGATATTAAACTTCCCTAAATTCCTTTATTGCCACTTTTGGAGATGGTGTGGAAGTACTTTTATGAGGATTTGAAGATATCTCAAGAAAATCTTTTTCCTCTGAGCACAATACCTGTCTCTGGAGACTGGTTCCGATGATTCAGGGTCTGAATAGGCCCGGAGTGGGGAGGCGGGGGGGGGGGGGGGGAGAGGGTTATGGACCTTTTTGGGTTTTTAGAAAGCTCCTTGGAAGGTATAACAGAGCAGGTTATCTTTCTTGACGCTTTTGCCCTCAAATTGGACCACAATCTGGTTTTGCATTTGGTTTTTCAAAAATTTACAGGAGCAGTTTATGGTTTCAAAAGTTTGAATTTTTACTGATTTTTCTAGGAATACCCAAAGAAGGAGAAAAGAATTCTTGATGCTTAAACCAAGCATCATGGGTCACAGGGCAAATTTTCTTCTGACATTTCCATGGTGGTGGTGTATTACCTTTAAAGATAAATCTTACCTGTTTTTCAAACTTGAGCAACTGCTGGAACTTTTGCAAGCTAAGGAAGATATTGTTAAATTATAAGGACTCTCATCCCACTGATGCATAAGTCTCCTACCTTCCTTGTTGTTTTTTCTTTTTTGGTTGTAGGCTACTATTGTAGTGGGTCATATATTTTTTTTCTTTTCTTCCCCCTTTTTACTATTGTTGACTTATGATGTTAATTTTGTTTTATGTGTATTAAAAATTGCTTGTGTAAAGAATGTGATGTTTCTGTTCATTCATGTATGATACTCAGATGTTATCATTTGAAATTCATAACTAAATAATTAAAAAATAAATTGCCAATGCTAGATCTATTTTCTGTTATCCTGAACAACTGAAAGATTTACTTCTTGAAAAGGTTTTAATTTTGCAAAATGACTTTGTATCGAATGGACTTTTATCTTTCTTGGACAATATATTCTGGATAAGAACATAAGATATGCTATACTGGTCAGACCAAGGGTCCAACAAGCCCAGTATCCTGTTTCCCAACAGTGGCCAATCCAGGTCAGTAGTACCTGTGAAGTTCCCAAAAGGTACATGGATTCCATGCTACTTATCCCAGAGGTAAGGAGTGGATTTTCCTGGTTCTCTTTAATAATGGTTTATGGACTTTTCCTCCAGTAACCTGTCCGAACCTCTTTTAAACTCAGCTATACCAGCAGCTTTTTACTACATCCTCTGGTATTGAATTCCAGAGTTTAATTGTGTGTTGAGTGAAAAAATATTTTCTCTGTTTAGTCTTAAATGTGCTACATTGTAGCTTTGTTGCATGTCCCCTAGTCTTTCTACATTTTAAGGAGTAAACAACCAATCTACCTTAACCTGTTCCACTCCATTCATTATTTTATAGACTTCTAACATATCTCCCCTTGGCCATCTTTTTTCCAAGTCGAAGAGCTCTTATCTTTCAAGTTTTTTTCTCATAGAGGTATTCTTCCATCCCCTTTATCATTTTAGTGGCTCTTTTCTGTACCATTTCTAATTCCGCTATATACTTTTTAAGATATGGTGACCAGAGTTGCACACAGTATTGTACTGTATAGTCTTGTTTACTTTTTGCTTTTTTTCTTTCTCGTCTTTCCTTTGGTTTCTAATTTTCAGTCCCCACTTTATATTGTGGGCTTATGAGGGGATGATATGCCATTTTGTTTGATTTTTTTTTCTTTCAAAGTTGTATTTGAATGAGTAAGTTTCTTAGGTCGCATCATATTTTCTTTTCAAAGAAGTTGTATTCTGTCTGATTATTTGAAAATGTAATAAAGACAAAGAAAAAAATAAAAGAAATTCCACATGTGAAGGGGGAGAAACTAGTGGTGGGGTTACTACCATCCTCCTAGACAAAATGAGCAGACAGTTGATGAAATTAGGGAAGCTAGCAAAATTGGCAACACACAATAATGATAATTTCAGTTACCCTAGTAATGATTGGATAAATGTCATGTTGGGCATGCTAGAGAGGTAGGCATGAAGCAGTTGGTTCAGGAATCAGCTAGAGAAGGAGCTTATTTTAGTCTTAGTCCTTTGTGGAACATAGGATTTTGGTACAAAGTCTAACCATTTTGGCACCACTCAGCACTAGCAATTATAATATGATCACTTTAGATTTAATAACTGGAGTGAACATGTAAAGGAAATCTACTGTGTCAGTATTTAATTTTCAAAAGGGAGACTATGATAAAATGAGGAAAACAGAAGTTAAAAGGAGCAACTGCAAAGGTCAAGAGTTTACAGGAGGCATGGACATTATATTTTTAAACAATCTTGGAAGCCCAGACCAGATGCATCTCACGCATTAAGAAAAACAGAAGGAAGGCCAAACAGCCAGCATGGATTGAAAGGTGAAGTGAAAGAGGATATTGGAGCAAAAAAAAATCCTTCAATAAATGTTAAAAGGAATCAAATGAAGAAAATAGGACCCAGTCTAAGCACTAGCAGGTTAAATGCAAGGCACTGATAATGAAGGCAAAAATATAATTTGAAAAGAAGCTTGCCATAGAGATGAAAAACTCACAATAAAAACCTTTTCAGGCACATAGTGTACATAGCAAGAATCTGCATAAGGAATCAGTTGGACCATTAGCTAATTAAGAGGTAAAGGGGGGCACTCAGGGAGGACAAGACCATAGCTGTGAGGCTAAATTAATTCTTTGCTTTGGCCTTTACTAAGGAGGATGTGAAGAAGCTACCCATGGAAGAATATGTATATAATGGTGATGAGTCAATGAACCTGGAAGATGTAGTAGAACAAATCGACAAACTAAAGAGCAGCAAATCACCAGGACTGGGTTGTATACATACAAGATTGTTGAGAGAATTCAAAGATGAAATTGCAGTAGTTTTTAACCTATCTTTAAAATCAGTTATGGTACCAGAAGATTGGATGCAGCTAGCATAATGCCTGTTTTTGAAAAGGGCTCCAGGGGTGATCCAGGAATCTACAGAACAGTGAGCCTAATGTTGGTGCTGGGCAAAATGATGAAAAATATTAAGGACAAACTTACAAGGCAGAAATGATTTAATGGGATAAAGTCAACATGAATTTAGTCACTGAAAGTCTTTCCACATCAAATTGCTCCATTTCTTGGAAGATGTGGATAAAGGTGAGACATTTGATTATAGTGTATTTAGACTTTCAGAAAGCGTTTGACAAAGTCCCACATCAGAGACTCCTGAGGAAGTTTAAAAAAAATCATGGCATAGGAGGCAATGCCCTATTGTGGAATGGAAACTGATTGAGAGAGAGAAAACAGAGTAGGGATAAAATGGTCAATTTTCTCAATGGAGGAAGATGAATAGTGGAGGACCTGAATTTGGCCACTTTTGGAAACGGGATACTGGGCTTGATGGACCTTTGGTCTGTTCCAGTATGGCTCTAGCCATATATTCTTACTCCACGAATCTGTATTGAGACTGATGCTTTTTAACATATGTATAAATGATCTGGAATTGGGAACAAACAACAAGGTGATTAAATTTGCAGAAGACACCAAATTATTCAGTTATTAAATTGCAGGCGGATTGTGAAAACCTCAGGTGGTCCTTGTGATACTGGGCATCCAAATGTCAGATGAAATTTAATGTGGACAAGTACAAAGTGATGCATGTAGGGAAGAATAACCCAAACTATAGATACACAACGCTAGGTTCTACGTTAGGCATCACCATCCAAGAAAACAATGTGGGCATGATTGTAGACAGTAGATGGAAATCTTCTCTTTAGTGTGCAGTGGCAGCCAAAAAAGCAAATAGAATGTTAGAAATCATTAGGAAATGAATAGAAAATAAAACAAAATATGTCATAATGTCTCTATATTGCTCTATGGTGTAGAAACCATGGAAGAGGATACATTTTAAAGGAAGTGAAATACTGTGTAAATACGAAAGGAAAAAGGGGACTGAACACCTTATGATCAGGGGTTAGACATAAGAAAGGGACTGGAAGTAGAAAGGGGGATGAGTGAAAGGGAAGTAATGGGGTTAGTGAAGGGATGAGAGGCAGGAAAGAACTGGGGTTAGTGAGGGGATGAGGGCAGAGGATGGACATGGGAGACTAGAAAATGGCTGAAAGATGGGAATAGGAGGCTGGCAAAAGAATGAAAATACATAGGTGGAAATGGAAGGACTAGAACCATAAGAATAGAAAGTGGAGGGAGGGATGGGTGGGGGGGAGGGGGGCAAAGAGGAATAAAATCTAGCTAACAGTAGATATAAGGTGGAAAAGAGAAATGGTGAAAAAATTAAACAGATGTTTCAATGTCAGAGATAGATGTAGGGGAGGAAGGAAAGAAGTGAAGAAACAGAAAATGGAAATGCTTTCTCTTATTACCAATTGGAGGTGTATTGATGATCTAGAATATTTACAGTGCTGACTTTTCATAGATAGAGTTGGTGCAGTTTGAGATTTTGGATTTGATGCTGATGTGGTATGATAAGCTTCTGAGTGTCCATTTGCAGAGTTTTGTGTTGCTTTCCAATATCTTGACAGTGGGAAGAGAATGTGCCAAAGGAGTGAGTGAGGGTGCCAGGAGAAGAGAAGAAAAAAGAAAGAAAGAAAGAAAGGAGAGAGTGGCTGCAGGAGAGACAAGTGAATAGAAGAGACAGTGTGCTAGGAGGGGTTAGAGGATGAGAGATAAAGAGAGTTAAGGAGTGCCAGGAGGAGGAAAAGAAGGGAGAGGGAGTCTGTGTGCATTTACCGGGGAAGATGAGAGATGAGGAGAGGGTTTGAGGAAGGGGGATGGAAGAGATGGGGAGTGGGGGATAAAACATGCACAGATTCGCCCAATATTAAAAAACCCCACCCTTGACAAATCATCACCTAAATCCTACAGACCCATATCAAGCATCCCGTTTATGGCTAAATTAATCGAAAAAGCAGTACAAATTCAGACCCAAGAATACATTGATAGTTCAGCCCCCCTTGATGATCAACAGTATGGGTTTCGCCCTCATCACGGGGTGGAGTCACTACTAGCAGTTCTAATTGATACCCTTGTAAGAGGTATTGATAATTCAAAACAGGCATTCCTACTCATATTCATTGACATCTCTGCAGCCTTTGACAGTGTTCACCACTCAACAATGATTAGCAAACTAAGACAAATTGGAATAAAATCCACGGTTCTTAACTGGTTTTCATCTTACCTAAGTGACCGAACCCAAACTCTACGAATTGGTAACCTCACTTCAAAAACTTACAATCAGGAACTAGGTCTCCCTCAGGGCTCTGCACTGTCAGCGCTACTATTTAATATTTACTTAAAACACATCTGTCAAATATTTAAAAAATTCAATGTTTATTATCACCTTTATGCGGACGACATAATGATGTATGTCCCATTCACAATTCCTAATATTCCCACAATTCTTATTAATACCTGCCTCAATGAAATAAACAATTGGCTAATTGAAAACAACTTATACATTAAACACGCTAAAACAGAAGCCCTAATAGTAACTAAAAATACAACTTTCATCCCCCCACCACATATTACATTGCAAAATAATGATATCAAAATAAAAACTGAAATACGTTACCTAGGTGTAATACTAGACAAACACCTCAGTATGGACACGCATATAAGAAATATAACAAAAAAAGTTTATTTTAAACTTAAAGTATTAAAACAACTCCGCCCCCTACTGCACCTACAGGATTTTCAACGTATAATACAAGCGATAATAACCCCCCATTTCGACTTTGCGAACTTAACCCTACTAGGCGTAACAAAACATAACCTAAAAAAACTCCAACTAGCACAAAATGCAGCAGCCAGGACTATCACGAATGCCCCACCATTCCAACATATAACACCTATTTTAGAGTATTTACACTGGCTCCCGATTCAATGCCGAATACATTATAAAACTCTTCTAACTACATACAAAGTCCTAAATAATACAGCACCTCTTACTTTAAACAACCTTATCAATAAAGAACCCAATCATAATCTTCAAAGGCGAGACCAACTAAATAAACTAAAAACACCAAAGGAATTTATAAAAGCCAAAAAATCAACAAACATGAAAGCATTCTCCCATGCTGCCCCTATAATTTGGAACAACATTCCATCAGAACTCAGATCCTTACCTCAAATCATGGAGTTCAGGAAAAAAAACACATTTATTCTCAACATACTATGGATCTTTGTCGAATTCACCTTTACAACAAGAAAAAGGATAGTCTCACCAGCTAACTTTATCCATCTCTGAACTGGAATAAATACTAAAACCCCAAACCGATGTTTTTGAAAACATACATACCTTGTACATAGTTCTAATCCTGTTCTTTGTACATAGTTTACAACTGTTAATTGTAAATTTGAATTTCTTGTAGTTTCACATTGTTATCTTTAAAAACAGCATTGCCTTGTTTACTGTTGTTCCATGTAAACCGCAACTGATCAATGGAAGGTGCGGTATATAAAAACTTGCTAATTAAAATTAAAATTAAATTAAATTAATTAAATTAAATTAAATTAAAATTAAAGGTGGAAGGAAGAGATGGAGATAAAAGCAAGAGGAGGCAAGGGAGGGTGTGGAAGGGGGGAATGACAGAAGAGAGGAGAGGAAGAAGAGCTGAGAGAAAGGTGGCGAGGAGAGATGCGTGGGAATGAGCAGAAATGGAGAGAAGAAGGAAGATGATGGATTGAAGAAGAGGCAAGGGAAATAGATGAAGGATGAGAGAATTATTGGGAGGTGAGGTGAGGAGTGTTGTATACAAGAGCAGGAGGGGGAAAGAAGAGTGGAAGAGGTAGGATAAATGGAAATGGAATGTATAATCATGGGTGTAGTATGGGGGGGGGGGCATTGGTGCCTCCTCCCCAAAACAAGCTGCCCTGTCAATTTCCCTGCCTCTTGACCAGTGGTTCCCAAATGGGATGGAAGCTCTCAACATGGCAAGAAAAACATATGCATGTATAGCTGATACACATAATCCCACACTCTGTTTTCTCCTTGTTCCACTCTGCATGCAGCCCTCATTCACCCTCATCATGTGACATGTAACAGCCAATTCAGGACATTCTAATAACTGCTATAAAGCCACTCACTAGAAGAACTTATTCTTTCATATGGAGAAAGTTCTCCATATGTGCTCTATAACCATGAGTAGGACCCATGCTCGCCCCAGAGGACTTCCGTACAATATTCCAAGCGATTGTAACACCCCACTTTGACTACGCAAACATTATTCTCCACGGTCTCCCCAAGAGCATCCTAAATCCTCTTCAGTTAGCGATGAATGCTGCCGCCCGAGTCCTCTGCGGAGTGTCCAGAAAAGACCACATAACCCCTATCTTAAGAGACCTACACTGGCTACCTATAAACTGTAGGATCTCATACAAGGCCCTCCTCATCACATTCAAATCCATTAACAAAATCTCCCCACCTTCAATTTCTGCCCTGCTCACACACACACCAAACAATAGATTACGGAGGACACTAGCCGCCAACACACTGATTATCCCATCTGAAACTACAAAATGTTCACGAACAACTAGTAATAGAGCCTTCGCTCTTTACGCCCCTAGATGTTGGAATAACCTCCCTCCCAACATCAGAGCAATCAGAGACCTCAATCAATTTAGGAAGGCCATCAAGCATCACTTATTCCTACTGCACTTTTCCCCACACTACAGCACCATCCACCACAACCCAACCCAGCATTGACTCACACACCACAGACAAAACCAAACCGGACAGATCTAGTAAACGTGTAAAGATTTATTTACTAAATCATGAAAGTCATCTTACAAATTTTAAGCAGTTATAAAGTTTGCTCAAGATAATAACTTGAATATGTATATTGACATCAAACCTAGCATGTTGAATCGCCTCATTGTAAATAACTGTAACTTCACCTGTCTGTATTTAATTGTATATAGTTCTCCCAGTTACATTTCCATGTTACTGTCCCTGTTTTATGTAAACACAGGGCAGATCTACCCCTGCCCTGTAGTCAAGTTGTTGAATGTAAACTGCACTGATAACAAATAGCGTGGTATAGAAAAGCTATAAATAAAAAATAAAATAAATGACCCTTATGTGCCCTTCTGCAACCATACAACAGTTATCTGTATACTGTTGTAGTCTTCAAACTTCCTCAATAGAAGTGCATCTATGTGCCCTGTCAGCGTACCATGGCTGAATAGATAACATAGTCCATGTGGTCTTTTTCTGCCGTCATGTTTCTATCTAGTCTGCCCTTCCATATCAACTACAATAGTCTCCTTTTTGCTTTTAGAGATCCTCTGTGTTTGTCCCATGCTTTTTTCTACAACTACTACTACTACTGAATATTTTTTTAGTGCTATAAGATGTATGCAGTGCTGCACAGACATGTAAGAGACAGTTCTTGTTCATTAGAACTTAGTGTAGTCAAGACAGACAACACAGTAGGCGTAGACAGGGATACATCTGGGGGGAATGGTAAGGAAACACAAAGAGATCATGTGAGTCAAGGATCCAAAAGTGG
This sequence comes from Ichthyophis bannanicus, assembly GCA_033557465.1. Classification (NCBI taxonomy): domain Eukaryota; kingdom Metazoa; phylum Chordata; class Amphibia; order Gymnophiona; family Ichthyophiidae; genus Ichthyophis; species Ichthyophis bannanicus. The sequence continues at coordinate 51,723,539 of CM066040.1, forward strand.
CAGCGAAAAGGTGAGTTTTCAGCTTGAATTTGAAAAGGGTCAGAGAAGGCACCTGACGTACAGACTCAGGTAGTTTGTTCCAGGCAAAAGGTGCAGCAAGGTGAAAGGAGTGAAGTCTGGAGTTAGCAATAGAAGAGAAGGGCATAGATAGAAGTGATTTGTCAGAAGAGTGGAGTTCCCGAGGAGGAGTGTAGGGAGAGATAAGAGAGGAAAGGTAGTGAGGAGCTATAGAGTGAATGCACTTATAGGTCAGCAGGAGAAGTTTGAACTGGATGCAGAAATGGATAGGGAGCCAATGAAGTGACTTGAGAAGAGGGGTAATATGAACATGACCAGGCTAGCGGAAGATTAGCCGCGCAGCAGAGTGTTGAACAGATTGAAGGGGAGAAAGATGATTCAGTGGGAGACCAGTAAGGAATAAGAAGGGAAATGATTAAGGAGTGGATAAGTGTCTTAGTAGTATGTTCAGAAAGGAATGGGCAGATTTTGTTGATGTTATAGAGAGAGAAACGGCAGGTCTTAGCTATCAGATGGATGTGTGTGGAGAAGGAGAGAGAGGAATCAAAGACGACCCCAAGGTTGTGAGCAGAGGAAATAGAGAGGAGTAGAATGTTATCCACAGACACCGAGAAAGGAGGAAGAGGAGAGGAGGTTTTGGGGGGGGGGGGAATGAGAAGCTCAGTTTTGGCCAATTTCAAGCGGCGCTGACACATCCAAGCAGCAATATCAGAAAGGCAGACAGAGATCCAGGTTTGGATTGTTGGAGAGATTTCAGGTGTGGAGAGGTAAATCTGGGAGTCATGAGCATAAAGATGGTACTGAAAGTCATGGGGAGAGATGAGCATACCAAGGGACCTGGTATAGAGAGTGAAAAGGAGTGGACCCAAGACAGATCCTTGGGATACACCAACTGAGAGCAGGATAGCAGCAGAGGAGGATCCACCAGAACAAACACTGAAAGAGCGATGGGAGAAATAAAGAGGAGAACCAGGATAGTACAGAGCCCTTAAAACCAAGCGAGGGCAGGGTATGAAGGAGAAGGTTGTAGTCAACAGTGTCAAAAGCAGCAGAGGTCAAGAAGGATGAGGACTGAGTAAAGGCCCTTGGATTTTGCCAGGAATGAGTCACTGGAGACTTTGGCAAGAGCCATTACAGTAGAATGTAAAGGATGAAAGCCAGGTTGCAAAGGATCCAGGAGGGCTTGAGAGGAGAAGAACGTCAAGGCAACAGCAGTGAACCGCACGTTCAAGTAGTTTAGAAATGAAGGGGAGGAAAGAGATGGGTCGATTATTAGAAGGACAGGTTAGGATCAAGTAAGGGTTTCTTGAGGAGAATTCAGATATTTTCCTTGTGTCCACCACCTCCACTAGGAGATTACTCCACTCATCTACCACTCTTTCCGTAAAGAAATATTCAGCATATTACTCCTGGGTCTATTCCCTTTTAGTATCATCCTATGTCCCCTCATAGCAGAGCTTGCCTTCAATTGAAAGAGACTCTTCTGTGCATTTATGCCACGGAAGTCTTTAAATGTCTTTATCATATTGCCCCTATCCGGTATTTCCTCTTTATATATTAAGATCATTAAATCTGTTCTCAAGTGCTTCATAACGAAGACCACTAACCATTTTAGTAGCCACCCTCTGGACAGACTCCAACCTGTTTATATCCTGTTGAAGGTACGGTCTCCAGAATTTCACACAATACTCCAAATGAGGTCGCACCAGAGACTTTTATAGAGGCATTACCTCCTTTTTTTCTGCTGGCCATTCCTCATACCCTACACTGTATGGTTCCTTTGGATTTTTGCATCCCAAATGCATGACCCTGCATTTTTTAGCATTAAAATTCAGCTGCTAAATTCTAGACCATTCTTCAAGCTTAGCTAGATTCCTCCTCATGTTATCGACTCCTTCCTGGGTGTCGACTCTTTTGCAGATTTTGGTATCATCCGCAAACAAGCAAACCTTACCCGATAGTCCTTCTGCAATATCACTAACAAAGATGTTAAACCGAATCAGACCAAGAACATATCCCTGTGACACACCACTGGTAATCACCTCCTTCTCAATGAGCTCTATTTACCTGTACCTTTTGTCGCCTCCCACTCAACCAATTTCTAACCCAATAAGTAACTTTAGGTTCCATCCCTATGGTGCAAATGTTGCACAAGCCTTGTAAAATGACCTCCTATATGTGGTGAATTGTAATCACAGCCTCTGGCTTCCTGTGGCAACATTTTTAAGATTCTGTGGCAGATATGTGATAAATTTTCATAAATTGGTATATATTTGCATGTTGAATTATGCTTTTATTACCTCTATAGAACGAGTCATTTCCGGAACCTCCTGCTAGATCAGTCCTGACAAGTGGGATTGTGTTCCCCTACCAGAAGATGTGGAGACAGAAAAAGAACTAGAATCTTTCAGCAACATCATCACTGCTACTAATGCTGATGCAGCTAGGGGCACATTTCAGTATTTCCCTGTCTCCTGCAGATGGTTGATGCTTCAGTTTATAAGGTGCCTTTGCGGAACGGTGTCAAAGGTTTTACTCTCCCTCGGTCCAACTCTATGGTCACCCAGTCAAAGAAATCTATCAGATTGTCTGACAAGACCTGCCTCTGGTGAATCCATGCTGCCTCTGATCCTGCAATCCATTGGACTCCAGAAACCTCACTATTCTCTCCTTTACTAGTCTTTCCAATAATTTATTAACCACAGAGGTTAGACTAACCAACCTGTAGTTCTCAATGTCATCCTTACGTCCGCTTTTGTGTAAAGGGACCACATGTGCCTTTCTCCAGTCCTCTGGCATCACTTCTGACTCCAACGAGATATTGAAAAGGTCAGACAATGGAGCCACTAGAATGTCCCCAAGTTCCCTCAGTATTCTTGGATGTGTCCCATTCAGACCCATGGCTTTTGTCTACTTTTAGTTTAGCTAGTTCCTCACGAACACAGTCTTCTGAAAATTGTTAGAGATCCCCGTTGCTTTTGTTCCTATTTGTGGGTGTTTTTTGAGGTTCTGCTCCTGGCCCTTCATCTGTGAACACAGAACAGAAATATTTGTTAAGCAATTCTGCTTTTTTTCATTAGTTTTTGCATATTACTCCCCTGCACCCTTGAGTTTGACAATACCATTTTTGCCCTTCCTTCTCTCACTAACATTTCTAAAAAATGTCTTATCCCCACATTTTATTGCGTTGGCTATTCCTTCTTCTTTTTGTACCTTTGCTTTCCTGACTACTTTGCTAGCTTCTTTAAGTTTTTCCAAATATAGATACCTCTCTTCCTCTCTCTGTGATCTCTTGTATTTCATGAAGGCCTACCTCTTTTTTCTTCACATTTTCAGCTACTTCTTTTGAGAACAATAGCGGCTTCCTTTTCCTTTTACATTTATTTACCTTTCTAACAAAAAGGGTCGTTGGCCTTAAACTATCCCCCTTTCAGTTTTGTCCTTTGTTTTTCTACATTCCCCAGCTGTTCCCATCCCACTAACAACTCTTTGAGGTATTATTCCAGCTTGGCAAAGTTAGTTTTCCTAACATCTAAGACCCTCTCTTTTGAATTAATTTTATCAGACCTAGTCCTAATACTGAACCATACCATCTGGTGATCACTGGATGTGAGATGGTCTTCCTGTAGCATCAGAAACACTTTCCCCATTGGTAAGCGCTAAGTCCAGTATGACCACAACACGTGTGGGTTCTGTTACCAATTGCCTGAATCGTTCTCCCTGTAGAGAATCCAGGATCTCCTTACTTCTAGATGACACCGCAACAGGGATGTGTTAATCCACATCCGGCATATTGAAATCACATATCAGTAGCACGTCTCCTTTTATGGTAATACTGTCTGTCTTCTATCAAATCTTTGTCCACTTCTACTCCCTGTGAGGGGAATCTACAGTATATATAACTCCAATGCCAAATGGTTTCCCTTTCACTCTTTCTAGTTTAACCCATGGTGCCTCCTCTCTTCTTTTTAGGCCCTGCCATACTATAGCTTTAATATTATTTTTTTCTATATAGTGCCACTCCACCTCCCCTTCCTCTTCCTGAATAAAGTATAGCCCAGTATAATTACATCCCAGTCATGGTTTTCCATGAACCATGTCTCCGAAACCGCCACTAAATCCAAGTCAGCCTCTTTCATGAAAGTCTCAACATCTGGGATCTTATTTCCCATGCTACACGCATATATACACACACCGCTTTCCAGATGCTGCTGCTATTACCCATTTCTACAGAGGTATTTAATGTTTCACTTACCTGGGGGCTCTCTTCACCCATCCCTAATGAATCTAGTTTAAAGTCACCTTCAGTAGGTTAGCCAGTCTGCTGCTGAAGAAACTTTGACCTTTCTTGGACAGATGGACACCATCTCTGCTCTGCAGCACTTGGAACATCATCTCATGGTCCAGGAAACCAAAACACTCTCAATGACACCATCCACGCAGCCATGCTTTCATCTCTAGGATGCGAGCTTAGAAACATAGAAATATGACGACAGAAAAAGACCACATGGCCTATCTAGTCTGTCCTTCCATATCAACAACTACAACAGTCCCCTCTTTTCCTTTAGAGATCCGCTGTGTTTGTCCCATTCTTTTTTGAATTCAGATACTGTCCTCATCTCTACCACCTCCACTGGGAGACTATTCCATGGATCCACCACTCTCCGTAAAGAAATATTTCTGCATATCACTCCTGAATCTATCCCCCTTCACCCTCATCCCTTGTCCTCTCGTAGCAGAACTTGCTTTCAATCGAAAGAGGCTCTCCCCCTGTACATTTATGCCATGGAGGTATTTAAACATCTCAATCATATCACCTCTATCCCGCCTTTCCTCTAAGGTGTACATATTAAGATCCTTAGGTCCGTCCTCATATGCTTTATAATGAAGACCACTAACTATTTTAGTAGCCACTCTCTGCACTGACTCCATCCTGTTTATATCCTTTTGAAGGTGCGGTCTCCAGAATTTCACACTATACTCCAAAGACTTATAAAGAGGCACTATCACCTCCTTTTTTCTGCTAGCCATTCCTCTCCGTATGCACCCAAGCATCCTTCTAGCTTTTGCCGTTGCCTTTTCTACCTGTTTAAGCTACTTCAAGATCATCAGACACAACCACGCCTAGGTCCTGCTCTTCTTTAGTGAACAAAAGTACTTCACCCCTATACTATATTGCTCCCTTGGATTGCTGCAGCCCAAATGCATGACCTTACAGTTTTTAACATTAAATCCCAGCTGCCAAATTCTAGACCATTCTTCAAGCTTAGCTAGATCCCTCTTCATGTTATCTACATCTTCCTGCCTGTCTACTCTATTGCACATTTTGATATCATCCGCAAAGAGGCAAACCTTACCCGACAGCCCTTCTGCTATATCACTAACAAAGATGATAAAAAGAATCGGACCAAGGACAGATTTATTTATTTATTTATTTTCATTCTCTTATAGACCATGCTATTCTGCATCAGTGCGGTTTACATTGAACAAACTGAAATTACATTGAACAGGGCATTATAACTTGGAGATTACTATTTTACAGGGAACATGGGCTATGGAGTGTTAAGTGACTTGCCCAAGACCACAAGGAGCACCTGTGGGATTAGAAACCCCAGTCCTTCTGGCCCAAGGTTCCTGCCCTCTAATGGGATTTGAACCCCCAACCTTCCGGCCTGAAGTAGCTTGCCCCAACCACTAGGCCACTCCTCCACTCCCTGGGATCCCTGGGGCACACCACTGGTAACTAGGCCACTCCTCCACTCCGTAGAGATACCTGGGGCACACCACTGGTAACATCCTTCTCCTCAGAGTGTGGTCCATTTACCTGTACTCTTTGTCGCCTCCCACCCAACCAATTTCTAACCCAAGCAGTAACTTTAGAGTCCATCCCAAGGGTGCTCAGTTTGTTTATAAGTCGCCTGTGAGGAATAGTGTCAAGGGCTTTAATGAAATCTAAATGCACCACATCTAGGGCTCTCCCTCGCTCCAACTCCCTAGTCACCCAGTCAAAGAAATCAATCAGATTTGTCTGACAAGACCTGCCTCTAGTGAATCCATGCTGCCTTGGATCCTGTAATCTGATGGACTCCAGAAACCTCACCATTTTCTCTTTCAGCAGTGTTTCCAATAATTTACTCACCATCCAAGTTAAACTAACCGGCCTATAGTTTTCAACCACATCCTTACTTCCTCTTTTGTGTAAAGGCACCACATGAGCCTCTCTCCAGTCCTTTGGCACCACTCCCGACTCCAACGAGGCATTGAAAAGGTCAGTCAGTGGAGCTGCTAGAACGTCCCCAATTTCCCTCAGTATTCTAGGGTGTATCCCATCCTGTCCCATCGCTTTGTCTACTTTAAGTTGAGCTAGATTCTCATGAACACAGTCTTCTGAAAATTGTTCAAGATGTCCCTCGCTTCTATTTCTGTTTGTGGGTGTTTTCTGAGGTCCTGCTCCTGGCTCTTCATCTGTGAACACAGAACAGAAATATTTGTTAAGCAATTTCGCTTTATCCTCATCAGCTTCTACATATTCCTCCCCTTTACCCTTGAGTCTGACAATACCACTTTTGCCCTTTCTCTTCTCACTAACATATCTGAAAAATGTCTTAGCCAATTCAATAAATTGGGGGATATTTCCCCCTCTTTTCGAATCTTTGCTTTGCTGACTACTTTGCTAGCTTCTCCAAGTTTTTCCAAATATAGATGCCTGTCTTCCTCTCTCTGTGATCTCTTGTATTTCATGAAGGCCTCCCTCTTTTTCTTCACCTTTTCAGCTACTTCTTTCGAAAGCCATAGCGGTCTCATTTTCCTTTTACCTTTAGTTACCATTTTAACAAAAAGGTTGGTTGCCCTTAAAATATCCCCTTTCAGTTTTGGCCACTGTTTTTCTACATCCCTCCAGCTGTTCCCATCCCACTAACGACTCCCTGAGATATTGGCCCATCTTGGCTTCTCTGCCTTGGCCTTTACTTTCAACATGGAGGCTTGAAGAGAACACCACCTGTGCACCTATCTGCTTCACCCTCTGTCCCAGAGCCATGAAGTCACTTTTGATATGCTCGTAGGGATACCTAGCAGTATTATTTGTGCCGACATCGACGAGCAGCATTGGATAATAGTCAGTAGGCTTGATGAGTCTCAGCAAACTCTCCATAACATCTTGGATTTTGGCACCTGGTAAACAGCACACCTCTCTGGACATCAAATCTGGTTGGCAGATAGATGCCTCAGTACTCCTCAGAAGAGAGTCACCAATCACAACTACCCTTCACTTCCTTGTGGTGACTGATTCTGCAACTTTGGGGTGCTTGAGCTGTGGTTCTTCCAATCTTGTATCATTTCATAGTTCATGAAAGATATTCTTCATGCTAAACCTCTTCTCAAGAAGCCCCCCTGTTCTGTGGGATCTGAAATTAGTGCTTACTTTTCTTTATGAAGTTCCCTTTTGAACCTTCAGAATCTGCTTTGCTCAAGTTCCTTACTTGGAAAGTTATTTTCCTAGTGGTGATCCCTGCAGCTAGAAAAGTGAGTGAACTTCAAGCTTTAGTGACATATGAACCCTATACTCGGGTCCATCATCAAAAGGTCATCTTTTTGACATTTCCTGAGTTCTTACTGAATGTGATCATTCCTTTTCATCTCAATGAGGAAATAGTACTTCCTACATTTAATGTCTGAAGTCTTACTCGAACTCTCATGAAAAAGCCTTTCATTACTGTAGACTGTAAACGGACTTTGGTCACTTATTTGAAAAGGACTGAATCTTTTTGGAAGACTACTCAAATTTTTAGTCTATTTTGATCCTAACCGACCCGTTGTTCCAATTTTGAAAACAACTTTGGCAAATTGGCTTGCCTCCTGTATTCAGTACTGTTATAAGCAAGCACATGTTCCTCTCTTCCAAAATCACCTTTCATCAGATCAGAGCTACTGCAGCAACAGTGGCTCTTCTAAAGTTTGCCTTGCTGGAGACAATTTGCAAAACAGTTACTTGATCTTTTCTTCTTACATTTGCTGCTCAATACTGTCTACACCAAGAATCAAAAAAGGTAGTTTTATTGGATGGGCTGTGCTAAGCAGTCTGTTTTTTTTCTCTCCAAGCAGCTCTTGCAACTGACAGTGTGGGGTGCTCTAAAGAATGAGTTACCAGTTATATAACAAGTGCATTCCTATTCTTCGGAATCATCCACTTCTGTGCCTGACTCAATCCTGTTTGTTGACAGAAAAAGCAATGTTTTCTGTAGACGGCAAGATCAATAAGGCACACATCCTTCCTTTCCATCTCCCCAAGAGTTTCATTTTGTTGAGCTTTGTAACAACTGTGAAGTAGAGGGGATTGCTGTGCATGGAAGGATCACGCATGCTTGGAATTTTAGTGTAAAGTTCCAAGCTGAGGGAGCTGTTCCATCCAGTACCATTGGATGACATCACCCACTTGTATGCCTTCTGTAGACAGCAGGACTGATAAAAACACCTGTTGCAGATGAGCAACATTGCTTTAATATACCAATAAATACTGTAAATTGATATTTTCATGTATATCTCTTAATAATGATTCTTTTTCACTTTTTTTCTAGGTGTGATATGGGTTTTTTGAAGGAGAGACTAGAAGCAAGTCAGCATCTTTTGTAGGGCATTGCTGGAATGGGCCCCAAAAGGTTTATCGAGGATAAAACAAGCACCATCTTGACTTCGAGGTCAGCAGGATCAGATACCAAATAAAAGAGTAGTCAAAAAAGAAAACGTAAAAGAGATTCAGACAGTAAAGACTCTGAAATGCCATGTGCTAGCAAGCACAAATATGGAACGTTAAACTATAATAGCAAGGAGGGTAGTGAGGAATTACACAATTCAAGTGTGCAAATTGTCGCTGTAAAAGAGAAAAAAAAGAAGTCAGACTGTAATAAAAAACAGCCTAAATATAGAAAAACAGAGCTGGAGAAAGAAATGATGATCAAACATTCCAAAATGTGTTCTTACCTTTTTAGCCAGAAGTTATATATGCTTAAAAAGTGGAAGAACAATTTTAAGATTGCCAAAAGGTTGTGTGATGATCCTCAGACATCTGTAAATAAGAGCTTCCCAAAACCCTATGAGTCAAATGCTCCTGGTGAGAAAGACAAACAGTTTATTAGAACAAAAAGTATTTCACATTTATGTAACCATAATCTCCCTGAAGGGATGTATTCTTTGCCAGTATCATCAGAAAAATCTTCCAGCACATGGGTGTGCTGTACACAGAAAGAACATGAGCAAGAATGCAGTAAGCTTGCTGCTCACTCAGAAGCAAAAGGTACATGCTCTCACCATAAGAGTGACTTTGGAACAGGTAATCTCATAGATTGTACCAATAACAAATTATCAAATCATTCTGATAGCTGACAAATATTGGAGTGATTTCATATTTTTGAGCTGTATTATTTACACTGATAATACAAGGGGTTTGTTGATATCCTAAAAGGTGAAAGCCCTCCAAGACTGACAAATATTTAAACTTTGCATCTTGTGGGCAGTTCCTATACAGTTTATTTGTTCCATATGTTAATGGTGTTTTGTTTAAATGATAAGGAGTAGATCAGGCTGTTTTGGTTTGACTGTAATTGTTAAAATAATAGTATCAATCAGTGTGATAGTTGTAACTTTGATTAGAAGATTGAAATCGCATTGCAAAAGACATGATATGTTGGGTCCAACAATGTATTTACTTTTAAATCTGTTTGACACCAAGTAGCATATAGGAAGGCTATCAGCAATACAACATAATCATAAGAACAAGCTTCCAAACTAAGACCAAGAACTAATTGCATTTTTTTTTACAATTTTTTCCTTCCCCCCTCCTTCCCCCCCCTTCCCCACTCACCTTCCCTCTTACCACCCCGCTCCTGCAGGGACCAGTGTCTCTGATCGGCCCCACGGAACCCACCTCGCAAACCATCCCCTCATCCCCTCCTCCTAGCATTGAGTGAAGACTCAATCGCACCACATCCACCCTGTCCCACTCTCACCTAACCCCTTCAGAATGTGTTCATGGCCAGACTACGGGCATGTGAAGGCAGAGACTGCAGATACTTTTCCCAGACTAACATGAATTTTGCCCTACACTGCGGGGACCCAGTGCCAATAGGAGGGCCTCTTGGTGGAAAGCCAGTACTGCATGACCATTATGCCTCTTAATAGCACTGGCTCCTGGGGCATCAAATATGACTGCCCTAGCCTCCTCCCAAACTTCCTGTCCCACAATATCCTGAATGAAAGCTAACACCCTATCCCAAAACCTTCGGACCTGCAGGCACAACCACACCATGTGCAACAAAGTACCCTCCCCTTCCCCACACTTCTCACATATTGTCGAGGGCACTGCTCCCGCTCGATACGCCCTGACCTTTGAAAAAATACGCCCTTAGCAACAGCCCCTCCACCCAATTCCACCCTCTATCAAGCTTTAAAGTTATCAGAATTTACTTCTGCTTCTTCCCTTCATATAGTTTTGTGCACTGCTGAGATGGTCAACTTCCAATCCTCCTCCTTTAAGACCCACATATGCTGCAATTTGTCATCAAATCTCATATGTAAGTTCCCCCTTGGTAGGGAATCTATATAGTGTTGCAGAAGAAGGAATGCAAAGGCATCCCTGTTATGCAACACATACTCCTTCTTCAAATGGTCAAAGGTTAGCAACCTTCCTTGGTTGTCTAATACCTGACCCACCCGTCTAACACTCCCCTCCCCCCACTTCCGAAACCCTCTAGTCTGCCACCCCAGGGGAAACTCCACATTCCCTTGTAGGTGAAAATATACACTCACTCTGGGATCCTGCTGCAATAACATACACCAAAAACATAAGGCTTTCCTCATCACTTACTTAATCAAACAAACTCAATCTCAAATTTTCATGCACACGCACAACTTAAACCATATAGCTGGTTACAAACAACAAACAGAGAAACCATCAGATCTCCGCTATAAGGACCATGTGAAAGGGATAAATCCCCCATTCATAAAGTTCCAGTGCTCTCATTCATAGGTCTCATCTGTTGAATGAAATACATTACAATGTGAAGAAAAGCATTCAAATCACAACCAACATGACATCATGTTTCAGACCCAAGCGTCTTGCTTCAGGGAAATACATTCAAACAATCACCGGCCGTCTTAGCTAACCAGCCGCTCAGCTGCTTTCCACACTCATAGTCAACATCAGAATATATAGGAAACCAAATGTCTAAATAAACTCGACATAAACACCTGATACCAATTATCAGATCTTTCATGAAATCTAAAGTCACATTGCAAACCCTATCTTTTGTTACAATGATGCTCAGATGTCTCATATATTGGGCCAAGGATCCCTTTTGGAAGAAGGATCCTTTTGGAGAAACGATGAACGTTCTTGCCCCACTCCTTTTTAACGTCTTCTTGGCTCCCCTCGCACTTGTTGTCCAGCAGTTCGGTATCTCCGCATACTATTATGCGGATGATATTCTTTTCTTACTCCACACTGATTCTCTTAACCCGGACATTTCACCTCTTAATTGTTGTCTTTCTGCTGTTGCATCCTGGTTCTCCTCTAACTATCTTCACGTTAACCCCTCTAAGTCGTTTGTCACTTGGTTTACACTAGGGAGCATTTCGCCCACATGTGCCCCGATTTTTCTCTTCCCAGTCTATTCCCCTGGTTTCTTCTTTTCGTTATCTTGGTGTGGTTCTTGATTCTTCTCTCTCCTTTAGGGAACACATTTCCTCAGTTGTCCAGCGGTCTTTCCTCTCTCTTAAACAACTAAGGGCTGTTCGCCCCTTTCTTTCTTTTTCTGCTTTAGCCACGCTTCTGCTCTCTTTAGTTATATCTCGGCTCGATTACTGTAATGTCATCTTAGCAGGTCTTCCCAAGTCCCAAATCGCTCGAATTCAGCATGTTCAGAACACTGCAGTTCGTCTTTTAACCCATGCCTCCCAGTATGATCACGTCACCCCTCTCCTCATGCAACAACACTGGTTACCGGTACCCTTTCGTATTCACTATAAGATTCTCGTCTTTGTTCACAGGGCCCTCTTCACAGGTGTTCCTTTCTATCTTGCTGACCAGGTTCACCTTCACACCCCTCACCATTCTCTTCGTTCCATTCATCTTAACCGTATGTTCCTTCCCCCTCCCTCACATGCCCATCTGGAATCCACTCGTTCTTCCGCCTTCTATTTCCTGGGTCCACGACTTTGGAATTCGCTCCCTCTTTCCCTCCGTTCTGAAACATCCCTCCAGCACTTTAAAACAAAGCTTAAAACTCACCTATTCACCGTGGCATTTAACCTCCCCCCATAGCCCTGCCCTTTTGTCTGCTTTTCCTCTCCGTTCCTCCTTCTGACCTGTTCCTGTTGCTACGTTTTTGTTTTATCTGTTTTGTGTTTTCTCTCCCCTTTACTGTTTTTAAATGATGGCGTTCCTTTCCTATTTCCGCAGCCATGTATTTTTTAATTGTAAACCACCCAGATACCTATTTTGGTGTGGGCGGTATATCAAATTTTAATTAAACATTAAACATAAACAAAGCTGGTTGGGGGTTGGTTGATTTGCAAAAATGTTTAGTTCAGACAGAACTGCATGGTGCCAGTTTTCGTAAATATATTCAGCGTGAAATGATTCATAGAGGATTAAAATATCCGTGCTTGTTTGCTGATGAGCAATCTTTTCTGGAAAAATGGAACTCCATTCTTAACAAATGCGCTTTGGATTTGATGTTGCTGATTTTTGAGACTACTCTTGAGCGCGCGGTAAGGAGTTGCAACAACAAATTACTATTATGTTGAATCGTGATTAAGCTAACAGGGGATTTTTTAAACTCATGTCACCCACGAAGAGCTTGGGGCAGAGACAGATCCAAATGGCTCCCTCACGAGAACATTATAAATGCCACACTGTGCCAGACCAAGGTCCATCAAGTTCAGTATCCTGTTTCCAATAGTGGTCAATCTAGGTCACAAGTACCTAGCAGTTTCCCTAAAAGACACAGGTTCACAATGTTTGTATTAGGGCAAGCAGTGGATATCCCAGGTCCCTTTTAATAATGGTTTATGGACTTTTCCTCCAGGAACTTGTCCACACCTTTTTTAAACCCGGCTACACTAACAGCTTTTACTACATTCTCTGATAATAAATTCCAGAGTTTGATTACATGTTGAGTGAAAAAATATTTTCTCTTATTACTCTTAAATAGGTTACACTGTAGCTTCATTATATGTCCCCTAATCGTTCTATATTTTGATGGCGAAAACAATTGATCTATGTTTACCCGTTCCACTCCATTCATTTATTTATAGACTTTTATCATATTCCCCCTCAGTTGTCTCTTTTCCAAGTTGAAGAGCCCCAACCTTTTAAGCCTCTCTTAATAGAAGTATCGTTTCATTCCCTTCACCATTTTTGTTACTCTTCTTTGTATCTTTTCTAATTCATCTATATCCTTTTAAAGATATGGCGACCAGAATTGCACATAATATTCAAGGTATGGTCGCACCATGGAATGATACAGAGGCATTATAATAATCTTTCCTAGGTGCATAACTTTGCATTTGTTGACATTAAATTTCATCTGCCATTTGGATGCCCAATCTTCCAATCTATCAATGTCCTCTTGCAATTTTTTACATTCCTCATGGGTTTTAACAACTTTGAAAAATTTGATTACCTCACTTGTTGTTCCCATTCCCAGGTCATTATGAATATGTTAAAAAGCAGCAGACCCAGCACAGATCCCTGGGATACTCCGCTATTCACCTTTCTCCATTGAGAAAATTGGCCATTTAGCCCTACAATCTGCTTTCTATCTTTTAACCAGTTCTTGATCCACAATAGTACCTCCTATCCCATGACTTTTTAATTTTGCCAAAAGTCTCTCATGAGGGGCCTTGTCAACAGCTTTCTGAAAATCCAGCTACACTATATCAACCGACTCACCTTTGTCTACCTGTTTATTCACACCTTCAAAAAAACACAACAGATTAGTAAGACAAGATCTTCCTTGTCTAAAGCCATGTTGGCTGTCTCCCATTAAGCCATGACTATCTACATGTTCAGTAATTTTGTTCTTTATAATGGCTTCTACCATTTTTCCTGGTGCTGACGTCAGTCTGTAGTTTCCCGAATCATCCCTGGAACCCTTTTTAAAAATTGGCATTACACTGGCCATCCTCCAATCTTAGGTATTACAGATGATTTTAATGAATCTCCAGGAACAAGCAGGAATGAGTCTTCACATATGGGGTTTGTCGGCGCCGACGGATCCCGCACGGGAATGCTCCCCAGCATCCAATCAGAAGGCTTTTGGGAGCATCCCTCGCGCCTGCGCGGTAGCTTCCCGCCCTTCCCACTGCCTCTCCCCAGTTTTTGTTTTTCCGCGGAGCCGACAGGACATAACTCCTGTCACCGCAGAAACTTTTTCTTCTTTTCTTCTTTTTTGTTCCTGTGGTCGCGGTTTTTCCCCCGCTGACTCTGGCACCGCTGGTGCCCCCTTTTTCTTATTTTTTTGTTTTCCTTTATTTCCTTCGAGGAGCATCCTCCTCGTGTTATTCTGAGGCCTACCGGGCTTTCCAGCATGGAGCCTTCTTCCCTTAAGAAGTGCCCCCACTGTGGAGACGTTGTCTTCTGCTCCGACTCCAACCCCTGGTGTCTCTCCTGTTGGGGCCCTGACCCCTTCTCCCCCGGTTCCCCGGGCTTCAGCGTCGGGAGAAGACCCTCCCTGTTTCGAGTGTCCCTCGATGACGTCTTTCCCTCTGAGGAGCGGTCGTCGGCATTCTCTCCTCGCCAGGATCAGGCAACCCAACAACAGTCTGTTAAGACTAACCGAGCCTTGAAGGGTGAGTCTCATGCACCGCATGACGACGGCTCCGGCATTCCCCTCCAGTCCCTTACACCCCGGAGGGAGTCTTCGGGCTGCAGAGCCTCCATGGGGTTTCGGGTTGTTCCTGAGGTTCGCTCCTCACAGAACATTCCCGAGCCATGCCCGAGGGTGGCACCTGCTTCGAGCGGTGCAGATCCCTCGGCATCGGCGCCGGCGTTGAATGTTCCACTCTTCACCAGGGACTGTCGACTGGTGTTCTCGGTGCCTTCGGGGCCGATCGACTCGACCCAGTCTGGCTCTACGGCATCCCGGCCCTGCGCGGGGGCGGTACCCGCTTTCGGCGGTGCCGATTCCCCGGCATCGGCGTCGGTGTCGAGTGTTCCACTCGTCACCGGGGATCGTCGGACCAACCTGACCCAGTATGGCATGCCCACACCCCTGCCATGCGCGGAGGTGGTGACCGCTTCGAGCGGGACCAAATCCTCGGCATCGGTGTCGGAGTCGGTGGCCCCACTCCCTGCCGGGGATCGGCACCGGGTGCTCTCGGCTCCGCCAAGGCCGATCGACTCGTCCCCGGCTTCCGCAGGGGCGGTACTGGCCTTGAGCGGCTCTGCCCCTCCCGCGGCGGTCTCAGGAACAAGGGCCCCGTTCTTCGCCAGGGGTCGCCCCCGGGCTCCGCCTGCGGAGCCGATCGATCTATCCCGGTCGGGCGGGTCGGCACCCCCACCTTGCGCGGGGCCGGGGCCTCCCCCGGACGCCCCCGACCTCCCGGCATCTACGCGGGCGTCGAGTGCTTTGCTCGTCACTGGAGTTTGCCCGCGGGACCCGGGTCCTTCGGTCGAGTCGACCCAAAGAAGCGCCGCGGAGCCGGGGCTGGGCGTCTCGCTCCCCGCCGGGGCTCGTCGGCGGGTTACCTGGGTACCCTCGAGGCCGCGTAGTACGCCCCGTAAGGGTTTCCCGCTCAATAAAACAGGCGTGGGCAGAACCCCGGCGCCTAGGAGGGCCTCTCTCCCAGCGTCGGAGCCGACTTCGGGTGTTTCCCTCTTCGCCGAGTTTTGGCCTGGGAAGCCCTCGTTGCCCTCGGCACCGATCGTCGCGACCCCGACTCCATTCGTGGAAGTGGCAGCACCAGCGCGGCCGCCGACACCGGGGCCCCCTAAGGAGGCATCGCTCGGTTCGATGCCCAGCCTCGAATCGATCTCCAGTCTGGAAAGCGTGGCTTCGGCGCATTTCGGATCCGACACCGGTCTCTTCCGACGGCGCAGTGCCGCGCTCGCCTGCTTCCCAGCGGCCTCGGCACCACTCCAGCCGCCCTTGCGGATTGCCCCGGGGGCAGCCCCGCCCCCGGAATCGGGGCCAAGGCCGAGTCCCGTGGACCCGTCGGGGACGTCGCTCCCTTTGATGCCCCGCTTGGAGTCAATCCCGGGCTCTGACGATGCAGTACCGTCTGCCTCGAATTGGGACTGTCAGTACCCTCCTCTGTTTAGAGCGATTCCTCCCATGCACCAGCATGGTGGGTCACCTGGTGTTCAAGCGGGCCCCTCCACCTCGGCCTCCCCCGGGATAGCCCCTCTGGGAGAGCCGTCTTTTCAGGACTTCCTCCTTGATATGGCGGACTTGCTCGCCATTCCTATACCGGGCCCTTTGCTAAGTCCGGGTACTGCGGAACAGGCGGCCGTAATGCTTCCTTTACCTCCCTCCCTGCGGGATCTCCTGCTCGGGATTTGGCGCTCGCCCTTACAGGTACCGGCGCCGCCTGCGGCCATGCATGCCCGGTATCGGGTGCCCCCCTCTCCGGGTTTCCAGACGCACCAGCTTCCCCATCATTCCATTGTGGTGGAATCGGCCATGAGGAAGGTCGGAAGCAAGAAGAAGCACTCTTCCTGCCCCCCGAATCGTGCGTCTAAAACTCTGGACAACTTTGGGCGGCGATCCTTCCAAGCATCCATGTTGGCTTCCAGGATTCTCTCATATATTTTCTATATGAGCCTGGCGCTGCGGGAGGTCACCGAGAGGTTATCTCTTTTGTCTCCCTTTGTGTCGGCCCCTCGGGCCCCTGACTATTCCTTGCTTCTTTACCATTGCAGGAATATCTCTTGGTTTCTTTCTCGGGCTGCTGTGGACTCTTTCGAGTCAGTTAGCAGGTCCTCTGCGGTAGCCATAGGGGCACGTCGTACAGCCTGGTTGCAGGCTTCCGACTTGTGCAGCTGGGCACAACATAACCTGGGTACTTCCCCGTGCACCGGGGAGAACCTCTTCAATGGTAAGGCTTTGCGTCAGGTTGCTCAGTGCTCCGCCGACCTGTTTGGCACTGGCCGCCCGCGGCCCTCCCCCTCTCCCGGGGGTAGGAAATGTCCTTCCCGACCCTCCTGTCCGAAGAGGAGGAGGTTTCATCCCTCTGCCCGCCTGCCGGGTGCGCCCATGCCAGGGACGTCTCACACCGGTCGGCAGTGCCAGGGCTCGCGCCAGGCTGCCCATGCCAGGCAGCCTTAGGCTACGGTATGCGGCGGTTTGCACTTAACTCCTCTTACATGAAGTTACTGTCCAGTCCTACACTGAGGTTCTTTCAGTGTGACAAGCAGTTCGGCTGCTTGATGGGAGGTATGGAGCCCCCCTCCCCCGGGGGGGGGGAACCTTCCCACGCTAGGTTAGCCTGGCTCCTCAGGGCCATACTAATCTTCTTCGGACTTAACCTCGGATTCCCCTCTGCCTGGCCCCGGATTGAGGGGATCGCGAACCGAATCTCCTTCTCCCAGTGTAGGCCTTGGCCGCTACTCCCCGAGCGTGGCCGAACCATTCCTCGACAGGGCCGGACCACCCCCCCCCCGGTCTGTGTCTCCGCTCTCGCAGAGAAATCCCTGGGTCCGTCAGGTTACGGTGGACAGGGGCCCTACTGACCCATGCCGATCCCCGGCTCCGCTCCCTGCTCTCTTCGGAGCGGCGGAGGGTATTGGCCCTAACCCCGAGGGGGTTTTTTATATAGGCCGGAGATGGCCCCACGGTCACGCCGTGGCTATAGGGTTTTCTATCCTCCTGCCTTCCCTGTGGCACGGAGGACACGTTTTGGGTGACTGCCAGGTGGACGCCTCAGGGATCTACGTACTCCTGATGTGCTCCTACCCAACTGATCTGGCGGTCACACAACCATACTGCTACTCTCGCCGATCTGCCCTGCTCCACACGCATAGGCCCATCACTTGGATGGCCCTTCCTCCCGCCGCCTTCCAGGAAGGCGCCCTCCTGTGGATCAAGGGCCGGTCCGAGTTGGCAGTATCGTTCTCACGTGTCCATACCGGTTGAGTAACCTGGGTGGGCGCTCCCGGGCCCACCTATAGCCCGATATACATCTATACCTGTTATTGGATATATATCGGTACAGGTGGGCGCTTTTTGGGAAATGTTATAGCGCCCTGTGTCTTACCGACTATCCCCCAATTGTCGGTACTGACGTTTTGTTATTTCTTACGGGGTCTGGCCGGCCCGCTTGCCTGCGTTCTGCGGCTCGGGTGCTCGGACCGGTTATGCTTAAACTTGTTGTGATGTCAACAGCCCCTTGGTTTTCGAACCCATTGTCTTCCTATCCCTTGCCGGCTCGGGTAGACAGTGTACCCCTCGGTATCCCGGGGTACACTTCTGTTCTTCTCCGGGCTGCGTTCTCCCAGATCGGTCAGTCTTCTGATTAGTCCTCCGGAATGGGGACTCTGCTCCTACTGGAGTTCTCAGCTTCTCAGAGCTCCTCATGAAGACCTGCCGTCTTTCCGGTGCCGGTTGACACCTGCGTCTCCAGCCCGCCCGGACTGGGAACTTCGTCCTCTCTGCGGTGAAGTTCCCTTGAAGACTTCGCTACTGCATCTACAGTACCCGTCGCAGCTCTGCCTTCTACAATCCAGTAGGTAAGCTCTAGATTGTGCTAGATCATTAACGGTTTAATGATATTTGACGTGGTTTTGAAGACTCCCCTGTAGTCTTCGGTTGCTGTGCCTTGGCAACTCTTCTCAACTCCTACCCTCCATCCCTCAGGGGATGCCGGGGATCCAGGTTGGGCGATGTCGCCCTGTCCAGGGGCGCGCATTCTAGGATCTCCTCTGGCACCCTCAGCTAGGGAGTCCCCATATGTGAAGACTCATTCCTGCTTGTTCCTGGAGATAGCACAGTTACTTACCTGTAACAGGTGATCTCCGGAACAGCAGGAATTAGTCTTCACAACCCTCCCACCTCCCCTAGGAGTTGTAACTCTCTCTCTTTCTCTCCTTCCTCTCCTCTCCTTCTGTCTCAGCTGTTAAACGCAACTGGGGAGAGGCAGTGGGAAGGGCGGGAAGCTACCACGCAGGCGTGAGGGATGCTCCCAAAAGCCTTCTGATTGGATGCTGGGGAGCATTCCCGTGCGGGCTCCGTCGGCGCCGACGAACCCCATATGTGAAGACTAATTCCTGCTGTTCCGGAGATCACCTGTTACAGGTAAGTAACTGTGCTTAATTCACAGATTATTAATAGCAGGTCTGCAATCTCAAATTTCAGTTCTTTCAACACTCTTGGATGTATACCATCCAGTCCAAGTGATTTGCTATTGTTCAGTTCATCAAATAGTTGTAATACATCTTCCCGGTGTATCGATATTTCTTTCATTTCTTTTGCAGCATCACCTTTAAATACCACTTCAGTCATGGGTAACTTCCCTACATCTTCCTCAGTAAAGACCGAAGCAAAGAATTCATTCAGTCTCTCCGCTATGGCCTTGTGCGCTCTTAGTGCCCCTTTTACCCCTCTATCATCTAATGGTCCAACTGACTCACAGGTTTTTTGCTATGAATGTACTTGAAGAAGTTTTTATTATGCATTTTTGCTTCCACAGCAAGCTTCTTCTCTAATTCTCTCTTTGCCTGCCTTATCAATGCCTTGCAGCTAACTTGCCAGTGCTTATGTTGTTCCCAGTTTTTGTCATTTGGCTCCTTTTTCTATTTCTTGAAAGATGTTCTTTTGGCAACAGCTGCCTCTCTGACCTCACCTTTAAAATGTGCTGGCAGTTTTTTGGACTTCCTTCCACTTTTCTTAAAGCTTGGAATACAGCTGGTCTGGTCTTCCAAGATAGTATTTTTAAACACCCATGCTTGATGTAAATCTTTAACCTTTGCAACTGCTCCTTTTCGTTTTTTCTTAACTATTTTCCTCATTTTATCATAGTCTCCTTTTCGAAAGTTAAAAAGGTAGTACTGTGGATTTCCTTACTATCCCTCCTCTACTAATTAAATCAAACGCGATCATGCTACGATCACTATTGCCAAGTGGCCCCAACACCCTTATCTCTTGCAACTGATCTGGTGTTCCACTAAGGACAAGGTCCAATATGGCTTCGCCTCTGGTCGGTTAATGAACCAGCTGCTCATGAAGCAGTCATTTATTTCATCTAGGAACTTTATCTCCCTAACATGTTCTGCCGTGACACTGACACAGTCGATACCGGGGGTAATTGAAATCACCCATTATTATTACTGTGCTGTAACTTTTGTTAGCTTCCTTGATTTCTTTGAATATTTCATCACTCATTTGTTCATTCTGGTCAGGCGGTCGATAGTACACCCCCACTGCCATTGCCTTCCTCTTCCCCATTTTAAATAGAATTTCAATCCATAGAGATTCTACAGTGAATTTTGTTTCCTGCAAAACTTTAATCCTTTGTGACTCAATGCTCTCTCTAACATAGAGTGTAACCCCATCACCAATTTGATCTGCTATCATTCTGATATAGTTTGTACCCAGATATCACAGTATCAGGTAGAATATAATAACCCGATCTAAAGCTCGTCAGACTCGGGCATTATAAATATTTCAGGTACAGTATTGTCATCAGCACAGCAGTCTGTTCATAAAAGGTTTAAACTTTGTCCCTACTATAGTGTACGATCCATTTGCAGCACGTGTGGCTGTACATGCATTTCTCCAGAAACAAGGAGGAAGTCAGTCCTAACATATGGATGATGTAAGCGCTGACAGAGTCCACGCAGCAATCTCTCCCCAGAGTTCAAAGAAAGCGTTTGGGAGATGCACCATGCATACATGGTCCTCTTCCCACCTAAGGGTGCCATCTTGCCTCAGTCTCCTTTTTTCCAGGGAGCCCATCGGACGTGTGTATCTTCCCACAAGAAAAAGGTGGTAATTTTTGTCTTAATGTTTTGTTTTCTCTGGTCACGTATCGATCCCTTTCTCACCCCCGAGTCTGCTTGCCTCAGTGTTGCGTTTCTCGGGTTCCTTTTTTCTTTTTCGTCTAATTTTTGTTTGGTCTGGGCTTGCGCCTTTTTCCTGGCTGGGCCAAGTGAGTTTTACCTCGCGGGGGCAGTCTTCTCCACCGTGGCCTCAGTCAGTGGCTTTGAACCAAGCGACTGCTGCGCACACCACATGTTGCACATGAGCCCACATGACTGCTGACTTTGATGCCTCGAGCCAGGTCATACTCCCAAGGCCCTTAAGAGCTGTCAGCAGCAATGTGAGTCCATCTTCCACAAAGTTGACTCAGTCCTGGAGTCATCCGCAAGATCTTGCTCCAAATCTTCCTCCAGGACCTTGGATCCTCATAGGTACCGAGTGGCCCCAGAGCCCTGAGGCCACGGAGCCTCTGGCCAGAGTTCCACCAATGAGGGCCACCAGAAGAGACAGAAACACTCAAAACCTGTGCCGGGAGATGGGCCCAGGACCCATAACCCTCGATGCAAGGCAGAGGATGTGATGGCTGGGAGAGGCCTTCTAAGTTGCCCCAACAGGAGCCATCGACATTGAGGGATCGACCTCAGACCCCCGAGGCCATCCTCATCGAGGACCCCCTCGAAGGAGCCAGTGCCAGGCCCAAAGTCCTCTGTGCCTGCGCCGAAGGCTGCAGAGCCATCTGATTCAGGGCCAGGATGGGGGCCCTGGAGTGTGATTTGTCAACCTTCTTGGCCCAGCAGTGGGCTCTGATGCCCAGTTCTTCCAGGTCATCTCTCCTAACCACGGGGCCCTCCATCTCAAGAGACTCTCCAAAGGTCAAGCTGATCCTCGAGCACCACTGGCCTCGAGAGATCCCTTGATCTCAGTCATGATTCCTCGGGCCTGCATTCTTCCATGCTCAGTGCCCTCAGCCCTGAGCAGTGGATGGCTAGGGCACCAGAGTCATTGGTGCCGAGACATGACACCGAGACCCGAGGAACCCTCGACTTCTTCACTGCCTTGGAATCAGATTGTGAGTCCGAAGACAATGAGACCCCAGACACCTGCCGTCACCAGGATGTACCCTCGGACCCGTCTCCCCCAGAGATGTGGCGCCAGTCTCCTCTCGAGGACATTGCCTTCTTCAACTTTGTGAGAGATATGGCGAAGGCCCTTGCCTTCACCACGGAATCAGAGGTGGACTCTCATATGGAGGACCTCGAGATCCTCCAGTATGAGGCTTCGACGAAGGAGGCACTCACGGTGCCTGTTCCCCCCCCCCCACCCCCCCATCCTGGAACGGCTGGTTCTCCACATGTGGGAAACACCATCCTTGGTGCCCATCAAAAGTAGATGGCTGGACCCGATGTACCATGTGCACCAGAGCCCTGGCTTCCAAAAAGCCCAGCTGCCTCATAACACCATGGTTGTGGAGTCAGCCATGTGTAGGCTTAAGAGCTAGAAGACACACTCCTTGTTGCCCCTGGATAGGGAGGCCCATGCCATGGATGCTATAGGCAGGAAGTGCTTCCAGGGCTCGGCGCTTGTCAGCCGGATCTAGGCCTACTAGCTCTACATGGACATCTACCTGCAGTACCTGGCGAAGGAGCTTGCCTGGTTCTCAGCTAGGCTCTCAGAGGAGCCCCTTCAGTGGTTCCAAACCCTGTCCTCCACAGTCAGAGTGCTCCAAGTTTATTACTCTGGGAGCCAATGACATCTTTGAGTCAGTGACTAGAGTGGCTGTGACACCAGGCCTGTCTACAATCCCCTGGAGCAATGGGTACCGAACAAGCTGGTTGATGTCCCCTGCCAGGGAGAGAACCTCTTTGACAAACCTATGACGGAAAAGGCCACCAAGTCGGAGTACTCGACAAGGACCAGGCTCTCCAAGAAGACTGCTGACCCTTCCCAAAGGAAAGCTTCGGGAAAAAAGTCCTCATTCCCGAAGAAGAGGAAGGCTTACAGAAACTACTCCAGTTACCGACCTTCCTAGTTCCCCAACAGGGCCAGCAGACCAAGGAATAGGGGCATAGCCCGCATAAGTGTAGGGCCCCCAAACCCCTCCATTGGCGCAATCTGAAGGGGGTTTTTGATTCCTTTGGTATAGCCGCTCTTCCCCTGGGAGGCACAGCCCTGTAGCACACGGGGGTGTGGGGGGGCTCTGGTACATTATGTCCACAGGTTGTCAGCCAGCACCACTGAAATGTGGGCCCTCCAGATGGTCTCGCAGGGTTACCTCTTCCACATCCTACAGTTGTCCCCACCATTCTTCCCGGGAGAGCCCCCAGGACTCCCCTTCAATGGGCCCTGCTCCAGCAGGAATTCACAGGCCTTCTAACAAGCAAGGCAGTGGAACCTGCCCCTGTCCACCTCAGGGGCAGGGGGTTCTACTCCTGCTATTTCCTGGTCCCCAAAAGGACCAGAGGGTTTCATCCCATTCTAGGCCTGCGGGTCCTCAACAGGCTCCTAGTGAGGGAGAAGTTCAAGATGCTGTCTCTTGGAACATTGCTGCCATACCTCCAGCAGTGAAACTCGGTATGCTCCTTGGACTTAAAGAATGCGTACACGCGCATCCTTATCCTCCCCTTCCACACGCAGTACCTTAGCTTCGTGGTGGGCAGAGGTCATTACCAGTACAGAGTATTCTTCAGGCTGGCCGCAACCCCATGGGTATTCATCAAGTGCCTGGCGGTCATCGCAGCCCACCTCAGGTTCCAGCGGGTCTTCGTCTTCCCCTCTTGGACTACTGGTTGGTAAAGGTCAGCACCACTGCTGAAGTACACAGACGATGGGCTGCATGATCCTTGTCGTAGAGCACTTGGGGTTCATAGTCGAAGTTCGGGGGTTCAAATCCCACTAGAGGACAGCAACCTTGGGCTGGAAGGACTGGGGTTTCTAGTCCCACAGGTGCTCCTTGTGGTCTTAGGCAAGCCACTTAACCCTCCATAGCCCATGTTCACTGTAAAATAGTTATCTCCAAGTTATAATGCCCTGTTCAATGTAATTTCAGTTTATTCAATGTAAACCGCACTGATGCAGAATAGCGCAGTATATAAGAGAATATAAATAAATAAATAAATAAATAGTCAACTACACAAAGTCTCATCTCCAGCCAACTCAAAACCTGGAGTTCATGGGGGCGCAGCTGGACACGGTCCAGGCCAGAGCTTTCCTTCAAAGGGACAGGGCCCTACACCTGGCACTCGCAGAGAGCACCCAATGCCACCACTTGGTGTCTGCCCGACACATGCTCTGCCTACTGGGACACATGGTATCCACGGTGCACATCACCCCGGACACCCACTTGCAGATACGGGCGGCCCAGTGGGCAATCTGCTCTGTGGTCGCAGGCCATGGAGTTTCTGTGGAACAGGGTGGCCTCAAAATTGGGGTAGGGAGTCCACTATGGTGACCTTTGCACTCAAGGCAGTTGGTTGCCAGCAGAGAGCCTCCAGCAAATCAACCTCCTGGAGCTCCGGGCTTTTTGCCATCACCTGCGGGACCAACTGGTACTGGTCCAGAGTGGCAATCAAGTGGCAATGTTCTACATAAACAGACAAGGGGGCACGGGGTCCTACCTCCTTTACCAGGAAGCAGTGGGCATCTGCACCTATGCCAGCAACAATGGGA
This sequence comes from Ichthyophis bannanicus, assembly GCA_033557465.1. Lineage (NCBI taxonomy): Eukaryota > Metazoa > Chordata > Amphibia > Gymnophiona > Ichthyophiidae > Ichthyophis > Ichthyophis bannanicus. The sequence continues at coordinate 51,748,195 of CM066040.1, forward strand.
TGCTCTTGCAGGCAGTATACCTTCTGGGCCAGGACAATGCCTTGGTGGACAGGCTCAGCCAGGTCCTCCAACCGAACGAGTGGAGCCTGGACCCCACAGTTGCCAACTGGTTATTCCAGCACTGGGGTCTCCCATAAATGGATCTCTTTGCCAGCCCAGCCAATGCCCAGCTGCCCCATTTCTGTTCTCAGCAGCTGCACTCTGCCAGGGTGGTGGCCAATGCCTTCCTGATCTCATGGGCAGAGGGTCTTCTTTATGCCTTCCCGCCCACCCACACTCCTGATCGCCAAGATCCTCTTCAAGGTCCAATGTGACAGGTCCACAGGGACCAGGCAGCCATGGTTTCCCCTGCTTCTCCGCCTGTCCACGGTGCCCCAGTTCCCTTGGGGTGTAGCCCAGGCCTACTTATGCAGGAAGAGGGCACTTTCCACCCCAGTCTGGGGTCCTTGATGTTCATGGCTTGGCTGCTGAGCGGGTAACCCTAGCTCCTTTCAAAGCCTAAGCCTTAGACAGGTTTTAAAACTAACTCCATTAGGGTGCACCTCAGTGTGCTGGGGGCACATCAACATCTAATCCAGGGAAAACCCCTCTCCACTCAACCATTAGTGGCTTGCTTCCTGAGAGGTCTCCTCTCAAAGCCTCCCAACCATCCCCTGACGATGGAGTGGGACTTGAACATGGTACTCTTAAAGCTTACTGTGCCACCATTTCAGCCTATCGGCTCCTGCCACCTTAAGTATCTCATTGGAAGGTGGTGTTCCTCATGTCGCTCACATCTGTTTACTGAGTCAGCATGTTCCAACCATTGGTGAAGGACCCACCATATACTAGGTTCTATAGGAACAGGGTCATGCTCTGCACACACCCCAAGTTCCTGCCCATGGTGGTGTCCCTGTTCCACCTTAATCAACAGGTCGTGCTACCCATCTTTTTTCCATGGCCCACTCCAGCAGGGCAGAAGCCATCCTTCACACACTGGACTTTAAGCGGGTGCTTTCCTTTTACCTGCAGCACACCTAGGGCCACCACTGAGCTTCTCAGCTCTTTATCTCCTTTGTCCAAAGTCAGTTGGGGACGGTGGTCTCTAAATGCACCCTGTCCACCTGGGTAGTGGACTGCCTTGCCTTTGTCTATGAGCAGGCTGGTCTCTCACTGGAGTGCCATGGCAGACTCAGTGGCAAATCTGCATTCCCTTCCCTTGTCGGAAATCTGCCGGCCGCCACCTGGTCCTCCATCCATACCTTTGCAGCTCATTACTGCCTGCAGAATGAGTCCCATTGGGACAGTGCCTTCGGCCAGGCCATACTCCATCATTTGTCCGGGGTTTAGGCAGGTCCTGCCCTTTGGTCCTTGCTGTGTTTGAGCTACTGGTCAACTGGTTCCTCGCTGGACACAGGTTGCGCATGGTCTGTTGACTTCTGACTCAGTTGCTGCTGCTCATGGCTCACCTGTTCTGGTCACTGGTGGCTTTTTTCAGGGGTTTCTTTTGGTAGCCTGTAGCTGGGGAGTCCCATATGTGAGGACAGACTTCCTGCTTGTTCCCAGAGAAAGCGTAGTTAGTAGGAATCAGTCCTCACGACCCTCCCTCTTCCCAGGGGAGTTGCTTCTTACTGTTTTTTGCCGTCTTATGCTATGATACCATACTGAGGCAAGATGGCACCATTAGGCAGGAAGAGGACCACTCATGCATGGTGTATCTCCCAAAAGCTTTCTTTGAAAGCTGGGGAGAGATTATTGCGTGGGCTCCATCACTGCCAACGTCGCCCATATGTGAGGACTGATTCCTGCTGTCTCCGGAGAACACCTTTTACAGGTGAGTAACAATGCTTTATATGCAAATTATATCTCTGTGAGTCTTTACTTTGAAAATACTATCAGTCTGTGTACTTCATCCAACCTTGATCTAGCTGGTCCCCACCTGGCCTATCCCCCCAGCTATTCTTACATTTCGAGATTTAGTGTTGAAAGATTTAGACGAACTAGAAAGTTCCACTCATGGTAAATTTTGATCCAATCTATCTGCTGCAGAATGGGATGCTTTAAATTTGTTGTATCAAGATGAATGTTTGGTTTTCATTTGGGAGGATAAGGGTGGTTGTATTGTTGTGCAGTCTAGAGCTCAGTATCAGGCTGAGGTTCAATCTTAGCTGATGAACACTAGTTTCTATTCCCTGTTAACGGGAGATCCTGTACAGGAGATAGTGCAATGTATTTCTAAAGTGGTTCAGTCAGCTGCTAATGCTCAGATTATAACTGCTCGTGAAGCTGCTTTTTTGGTCAAAAAACATCCTACCACTCCTTTTATATACATGTTGCCAAAGGTGCACATAGATATTTTTCATCTGCCCGGGAGATCGATTGTATCATTAAGAAATACTATTTTGGAACTGCTGTCTAAATTCATAGATTTATTTTTAAATACTATGGCTATGCAGGTACAGTCATTTATAAAAGACACTTCCCATTTTTTGTGCCTTATTTCTGAGAGTCATGTCACCACCTTGGAATTTTGGCTTGTAACTATGGATGTACAAGCTTTGTACACTGTTATTCCTCAAAATAAGATCATGGCTGCTGTTCAACAGAAGTTAGAGAATCCACAGTGTTCACATTGTCACTTCAGCTTTTTTGATTGAGTTATTGGAGATTGTGTTGACTCGTAATTACTTTTATTTTGAGGTCCAATTTCATCAACAGCATCATGGTATTGCAATGAGGACATCTGTAGCCCACTTATTTATTTTTTTAATTTATTTATTTAGACAGTTTTTCTATACTGCCCCTTCCAGAGATCAAGGGTGGTTTACAAGGAACAACAAGTTACATGGAACGAGATTACAACTATTTACGTTGTAACTAAAGATTTAACATTGTAATGGTTACATTAAGAACTATTTACATACTGGCAATAATGGTTATACGTGGCTTATTTTGAGGAAATATATATATATCCATCAAGTTATTTCTGATGTGTTACTTTATGGTGGCGATTTTTGGATGATATTTTATTTATTTGGCATGGTTCGTTACAGCAATTGCATGAGTTGGATTAATGATGTAAATCAGTTTTTGAAAGTCTCAATAAAATACTCTGACCATCAGATTGAGTTTCTTGATGTATTGGTTCATATATAATTTGGTATGTTACCTACATCTTTATATCGAAACCTGTTGAAAGAAATAGATTGTTGCAATTTGCAAGTGATCATCTATGACATCTAAAGGAGATCCCACCGGTGGGACAATTCCTACGCTTGCGTCAACTTTGTACTTTTTTGTACTGCTTTTTAGACAAAGCAAATGATCTGAAATGCCTGTTATTAAGCTGGGGTTACTCGATTGTGGCTGTTACATGTGCTTAAAAACGGACTAGATATGCCCATCTGTATTGACTTTTGTTACTGATGATATCTGAGCCACAAACAGAGGACCAAATGGTATGTATTTTGTCTTATTCCAACATGGCTCCTTGGATTGCCAGGTTCATTAAGAGGCATTGGTGCACCCTGCGGGTTTTGAGCAGTGCTCCTCAAAGTCCTCCTTGTTTTGCTTATAAACATGGTAGAAATATAAATAACTGCCTACAAGGTAGGCAGGGACCCGCTGAAGGGAACCATAAAAGCTGTGATCATTGCCTTAGGTGTGCAAATACTATTACCGGCTCTGTTTGGACTCACCCTGTTACCCATGAGCGATTTAAATTAGGTCATAATACATCTTGTAATTTGAGCTGTCATATATTTGATCATTTGCCCATGTCCTAAAATATATGTAGGCCATACTATTTGGCCAAATTCGCAAGCGTCTGAATGAACAATACAATAGGCTATCCAATCAGATCTTATCAGCTCTGATGGTAGCTCATTTTGTTGAATGTCATCATCAAGCCTTGTAATTCCATTGGGTGGTGATTGATCAAGTAATTGGCGAGGGGGTGATCAATTGGGGTGGATTGGGGTGCATTGAATAATGAAATTGAGTGGATCTCTCTAGCTCGTGATATTTGAGGGGAAGCAATATTAGACCTAGTCCTTAGTGGAACACCAGATGTAGTGCAAGAGATAAGGGTGTTGGGGCCACTTGGCAATAGTGATCATAGCATGATCGCCTTTGATTTAATTAGTGGAGGAGGGATAGTAAGGAAATCCACAGTACTACCCCTTAACTTTCGAAAGGGAGACTATGATAGAATGAGGAAAACAGTTAAGAAAAAACTAAAAGGAGCAGTTGCAAAGGTTAAAGACGTACATCAAGCTTGGGTGTTGTTGAAAAATACTATCTTGGAAGCCCAGACCAGCTGTATTCCACGCTTTAAGAAAAGTGGAAGGAAGTCCAAAAAATTGCCAGCATGGTTTAAAGCTGAGGTCAGAGAGGCTGTTGTTGCCAAAAAAGCATCTTTCAAGAAATGGAAAAAAGAGCCAAATGATGAAACCTGGAAACAGCACAAGCACTGGCAAGTCAAATGCAAGGCATTGATAAGGCAGGCAAAGAGAGAATTTGAGAAGAAGCTTGCTGCGGAAGCAAAAACGCGAAATAAAGACCTTTTCAAGTACATTCGTAGCAAAAAACCCGTGAGAGAGTCAGTTGGTCCATTAGATGATAAAGGGGTTAAAGGAGCACTAAGAGGCGACAAGGCGATAGCGGAGAGACTGAATGAATTCTTTGCTTCGGTCTTTACTGAGGAAGATGTAGGGATGTTACCCACGACTGAAGTGGTATTTAAAGGTGTGGAAGAATTGAAGGAAATATCGATACATCGGGAAGATGTCCTACAACTATTAGATAAACTGAAGAGTAGCAAATCACCTGGGCCGGATGGTATACATCCAAGGGTGTTGAAAGAACTGAAATTTGAGATTGCAGACCTGCTATCAGTAATCTGTGAACTATCATTAAAATCATCTCTAATACCTGAGGATTGGAGGATCGCCAATGTAACACCAATTTTTAAAAAGGGTTCGAGGGGTGATCCGGGAAACTACAGACCGGTGAGCCTGACATCAGTACCAGGAAAAATGGTAGAAACCATCATAAAGAATAAAATTACTCAGCATATAGATAGTCATGACCTAATGGGAGACAGCCAACATGGCTTTAGACAAGGAAGATCTTGTCTTACTAATCTGTTATGTTTTTTTGAAGGAGTGAATAAACAGGTGGACAAAGGTGAGTCGGTTGATATTGTGTATCTGGACTTTCAGAAAGCCTTTGACAAGGTCCCTCATGAGAGACTTTTGGCAAAACTAAAGAGTCATGGGATAGGAGGCAGTGTACTACTGTGGATCAGGAACTGGTTAAAAGATAGAAAGCAGAGGGTAGGGCTAAATGGCCAATTTTCCCAATGGAGAAAGGTGAATAGTGGTGTACCCCAGGGATCTGTGCTGGGTCCGCTGCTTTTTGACATATTCATAAATGACCTGGAAAGTGGAATAACGAGTGAGGTTATCAAATTTGCTGATGACACAAAACTATTTAAAGTTGTTAAAACCCAGGAGGATTGTGGAAAATTGCAAGAGGATCTTGATAAATTGGAAGACTGGGCATCAAAATGGCAGATGAAATTTAATGTGGAGAAGTGCAAGGTTATGCACCTAGGGAAGAACAACCCAAACTATGGTTACACGATGCAAGGTTCCACATTAGGAACCACCACCCAAGAAAAAGATTTAGGCGTCCTTGTGGATACCATGTTAAAACCCTCGGCCCAGTGTGCAGCGGCGGCCAAGAGAGCAAATAGAATGCTAGGTATGATAAGGAAAGGAATGGAAAATAAAACAAAAGATATTATAATGCCTCTATATCGTTCCATGGTGAGACCGCACCTTGAATATTGTGTGCAATTCTGGTCGCCATATCTTAAAAAGGATATAGCAATTTTAGAAAAGGTTCAGAGAAGAGCCACCAAAATGGTAAAGGGGATGGAAGGCTACTCCTATGAAGAAAGGCTAAAAAGGTTGGGGCTCTTTAACCTGGAAAAGAGACGGCTGAGGGGAGATATGATAGAAGTCTATAAATTAATGAACGGAGTGGAACGGGTAAACGTAGATCGATTGTTTACCTTATCAGAATATAGAAAGACTAGGGGACATGCAATGAAGCTATAGGGTAAACTATTTAAGACTAATAAAAGAAAATATTTTTTCACTCAACGTGTAATCAAACTCTGGAATTTGTTACCGGAGGATGTAGTAAAGGCTGTTAGTGTAGCTGGGTTTAAAAAAGGTTTGGACAAGTTCCTGGAGGAAAGGTCCATAAACCATTATTAAGAAGGGACCCAGGATATCAATGCTTGAACCAATACAAGCATTGTGGAACCTGTGTCCCTTGGGGAAACTGCTAGGTACGTATGACCTAGATTGGCCACTGTTGGAAACAGAATACTGGGCTTGATGGACCTTGGTCTGACCCAGTATGGCATATCTTATGATCTTATGATCTTATGATAGGGTTTGCAATGTGAATTTAGATTTCATGATAGATTTGATAATTGGTATCAGGTGTTTTATGTGGGGTTTATTTAGGCATTTGGTTTCCTATATATTCTAACGTTGGCTTTGAGCGTGGAAAGCAACTGAGTGGCTGGTCAACTGAGATGGCTGGTGGTTGTTTGAGTGTATTTCCTTGGTGATTTGAATGCTTTTCGGCACATTGTAAGGTATTTCATTCAACAGATGAGACCTATGAATGAGAGCACTGGGACTTAAGAATTGGGATTTTTATCTCTTTCACATTGTCCTTATAGCAGAGATCTGATGATTTCTCTGTTGTCTGTTGTTTATAATCACCTATATGGTTTAAATTGTGCGTGTGCATGAAAGTTTGAGAGTGAGTTTGTTTGATTAGGTATTGATTATTCTACTCCACTAGTTTTGAGATCTTTGCACTAAAATGCAAGAGGAATGAAAGCGCCTTGGGATTTTCTTCAGGAGAGCATGGAGCAAAGAAACCAAATTCAGCAGGTGTCCCCATGTGCATTCGAGCTTAAGGGGAGTGTAGTCAGAGGCCAGTTCCACTCATTCCCACCGATGCCTCGTCAAACAGACCACATATAGGTGCATGTCTGGCAGACCTGTGCCTTCCTGCTTCCTATCTCCTCCCAGATAGACATAAGGGATGCGGGCCGCCTTCCCCTGCCCCAACAAAATGCTGAAACCATGTGGTCCAAGGTCCGCAGGTCCTTATGAAGCAAATACATTGGCAACATTTGAAGCATGTAGAGTCACTTGGGGAATAATTCCATCTTATACAGATTAATCTGCCCCAGTAAGCACAGAAGTTAAGTTTTCCAAACTCCCAAGATTTCCTTAATGTATTTCAACAAAGGTCACACATTACTGCCATGTAGGACCTGAGTAGCGCCAGTAATCTGGACCCCTAAGTACCGAAAGGAACCCTCCGCCCAACATAATGAAATGCCCCCTTCCATTTCCTATGAGCCAACGCTTCTGATTTTAAATAGTTTAATTTCAGCATTGAGGTATCTCCAAATCTCTCGAAGTCCTCCATTAATGCTTTTAAAGAATCCTTAGGGGTCAACCAGGTACATCAAAGTATCATCAGCAAAGGCAACCACTTTAAATTCCTTTCCCCTAATCCGCATCTTCCGCATCCCTGGACACCCTTGAATGCTACGTAGCAGCGGGTCCAAACTTAGGATGAACAACAGGTGTGACAGGGGACACCCCTGCTTAGTGTCCTTCCAGAACTCATGATCATGACATCCTATTCTATTTAAGAGGAAGTAGGTGAAAAGTCAAACTTCTAAACACATTTTGTATCAAAAATTCATCCATCTTCAATTACATATTGGGGATTCTAGTATCCCTTTATCTGTCCATGTCTACAGTCAGTGATCATGCTGTTCACCAGGATTGATGTGCATGGCCCTCTATTTATAGCCCACACTGCCCCGAAAAACCTTTCCAATCCCAAAACTCTCCAGCACCATGATAAGGTAGTCCCAGTCCATCCAATCAAATGCCTTTTCAGCATCAAAACTGACCAACAATGATGGGGTGGACTGGGAGCAAACCCACTCAAAGGAAGTCAAAATCATACACACATGCTTAACACCATACCTCCCCCTCAAAAATCTGACCTGGTGCTCTAACACCAAGTCTGGGGCAAAATGCCGCCAGGCGATCGGCCAAGATCGTGAAGTAAAACTTCAAATCACAATTTTAAAAGGATATAGGTCGATATGAAGTGATGTCCATTGAATCTTTTCACGGTTTTAAAATCAATGTAATATAGGTCATATTCAACATGGGTGCCACCTTAGAAGCCTGCATCATCTCATTATACCATAATTCCAATATGGAAGAAATCTGCATCCCCAGAATTTTATAAAATTCCCCATAGTATCCATTGGGCCCTGGCGTCTTATATTCGGCCACCCGCTTGATCACCCAGACGATCTCCAAAGTAATAGGAGCATCTAAGCGCACGCGTATCTCCTCACTCCGTCTAGGGAGATATCTGCAGATATCTGGCCAGTACCTCTCCCCTCTCCTCCCCTCCTTGTGCCTGTAGAGATTCTCCAGAAATGCCCCAAATTCCTTCCTAATCTCTTGCTCGGACTTCAACATCCTACCATCCTGCTGGTGCATTACCGTGATATGCGTTATTCCCTTCCCTTTCTTCGTCAAGCATGCCAAAAGATGTCTAGGTTTGTCACCATGGTGGAAAAATTTATACTGATAATACAGCAGAAATCCCTCACTTGGTTTGCTGCTTGTCGTGTTGTGAGAGTTTGTATGCATCAGTGATGCTGAGGGCTAAGCTATCAGTAGCTTAACAATTGACAGTGTCTCCCAAGATGGACAAGTCTCAGCTGAGATGCCAGACCAAGACAAACCACCCTTCTGGGCAGCAGCAAAATGGGACAGTGTTGGCAGCGGAGGATCACATTTCTGTGACAATGGCAAACAAAACTAAACTTAAACTGTGCAGAAGAAAGGCCTGGCAATCTACTTCCGTATCTTGCCACAAAAACCCAATGGATAGTCACAACAAAACAAATTGCATTATAGTGCTGGAAGATGAGACCCCCCGAGGTCAGAAGGCACTCAACTGGCTACTGGGGAGAAGAAGACTTTTCAGAGTAAAGCCAGCATTTATGATGTGGTTGGATCAAAGCCCTTGGGACATCTGACTGCTGATGTAGCTACGCATGAAATGAGAGTCAGAGCTGCAAAGATGTCTTACATATTGGGACATGGAACATATGAAGCATGAACCAAGGGAAGTTGGAGGTGGTTAAGAATGAAATGGGACGTATACAACTTGATCTGTTTGGTGTCAGCGAACTGAAATGGACTGGCATCGGCTACTTTGCATCTGATGATCACATGGTCTACTATGCTGGAAATGAAAGACATGAAATGGTGTTGCATTCATAATTAAGAAGAAACTTGCAAGAACTGTAATGAAATACAATGCAATTGGTGACTGCTTAATTTCTATTCGTCTACGAGGAATGCCTATCACCACAACTATAATTCAAGTATATGCCCCAACATCAGCTGCAGAAGAGGATGAAATTGATGAGCTCTATATCCTGATAGTCATGGGTGACTGGAATGCAAAAGTTGGCAACCAAGAAGAAGGCAAAACGGTTGGAAAATATGGACTTGGCAACAGAAATGAAGCTGGAGAAAGACTGATAGAATTCTGCAAGACCAATGATCTATTCATCTCAAACACCTTCCAGCAACACAAGCGGTGACTATACACATGGGCTTCACCCAATGGATTGTACAAAAATCAAATTGACTACATCTGTGGAAGTCAATGATGGAAAAGCTTTATAACATCAACAAAGACAAAACCCGGAGCTGACTGTGGTACAGATCACCAACTACTAGTATGCAAACTCAAGCTAAAGTTGAAAAAGAGCAAGCCACTAATATTACCTTGAGAATATATCACCGGAATTTAAAGACTGCCTGCAAAATCAATTTGCTGGTTTAGATACAAATGACAGAGCTCCAGAAGAGTTATGGGATGACATCAAGAAGGCTGTGTTGGAAGAAAGTGAGAAATCTCTACAAAAGGTGAAAAAGCAAAAACGGCCAAAATGGATGACCAAAGAAACTCTAAAAATTGCCCAGAAACGCAGAGAGGCAGCGCTCAACTGAGATTTCCATCATGAAGAAGACAAGACAAGGAGAAGTATTACAATGACACATGCAAGGAAATAGAAGCAGAAACTATTAGAGGAAGAACAAGATTGGTTTTCCTAAAGCTACGAGTGTTAAAGAATTCCAGCCTCGAATTGGAATATTACAAGATGCTCAAGGATCCATGTTGAATGATGCTGAGAAGATCAAGAAAAGGTGGAAAGAATATAGAGAGTTATTATATGATAACATGAGGAGGGATCTAGCTTGGCTTGAAGAATGGTCTAGAATTTGGCAGCTGGGATTTAATGTTAAAAAATGTAAGGTCATGCATTTGGGCTGCAGCAATCCAAGAAAGCAATATAGTATAGGGGGTGAAGTACTTTTGTCCACTAAAGAAGAGCGGGACCTAGGCGTGGTTGTGTCTGATGATCTTAAAGTAGCTAAACAGGTAGAAAAGGCGACGGCAAAAGCTAGAAGGATGCTTGGGTGCATACGGAGAGGAATGGATAGCAGAAAAAAGGAGGTGATAATGCCTCTGGTGCGACCTCATTTGGAGTATAGTGTGCAATTCTGGAGACCGCACCTTCAAAAGGATGTGAACAGGATGGAGTCTGTGCAGAGGGTGGCTACTAAAATGATTAGTGGTCTTCATTATAAAGCATATGAGGACAGACTGAAGGATCTTAATATGTACACCTTAGAGGAAAGGCGGGATAGAGGTGATATGATTGAGATGTTTAAATACCTCCGTGGCATAAATGTTCAGGGAGATAGCCTCTTTCAATTGAAAGCAAGTTCTGCTACGAGGGGACATGGGATGAGGGTGAAGGGAGATAGATTCAGGAGTGATATGCGGAAATATTTCTTTACGGAAAGAGTAGTGGATCCATGGAATAGTCTCCCAGTGGAGGTGGTAGAGTTGAGGACAGTAACTGAATTCAAAAAAGCATGGGACAAACACAGAGGATCTCTAAAGGTAAAAAGGGGACTGTTGTTATGGAAGGACAGACTAGATAGGCCATGTGGTCTTTTTCTGTCGTCATATTTCTGTTTCTATAAAGATCAAGTGGATCAACAGTCGTTTCAATCTATACCTTATGATCTGGAACCATTGGTGATGAAGCAGCATTGAAAGCCTTATCAAAGAACAATGCACCAGGCATTGATCGAATTCCCAACAGCAATCTGATGCAGCAGTTACCATACTTACAAGGCTCTGCCAGGAAATTTGGCAGACAACATCATGACCAACTGACTGGAAAAGATCTGTGTTTATACCAATACTAAAGAAATGTGATCCAACTGACTCTGGAAATTATTGCATAATCACTCTGATCCCACATGCCAGCAAGATTCTACTGAAGATTATTCAGCAGAGACTATAACCATACCTGGAATGAGAACTACCTGAAGTTCAAGCAGGGTTCAGGAAAGGGCAAGGAATGAGAGACAACATTGTGGATGTGAGATTGGATCCTTGAAAAGACTAAACAATACCAAAAGGATATCTATATGTGTTTTGTTAACTACAGTAAAGCTTTTGACTGTGCAAACCATGAGAAACTCTGGACCCACATTAAGAAGCATGGGTATATCAGAACACCTGATCGCTCTCTTGCATAACCTTTACATTGATCAAGAAGCAACAGTTTGAACGGAACTAGGGGAAACAGAATGGTTTAAAATCAGCAAAGGTGAACGATAAGGCTGCATATTTTCCCCCTTCATGCTTAATTCATATTCAGAACAAATCATCAGAGAAGCAGGACTGCATGAAGACAGAGATGTGAAGATTGGTGGGAGACGCATCAGCAACCTTCACTATGCTGATGATACCACATTACTGGCTGAAGGTGAAGACGATCTGAAAGATTTGCTTCTCAAGATCAAAGAACGTAGTCTTAAAATGGGCCTGCACATTAATGTAAAGAAGAAAAGATCCTGATGACTTTCCAAAATCAATAAGTTCATCGTTGATGGAGAAGAAATTGAAATAGTGGACAACTTTAACCTACTTGGATCAACTATCAATAAAGAAGCAAAAAGCAGTCAAGAAATCAGATGATGCATTGCTCTTGGCAGAATGACTATGAAGGACCTAGATAAGATTCTCAAGAGCAGAGGTGTCTCTCTCCATACAAAGATTCGACTTGTTCAAGCCATGGTATTTTCAATAACGTCATATGGATGCGAAAGTTGGACAGTGAAAAAGAAAATTGATGCCTTTTGAATTATGGTGCTGGTGACGAATACTATGTATATCATGGACTGCCTGAAGAACAAACCAGTCAGTACTAGAGAAGATCAAACCCAAGCTTTCTTTAGAAGCTCAGATGACAAGACTTAGAGTGTCATACCTTGGACATATCATGCAAAGAAAGAGATCATTAGAGAAAGACATCATGCTTGGCAAGGTAGAAGGTCAATGCAAAAGTGGAAGGCCAGCAATGAGGTGGATTGATACAATAACAGCAGCTATGGGTGCCAGTCTGTCAACAGTGAACCGCCTGACTGAAGACAAACACAGTTTAGAACAACTATCCAGAGGGTCACCATGAGCTGACACCGACTTGACGACACTGAACAACAACACAGCAGAGATTTTTTTGCTGTTTGATGTAAAAAGGTATTCAATGCCGCCTGAGTCATCCTATACTGCTCGCAGACCTCCCTGGAGGGATGACAAGCAGCCCTTTGTCTATCTCGACACAGCTATTTTTCCAGGCTAAATAACCGCTTATCCAATTCTCTTTGCTTATGTATACTATACTGCAGAATGTGTCCCTTCAAAACATCTTTTGCCATTTCCCAAAATAACATTGCCTATGCCTGGTGTTGACCATTATACTACACAAACTCCCTCCACTTCTGCTGGAGAAATCCAGAAATTTCAAATCCTCATATAGCACCAGAGGGAATATCCACTGCCTGGCTATATCTGCCCTCCCCCCTCCTCCACTTCTACATACCAATGCATGGTTCGACACTTCTGTCAGTCCAATAACTGCCTCCTGCACCTTTGAGAACAAGGACTGAGACACCAAAAGAGAGTCAATCTGGGATTGGGTGAAATGGGCCCTCGAAACATGTATAGTCTCTCTCTCGTGGGAGTGCAGGGCCCTCCACTTATCCATCACATCCAAATGCTCACACACCTGGGGGACACCCCACTGTTGATCAGTCCTACTGTTGCCTGGTTTTATGATCTATCCATTTATGTGTCAATTACCGCATTAAAATTCCCGCCAATCAGCAGATCACCTCCTCCAACCTTACAGCTCACTAAATCACCCATTTGAAAAAATTTCCATCATGTATATAAGGCGCATACAGACTGCATAGTACCAAACGATGCCCTTGAAAACCCTCATGGGCAATCATAAACCTACAAGCTGGGTCTACCCAGCCTGTTGCCACCTCAAAGTCTTTAACACTTAGTGCCTTTTGATGGGCGAATGCAGCCCACCCACATTCCAAGTCACACACCTTAGTGGTCCAGTCATGTTCCCTCCCATCTCCATAACTGTACATGCAGTCTCCAAGTAAACAAATGGGCCTCACAGCCCTCCACCCCACATCTACCACTCCACTCCCTCATATTCAGTCCTCTGCACTCGACGCCCCACCCTTCTCTATCCTCCCCCTCCCTCCCTAACCCAGTCCCAGACTCCCTTCTCTTTCGAAGGTCCATCATGTATAACACTCAACTCCAACTCCCCCTTTCAAATAGGTTTATAGCACATCTGGAGCTAGCCGCTCCAGTATCTCCATACTGCCCTACTACCCAGTCCAACCAGCAGCTCACCATCCATACCCCCTCCCCCCTTTTGTATTCACATTCATTCATTACCAACTACCCCCTGACCCACCCTAAATGGTCCATCTCCCTCTTCCCCTCCCTTCTCCCACACACACTGTCCTCCCTCTTGAAGACCCCCCTCCCAAACATTTAAACAACCCAACATGCTAGCAAACCTCACAAATAAGGTTCCCCCTCTACTGCCAAGCTCTCAATGTCCAGGGGTCCCAACACAATCAGTCCATGAGTCCTTATCGCATATTCAAAAGTGCTGATAAACCCTCCACCCCACTCTTGGGTGTATATAGTGGGGGGAGGGAGGGAGGGCATCTCCCTAGACAGGATGGAGACCTGGCTGCCTACCACCTGGGGAAAAGGTAGGGGGAAGCATTACAACATAAAAGGGAAGGACAGGAAAAGGAATTTCAATCTCTCCTGATATCTCCTCTCCAAGGGCTGCAATGTTAGGCTCAATCCTACATTCCAAATATTCAAAATCTGAGTACTCAGACTCCACCTTGCTGTCCTCACCAACCTGGAGGCCCCTACCAGGCATCTGCTAAAGGCTCCCAACAACATGCCCCTACATGAGCTCACAATGTCTCTTGGGAGTGTCCTTCTCACACTGTTAAAGAAAGCTGGTAGCCTCCTGTGGGGTTGCAAATGTCTGCACAGTCCCATTCTGGAACACCTTGAGGCAAATAGGATACTGCAGTGCAAAATGAACCTTCAGGGCCAATAGCTTAGAGAAAATTGGGGAGAACGCCCTGCAAAGCTGAGAGTCATGATTTGTGTAATCCTGGAAACAGAGTATGTTTTTCTCTTGATATTATAAGGAGTCTCCCCTTTGGAGGTCCTGCAAGACCACCTGCTTATGCACAAAGTTGAGCAGTTTACCAATTACAATTCTCACTCCCCTATTGCCCTCTCTCACAGGCCCTATTTGATGTGCCCTTTCTATTTTCAAGTCACCTGCTGTACCCTTAAACTGCAACTCCTGTACCAACCAGGTTTCCAAAAACCATGCAATTCTCTTTCCTCCAGCAAATCTAGGAGTCCAATAAGCTGCAGATTGTTCCTCCTCACTCAGTTTTCCTGGTCATCCAATTGCTGCTCCGGGGCCCTCACCTGGGCCTGTAGCCATGCGCATGTAGACTCTGCTCCCTCTGTATCCTCCACCCATGTGCCCAGCTCCTCCACCTCTTTTCCATATTCCTTAGTCAGCTCTGCAAGGATTCAAGCTTGGCAAAGACACGGTTGAACTTGGGATCAAAAGCCACCTTTACCGCTGCAGTCACCTCCATGGTAATCTCTGCAGCCAAGTCCCTCCCCCATCGGGGCTGTGGTGATGCCTGCTCCATTGACCATCTTACTTTCCAGTGGCCGCAGCTTGTCCTTTTCTTTCCATGCCATTTTTTAAGCCATTGTCCAAACGCTCGAGGTATTTTGCCATGGCTTTATCTGCAAGGGGAGTCAGGCCTGCGAGCAAGGGAGAACACATCTTTCCCTTTCTGAGCATGTCACCTGGTCCTCCAGCAGTGGATTTAACTTTCCAGCTGACCATACACATTGGGATAGCTAACTGGGGGTTTCACTCTGAAATTATGTATGGCTTGGGGGATTCCCCCTCTGTTGATGCAATGGGTGAGATGACCTCATGTAAAAGCATGGCTGATAGACCCGGGGAGCGTTTGTGACAGCTGCTAGTATAGACCTCCAGGAACTTAACAACATGAGCAAATCCAAATTCTCAAAAGCGTGCTGAAGAAAGAAAATGAACAGCCATTCTTAATCGTGGACAAACATGATAATTTGTGCAAGTCTGCAAAACAAATTAAGCCCTGTTAGGAATCCAACCCAATTTAATAATGACTTGTAAAATGAGTTTTTTTTCTTAATCCTAATTACTAGGGAACAAATGGCCATATTGCTAAAATCAGTTTTGCGCCCACTATCATTCAATCAATTGTACAGTGTTGAGAGCCATGGATTAAGTAGATATGTAAATTCAGTAACCACCTGAGTCCAGAAGAGTATGAGGGAGTTTGAGCTGTCACTGTCTATCATCCATTCTTTATATTTAGATATATACTGGAAAATCTCTTGATAAATAAGGCTTTTAGCTTTGTAAGCTGTTGCCCCTGAGTAGTCTAGGAGGAACTTAACTTTATAGCTTAGATGTTACCATCAGTACAGGCAAGAAGCCTCATGATCTCTAATTTGCAAAAGAGGAATAAAACCAGACTGAAACTGAAGAATACAATCCTTTGAGAGAGAAGATTATGGTAGACTGCAGAAAAAGTATAAGCTCCATATCTGATTAGACAACTGTGGTTAACAAAAATGAGTAATACAAATATTTTGTACTGGTTGTGTCCAACAGTGTTACTTTAACATTTGATGTGAGGTTTAAAGTTTCTTTCTCCTGGACAAGCAGGGAAATGGCATACACACTTTGTGGGTAGTGTCATCCTGACTGTCTTCTCCCCAAACTTAACTCTCTAGCTCAGGAAGGATTTAAGCCTCAGCATGCATGGAGACTCCCATACTAGAAACCATTTGCTCCCCTTCTCTCCCACACCCATCTCCTGGCAGAAAGAAAAGGAAATGGCAAAACCAAACAAAAAACAAAGGAACTTGAAACCAGAATGGAAACTACACTAATCCCAATCGCTCAATGGAGGACTTCAGTTTTTAGTGAATTCATTCTGGCAGCTTTTGAGTAACAAATTAAAAATTCAGCAAAAACTGTTTTGTTTTCTTTATATTGCAGATTTAATTTATCTTCTAAAATCTAGAGAGAAATTTGGCCGGTATCCATATCATCACTTCCCATCTGACCCTAGCATTAAGGCTGTGAAATCTGTAGGTTGTTTCTTTTGAAGGGTCAAACTTTCAAATATTACTTAGGGTAATATATTTTCAGGTGATGAAATAAATTTTCTCCATGGATATGCAGGATAAAGGCTTCACATATGGGTGATGTCACAGATGGAGCCGTCATGCGGGACCCTTCCCCAGCTCCTTTTAGAAGATGGAAGAGATAGAACATATAGCACTAAATGAAAGATTAGATGTGATTGGCATCTCGAAGACCTGGTGGAAGGAGGACAACCAATGGGTCACTGTGATACCTGCCTACAAACTATATTGCAATGACAGGGTAGATCAAATTGGTGGAGGGGTTGCGCTGTAGGTTAAAGAGGGCATTGAATCACAAAGGATTAAAGTTTGCATGAAACAAAATACACTGTAGAATCTCTATGGATTGCAATCCTATGTAAAAAGGGGAAAGCGATGGCAGTGGGAGTGTACTACCAACCACCTGGTCAGAATGAAGAGATGGATGATGAAATGCTAAGAGAAATTGGGGAAACTAACAAGTGTTACAGCATGTAATAATGGGTGATTTCAATTACTCTGGTATCAACTGGATCAATGTCACTGCAAGAAATGCTAGGAAGATAAAGTTTCTAGATGAAATAATGACTGCTTCTTGGAGCAGCTGGTTCATGAACTGACAAGAGGAGAAGCTATTCTGGGCTTAGTCCTTAGTGGAAAACAGGATCTCCAGGAACAAGCAGGAAGTCACATATGGATATGGGTGACATCGGCAATAGGAATGCTTTTGGGAACATTCCTCCACGCATACGTGGCTGCCTTCCTGCCTTCCCTTCAGGTCTCCTCAGTAATCTTTTTTCTGTGGAGCCATTGGGACCTCGTCCCTGTTTCATCGTGTTAAGAGACTTCTACTTTTGTCTGGTACTAGCAGGTATCCTTTTTTCAGCCTTCCGTCAACCGACTCGACTCCCCGTCGATTCTGGTTCCCATGTTTGTTAATTTTTCTAAATTCTTTTTTTAATTATTTTTCAATAATTCTTAGTTTTCTTTTAGGCCTAAGGCCTAAGTGGGCATCATTGCCCAATTTGATTTTGTTGCCCTCCTTTTCCCAAAAACAGATAAGCCCAGGAGTGGTTTAAAAAAATGCTCTAACTGTTCTAGTACCATCTCCATAACAGATGAGCATGACTGGTGCCTAAAATGTTTAGGCCCAGATCAGGATGTCAAGTCCTGCACTTCCTGTGGCCATATGACCGCCAGAGGAAGGAAGAGCCAGGACAAGCAGAAGGCTAAGCAGTTTTCAACAGACTCAGCTCCTTCAGTGCACTCCTTGGGGGCGTTGACTCCTTCCAAGTCATTCCATGTTCCAAGTCCTCATTTTCATTGAAAACTAAGAAGCATTGACTGGAGTCCCCAGAGCACAAGAGCCAAAAGGCATCGGCATCAACATTGAGGGCATCCCATTCCTCGAGATTGGCATCGGACTCCGATCGCCATCCTCGGCACCACCATTCTTCCCACTCCGATTTAGACTGTCCAGCGAAACAACCCTCCAAAGCCTCACAGCTGCAGCCTGCATTGGGGCCATAAGAACAGCCTGGCTCCAGGCTTCTGACCTGGAACAGTGGGTCCAGGATAAACTGATCAACATCCTCTGTAATGAGGAAAATCTCTTTGGACAGCGTTGGAGAGAGAGAGTAGGGGAAATAGAGACTGAATACCTTACAATGAAGCGGCGCTCAGAAAAGACAGCAGATCCTTCAAAAAAAGAAATCTGCACCTATAAAGCCCTTCTATCCAAAGAAAAAAGAGGTTCTACCCCCTCCCCCCATTCAGATTCATATTCTGCTCCTCAAACACAGCAGAGGCAACAGGCACCCAAGCATCCTAGGATACCCAAGGTGGTAAAACCACAGCCTGCCACTACATCTTAGGCTACTCAAAAGTTTTGACTCTTTCCTAAAGAGCGTAGCCAGTTGTCCAATAAATTTGCCTACCCCTTTGCTAATCCCAGGCAGACTAGCCCATTGTACCCAAAGATGGGCCTTCCTCACCTCAGAACCCTAGACCCTGCAATTAGTCACCAAGGGCCTTCAGTTTCGTTTCCAGAACCCACCACCAACTCATTTTGTAGGGCTACCAGGCCTGGACCGCCATCACACCTCCTTACTTCATCAGGTGATCCACTTTCTATTAACTCAAGGAGCAATAGAGGAGGTTCCTCTGGCTCAGCAAGGTCTAGGGTTCTACTCCCATTACTTCATAATTCCAAAGAAAACAGGAGGATAGAGACCCATTTTGGATATGGGGAATCTCAAGAAATTCCTTGTCAAAAATGTTCAAAATGATCTCTTTAGAAACTCTTTTTCCTTATCTCCAAGCAAATGATTGGCTATGCTCTTTGGATCTAAAGGATGCATATACTCGCATCCTCATACAACCAAACTACAGAAAGTACCTCAGGTTTGTCTTTGAAAACCAACATTATCAATATTGAGTCCTCCCCTTCGGACTTTCTTCAGCACTTCGAGTCTTCACAAAGTGTCTGGCTGTCATCGCAGCCTACCTCAGGACCTTGGGAAGTTTTTCTTCCCTTACTTAGATGACTGGCTGATAAAGGCAGATACCGCCCAGTCAATTACAGCTGCCCTTCAGCAAACCATCCACGTCCTACAAGATGTCTGATTTGTTATCAACTATCCAAAGTCATATCTAGTTCCATCTCAAAACCTAGAGTTCATAGGAGCTTGCCTGGACACCGTTCAAGCTCAAGCTTTTCTCCCAGAAGACAGACATATCAGACTACTTGCTGTAGCTTCTCATATCCAGCAGCAGTCAACAGTGACAGCCAAGACATACCTATGATTATTAGGCCATATGGCCTCAACAGTGCATGTGGTACATAATGCCCATCTCAACATGCGAGAGAGTCAATAGAACCTTTCACAGCAGTGGAGACAATCCAGAGAACACCTCTCTGATCTCTTTATCTTTATCTTTATTTCAGTGCAGTACAGTGTACATATCAAATATGGGCTGCAGGCAAAAGGAGGAAAAGAACACCACTGGTAGACAGGAAAGTGACAGATGAAGGGATAGATTGAAGATAAAGGGACAGAGACATTAGATAAGAAATGCAAATGGGAGCTTAAGCAGACAGGAGGGAAAGTCACCTAGGGATTGGGAAGGGACGGTCAAATGCAGGGTCAAAGAGATGGGTTTTGAGCATGGCCTTAAATCTAGGGAATGAATGTTCAGTGCAGAGTGTATGTGGTAATGAATTTCAAAGTGCAGGGCCCAGAAAAAAGAATGCAGAGTGGTGGGTGAGTTCAAGATGCGCCTGCACGGGGAAGAAAAGGAAAAGATGGTTCCTATGAACGGACCGGAGTAAGGCAGGGGAAGGCTGAAGGTGAATGAGGTCTGCTAGATACTGAGGGATGCCAGTGTGAATGACCTTTTAAACAATTGTGAGTATCTTATAAGTGAATCTGGATTTGAGAGGGAGCCAGTGAAGGCATATGAGGAAGGGGGTGACATGGTTGGATGGGGAGGAATGAGTGAGAAGACCAGCTGCAATGCTCTAGATAAGTTGTAACTGGCGAAGTTGATACTAGAGGAGACCTGCGAGAATAACGTTGCAATAGTCGAGTCTAGACACTACGAGTGACAGCACAAAGGGAGGCTTGGACTTTGGATTCTTTTGGAAGAATATTTTTCTAAGAACAAGCAGGAAGTCAGTCCTCACAAAGAACATAAGATATGCCATACTAGGTCAGAATAAGGTCCATCAAGCCTAGTATCCTGTTTCGAACAGTGGCCAATCTAGGTCATAAGTTCTGTCACGCCACCACCACTCGCCTCTAGCTTAGAGGGGCGTGGTTATTAGAGGAACCTTCTGCTATCCGCTTTTTCAGCTTTTTCCAACTATTTCTTGGTTACCTTCCAAGTAACAAATATAATTCAGGGCAACAGAAAGCTTTTCCAATAGCTACTTTAGCTTACCCCAGTGTCAGCATTCCAGCAGCAGGTGATTAACAAGCTTATCACAGTTCCAGGCTTGCTCCTTAGTACCCGTAAACTTCCCCTTTACAAACACATGGGAATCACGGCTACCCTGCTTGTGGAATATGGGTACTTTTTTCCTGGAAGACTTTCTTTCAGGACTGGCTTGTTTTCTCTACGTGCCTAGGTTTAAAGCTTCAAAAAATTGTAGAGATACAAAAAATTGTATGTGGTCTTTTCGGAGCTGTATATAAACTGATATAGGTAGATTGCTCCACTCTAACTTGCTACTAAATGTGAGGTATTCATAGGATTATTCCTCATTCAACTTTGGATACCCAATTTGTAGTCTCAGATTAACACGGCACTGATTATCACAGAAATCAATGAAAATCAATGAAAATCAATGGCACGTTGATTTTCATTGATTTCTGTGATAATCAGTGCCGTGTTAATCTGAGACTACAAATTGGGTATCAAAAGTTGAATGAGGAATAATCCTATGAATACCTCACATTTAGTAGCAAGTTAGAGTGGAGCAATCTACCTATATCAGTAGGTTTAAAGCTTGGCAAAAGGAACAGTCCATGGGAGTGTCCTCCTCATTCAGCTTCACCTCGGGCTCTCCCAGCTGCATAGGTTCTGACTCCCCGTCCTGCTCACCCTGGTCGGCTAACAGGCCCCCGGGGAATCTTGGAGTCTCTCTTGTTCCTGGCTCCAAACTCTCCTGCAGTCGTGCTATATGCCAATTAGCACTTTCCTCTCCTGGAAGCTCAGTTTCTCTGCTCTGCTCAGCACCCGTCAAGCTTCCCTTGCTTGCATCTGTGCCTCTGCTTGTGGCAGCCTGGCTTCCTGCTTCTCCTCCCCTTCTCTCATACTCTGGCCTAGGTTTATACTTCCAGGGATCTAGCTCCAACCCCTCCCTACTCAGGTGACGGCAATCAGCCTGACTTCGGACACCTGAGTGCTTGGAGCATTCACTGCCATAGGGGTTCTGTGCCTTGTATCCTCTCCCCTTTATTCCACTAGGGGGAGCCTGAAATGTGGGCCACGTGGAAGTTTTCTGATTCCTGGAGGTGTTTATGGCTTTCCTACCCTGACTTGGTGAAAGGGGGCCCCTTACTAGGGTGAATTCCCTGTCTCTTTGTCCTCCCCCAGACTCCGGATAGGCCTCCTTGCCACAGTACCTAGCAGTTTCCCCAAAAGACAGAGGTTCCTCAATGCTTGTATTGGGTCAAGCAGTGATATCCCGTGTCCCTTTTAATAATGGTTTATGGACCTTTCCTCCAGGAACTTGTCCAAACCTTTTTTAAACCCAGCTACACTAACAGCTTTTAAAACATCCTCCGGTAACAATTACAGAGTTTGATTTCATGTTGAGTGAAAAAATATTTTCTCTTATTAATCTTAAATAGGTTGCCCTTTAGCTTCATTGCATGTCTCCTACTCTTTTTATATTCTGATGATGTAAACAATCGATCTAGGATTACCCGTTCCACTCCATTCATTAATTTATAGACCTCTATCATATCTCCCCTCAGCTGTCTCTCTTCCAGGTTGAAGAGCCCTAACCTTTTTAGCCTCTCTTCATAGGAGTATACTTCCATCCCCTTTACCATTTTGGTGGCTCTTCTCTGTACCTTTTCTAATAACGCTATATATTTTTTAAGATACGGCAACCAGAATTGCACACGATATTCAAGGTGCAATCGCACCATGGAATGATACAGAGGCATTACAATATCCTTTGTTTTATTTTCCATTCCTCTCCTTATGATACCTAGCATTCTATTTGCTCTCTTGGCCGCCGCTGCACAATGGGCGGAGGGTTTTCACATGTTATAATTATCCACGATGATGCCTAAATCTTTTTTCTGGGTGGTGGTTTCCAATGTGGTACCTTGCATCGTGTAACCATAATTTGGGTTGTTCTTTCCTAGGTGCATAACTTTGCACATGTCCACATTAAATGTCATCTGCCATTTGGTTGCCCAGTCTTCCAATTTATCAAGATCCTCTTGCAATTTTCCACAATCCTCTTGGCTTTTAACAACTTTAAACAGTTTTGTGTCATCTGCAAATTTGATAACCTCACTCGTTATTCCCTTTTCCAGGTCATTTATGAATATGTTAAAAAGCAGTGGACCCGGCACAGATCCTTGGGCTATTCTACTATTCACCTTTTTCCATTGGGAAAATTGGCCATTTAGCCCTATCCTCTGCTTTCTATCTTTTAACCAGTTCCTGATCCACAATAGTATATCACTTCCTATCCCATGACTTTTTATCTTTGCCAAATGTCTCTGATGAGGGACCTTGTCAAAGGCTTTCTGAAAGTCCAGATACACTATATCAACCAACTCACCTTTGTCTACCTGTTTATTCACACCTTCAAAAAAAAATAAGAGATTAGTAAGACAAGATCTTCCTTGTCTAAAGCCATGTTGGCTGTCTCCCATTAAGCCATGACTATCTACATGCTGAGTAATTTTGTTCTTTATGATGGTTTCTACCATTTTTCCCGGTACTGACATCAGACTCACTGGTCTGTAGTTTCCCAGATCACTCCTGGAACCCTTTTTAAAAATTGGCGTTACAATGGCGATCCTCTAATCTTCAGGTATTACAGATGATTTTAATGATAGTTCACAGATTATTAATAGCAGGTCTGCAATCTCATATTTCAGTTCTTTCAACACCCTTGGATGTATACCATCCGGTCCAGGTGATTTGCTACTCTTCAGTTTCTCAAATAGTTGTAATACATCTTTCCGTGTAGCGATATTTCTTTAAATTCTTCTGCAGCATCACCTTTAAATACCACTTCAGTCATGGGTAACATCCTACATCTTCCTCAGTAAAGACTGAAGCAAAAGAATTAATTCAGTCTTGCCGCTATAGCCTTGTCCCCTCTTACTGCCCCCTTTACCCCTCTATCATCTAATGATCCAACTGACTCTCACAGGTTTTTTGCTGAGAATGTACTTGAAAAAGTCTTTAATATGCGTTTTTGCTTCCACAGCAAGTTTCTTCTGAAATTCTCTCTTTGCCTGCCTTATCAATGTCTTGCATTTAACTTGCCATTGCTTGTGCTGTTTCCAGTTTTCATCATTTGGCTCTTTTTTCCATTTCCTGAAAGATGCTTTTTTGGTAACAACAGCCTCCCTGACCTCACCTTTAAACCATGCTGGCAGTTTTTTGGACTTCCTTCCACTTTTGTTAAAGCGTGGAATACAACTGGTCTGGGCTTCCAAGATAGTATTTTTCAACAACACCCAAGCTTGATGTAAGTCTTTAACCTTTGCAACTGCTCCTTTAAGTTTTTTCTTAACTATTTTCCTCATTTTATCATAGTCTCCCTTTGGAAAGTTAAAAGGTAGTAATGTGGATTTCCTTACCATCCTCCTCCATTAATTAAATCAAACACGATCATGCTATGATCACTATTGCCAAGTGACCCCAACACCCTCATCTCTTGCACCAGATCTGGTGTTCCACTAAGGACTAAGTCCAAAATGGCTTCCCCTTTGGTTGGTTCATGAACCAGCTGCTCCAAGAAGCAGTCATTATTTCATCTAGAAACTTTATCTCCATAGCATGTCCTGACGTGACACTGACCCAGTCGATACTGGGGTAATTGAAATCACCCATTATTATTACCGTTCTGTAACTTTTGTTAGCTTCCCTGGTTTCTTTGAGCATTTCATCATCCATTTGTTCATTCTGGCCAGGTTGTTGATAGTACACCCCCACTGCCATTGCCTTCCTCTTCCCCTTTTTAAATGGAATTTCAATCCATAGAGATTCTACAGTGAATTTTGTTTCCTGCAAAACTTTAATCATTTGTGACTCAATGCTCTCTCTAACATAGAGTGCATCACCATCGCCTTCCCCTTTTTACATGGAATTTCAATCCATAGAGATTTTACAGCGAATTTTGCTTTCTTAGAACTTTAATCCTTTGTGACTCAATGCCCTGTCTAACATGGAGCACAACCCCTCCACCAATTTGATCAGCTCTATCATTATGATATAGTTTGTACCCAGGTATCACAGTGTCCCACTGATGGTCCTCCTTCCACCATATCTCTGAGATACCAATCAAATCTAACTTCTCATTTAGTGCTATATATTCTAACTCTCCCATCTTATTTTTTAGATTTCTAGCATTTGCAAACAAGCATTTTAGAGACTGTATATTATTCATATTAATCTGGCTATCGGTAGGTAGAGGTAATTTGGAATCTTTAAGCTCTGTCTGCTCTGTACTCAAGGGCATTTGGGGTACCTTTGTCTTTATTGGAACCTCTCTGCTTATGTGCCCTAACTTCATTTTTTTTGGGTAGTATCCTTCAAGGATACATTGTTCCGAACCATGCGTGCTTGGGCGACTATCAGCTCTCCCCTATTATCTAGTTTAAAAGCTGCTCTATCTTCTTTTTAAAGGTTAATGCCAGCAGCCTGGTTCCATCCCGGTTAAGTTGAAGCCCCTCCTTTTCCCAGAATGTTCCCCAGTTCCTAACAAATCCAAAACCCTCATCCTTGCACCATTGTCTCATCCACGCATTGAGACTCCGGAGCTCTGCCTGCCTTTTGGGTCCTGCATGTGGCACGGGAAGTATTTCGGAGAACGCTACCCTGGAAGTTCTGGATTTCAACTTCCTACCTAAAAGCCTAAATTTAGCCTCCAGAACCTGCCTACCACATTTTCTTATGTCATTGGTACCGACATGTACCAAGACAGCAGACTCCTCCCCTCACATGGGTGACATCGGCACCGACAGAGCATGGCGCCTTGTGGAGCATTTCCCCAGCTTTCAAAAAAAGCCTTTGGACATGCTACCACAGATGCATGGTCCCCTTCCTACCCAAGGGTGCCATCTTGCTCAGTCAGATGACATAGCTAGAATGACAGTAAAAACTAAAATAAGGGAGGGAGGCAACTCCCAGGGGAGGAGGGAGGGTTGTGAGGACTGATTCCTACTGTTCCCGGAGAACACTTGTTAGAGGTGAGTAACTATACTCTCTCCAGGAAGAAGCAGGAAGTCAGTCCTCACATATGGTGACATCGGCATCACGTTCCGTGCGGGCTTCGTTGGCACTGTTGTGACCCATATGTGAGGACTGATTCTTGTTGTTCATGGAGAACACCTGTTACAGGTGAGTAACTACGCTTATTTTAGAAAGCCATGCTCATGTCCTGTATGGCATCCTATTTGATTTTCATGCGCAGCCTTGATGATATATCTGTTTTTCTCCCGCCGGAGAAACTCAAACAGTACTGTTCCCTCATGTGCCAAGGGAAGGCATGCAGAAAATACGTTGTCTATTGTGATAAGGAAGACTCTAGTGAGCCCATGAAAGTAGAAGAAAAGGATGATTCTACCTTTAGGAAAGGTCACAGCCCTGCAAAGCACACATTCCAGCAGTTCTCTAGAGAAAACAAACACAGGGATTCAAAAGCTAAGCTGACACACCCAAGCCCTGATGACGTAGCAACAGGCTTGTGAACTGATTACAAACACCTGTCGAGAGAGTTAGGGAGGTTTATCAGAAAACAGTGATATAAACCAGGGCTGGAGAGTGAGTCAGGAGAACAGCCCGAGGGAGAACAGCACGAGGGAGAGCAGCCCGAGAGAGAGCAGCTCGAGAGAGAGCAGCACGGAAGGCAGCCCAGACGGGAGCACAGTTGGAGGAAACACAGTAGCTGGACGAAGGAAGCCACGTGGAGGAAAGGAACTGAAGCAAGCAAAGCAGAAGGGGAGAGGACACGGAGGTGGTCTGGAGTGCTCAGAGAGAAAGAGCAGGAAAAACTTCAAACCCCAGCACTGAAGGAAAAGGTTCAGAGAGTTTAGAGGTGGGTGCCTAAGACTCAGGGCAGAAGTCTGCAGAGCCCAGCCTTGAATGGAGAACCGTGGCAGAGCTCCAGGGAGGAACCTAAGCTAAGGGACAAGGGACTGTTTCCCCAGAACTGGCAAGAGATAGCCGCACAGCTGCAGAGAGGAGTTTCCTCAGGCTCAGGTACCTGCTTATCCCTATTCACTAGAGCTGTGTTTAAAAGACCCACAGGGAGTTTTAGGGAGAAAACACCCTGAGGCATTTGCCAGTAGTTTAAAGCAAGGCAGTGCAGCACAAGAACCTAAAGCAATGCAGGTGGACTCTAAGGAGAGTGATTCCTTACAGCCAGAACAACCTATGGATTGTACTTTGTGCTTTGCAGACAGTATTGAAAGCCTTTGCTAAACTGTATAGTATAAGCCGAGTATAACATAAAGAAAAGAAGATATTTTCTTTGGTAAAGGAAGCTGCCATGTTTTGTTCTTTTTCTGTATACGTGAGAAGCAGCTGCATTTGGATTGAATGAATGTAAAAGCTCAGCCAGCACACTTTGTATAAAGAACCTTTTTGAACAAATACTGGAGAAGTATCCTGGTGCAACTTACTTTGAACCTTTGCTTTTGGGAGAAATAAACCTTGTTATAGTTTTGCCTATAACTCTGGCTTCATGACTATTTTCTATCAGAAGGAGAACTACATTTCCCAGCATGTATCACGAGAGGAAAGTTAGTTGATTTAACCTTCAATAGAGAAAAATAATGTCTACCCCAGCCCTCCAAGCCTAAGGCAGAGGGTGGGGTATGACACTATCTATGTGACACATGCCATGAGTATTGTGCTTGAAGATTCTCTAGACTCCGAGCTTCAGATTTACAATCAAGTGTTCAGGAGCAGGTTACTGAAGTGCCGTACTGTGAAGATCATCTCTTCAGAGATAAAGTGTAAGAAGCTGATATCTTGATCAAGCAGCACTCTGACACTATCAAAACGCTCTCTAGGTGCACATCTGACCTAGCTTCCTCAGCAAGAAGGTTTTACAGCAGACACCAGAGGAAATCCTACTACTCTCATAGGCATAGGTATGTCCATACCTCCTGCTACTCTGTCTAAGCAGCCTCCTCATACTTAATCCTGACAAGAGAAAGCTCAAAAATCCCAACTGACATTCCTGCCAAAATCAGGGATGGAGTTTTGACTGGCTTCTCGAGAACATAACCTCTATTTCTGTATGACACCTGGACAGCCTACCAGCTAGTGGGAATCCCACCTCTTTGCTTGGAGGTGGCCCCTTTTAACCTCCAACTCTTGGATACTAAAAATAGTCCAAGAAGGGTGCAAAACTTTGTATACTCAAACTTCCTCAAAATTGTCCACCAAGGGGTCCTTCCATTTTCCCTCAGCATGTGGAGGTGGTTCTTCAGGAAATCTCCCCCTTTGATCTGCAAATACAATTGAGCCTGTTCTGACAGCAAGGATTTTATTTGAGGTACCTCTTGATGCCCAAGAAAATGGGAGGATTCCACCCAATCCTAAACCTCAGAGACCTGAGCAAGTTTTTAGTCTGAGAAAAGTCTAGGATAGAAACATGATGGCAGAAAAAGACCACATGACCTATCTAGTTTGCCTTTCCATATCAACTACAATAGTCCCCTTTTTACCTTTAGAGATCCTCTGAGTTTCTCCCATGCTTTTTTGAATTCAGATACTGTCCTCATGTCCACCACTTCCACTGGGAGACTATTCCACGCATCTGTCACTCTTTTTGTAAAGAAATATTTCTGCGTGTTACTCCTGAGTCTATCCCCTTTCATTCTCATCCTATGTCCCCTCATAGCAGAGATTGCCTTCAATTGAAAGAGACCCTCCTGCGCATTTATGCCACAGAGGTATTTAAATGCCTCTGTCATATTGCCCCTATCCTGCCCTTCCTCTAAAGTATACATAGAAACATGACGGCAGAAAAAGACCTATTTAGTCTGCTCTTCCATATGAAATACTAAAGTCCCTTCTTTTCCTTTAGAGATCTTCTGTGTTTGTCTCATGCTTTTTTGAATTCAGATACTATCCTCATCTCTACTATCTCAACTGGGAGACTATTCCATGTATCTAACACTCTTTCCATAAAGAAATATTTCTGCATATTACTCCTGAGTCCATCCCCTTTCACCCCCATCCTATGTCCCCTCCTAGCAGAAGTCTATCCTCATATGCTACATAACGAAGACCACTAACCATTTAATAGCCACCCTCTGCACCAACCCCAACCTGCTTTATCCTTTTGAAGGTGTGGTCTCCAGAACTGCACACTATACTCCAAATGAGGTTGCACCAGAGACTTATACAAAGGCATTACCATTTTCTTTTTTTCTACTGGCTATACCTCTCCCTATAACCCAAGCATCCTTCTGGCTTTCGCAGTCGCCTTTTCTTCCTGTTTAGCTGCTTTAAGATTGTCTAACAAAATTATGCCCAGGTCCCGCATTTCTTTTGTGAACAGACATACTTCACCCCCTACACTGTACCGTTCCCTTGGATTTTTGCAGCCCAAATGCACGATCCTACATTTTTTTAGCATTAAATTTCAGCTGCCAAATTCTAGACCATCTTCAAACTTAGCTAGATCTCTCCTCATGTTATTTACTCCTTCCTGGGTGTCTACTCCATTGCAGATTTTGGCATCATCTGCAAACAGGCAAACCTTACCCGACAGCCCTTCTGTAATATCACTAACAAAGATGTTATAAAGAATCGGACCAACGACAGATCCCTGCGGCACATCACTGGTAACCACCTCTTCCTCAGAGTGAGCTTCATTTATCTATACACTTTGTTGCCTCATACTCAACCAATGTCTAACTCAATCAGTAACTTTAGGGTCCATCCCTAGGGTGCTCGGTTTGTTTATAAGTCACATGTGTGGGTGTGTTGAAGGCTTTACTGAAATCTAAATACACCACATCTAGGGCTCTCCCTTGGTCCAACTCCCTGGTCACCCAGTCAAAGAAATCAATCAGATTTGTCTGACAAGACCTGCCATGCTGCCTTGGATCCTGCAATCCACTGGCCTCCAGAAACCTCACTATGCTCTCTGTTAGTAGCCTTTCCAATAATTTACTATTCACAGAGGATAGATTAACCAGCCTGTAGTTCTCAATGTCATCTTTATGTCCGCTTTTGTGTAAAGGGACTACATGTGCCTTTCTCCAGTCCTCCGGCACCGCTCCTGACTCCAAAAAGGTATTGAAAAGGTCAGACAGTGGAGCTTTTAGAATGTCCCCAAGTTTCCTCAGTAATCTCCAGGAACAAGCAGGAATGTAGTTGTCACATATGGATGACATCAGTACTGACACTATGGAGAAACCAGCTAGTGGTTTTAAGAAATGTTCTAAATGTGGGAGTTCCGTCTTGGCTATAGACGCTCATGACTGGTGTCTAAAAAAGCTTAGGGCTCTTCAACCTGGAAAAGAGATGGCTGAGGGGAGATATGGTAGTCTATAAATTAATGAATGGAGTGGAACGGATAAACGTAGATCGATTGTTTATGCCATCAAAATATAAAAAGACTAGGACATGCAATGAAGCTACCGTGTAACCTATTTAAGCCTAATAAGAGAAAATATGTTTTCACCCAACATGTAATCAAACTCTGGAATTCATTACTGGAGGATGTAGTAAAAGCTGTTAGTGTAGCTGGGTTTAGAAACATAGAAAAATGACGACAGAAAAAGACCACATGGCCTATCTAGTCTGTCCTTCCATATCAACAACTAGAACAGTCCCCCGTTTTCCTTTAGAGAACCTATTGAAGCATAGAAAAATGATGACAGAAAAAGGTTTAAAAGAGGTTTGGACAAATTCCTGGGGGAAAGGTCCATAAGCTATTATTAAAGGGGACCCAGGAAATTCACTGCTGGCCCCAGTACAAGCATTGTGGAACCTATGTCTTTGGGGAAACTGCTAGATACTTGTGACCTAGATTGGCCACTGTTGGAAACAGGATACTGGGCTTGATGGATCTTGGTCTAACCCAGTATGGCATATCTTATGTTCTTAAAATGCCTCAGGTCTGATCACCAGCCATTAGAATGTCCCCATTGTAAAAAGATGACAGAGGCCTGCAGAACTGGACCTCAAAGTTTGGAACTCTTTGCTTCGGATGTGGTTTCTCTGGCATCGAGAGCAGCATATTATGGATCGCAGGTATGTAAGCACAAGTCTTCGTTGAAGACAGATCACCCCTCCAGAGGTAGATCTCATTCTAAGCACGAGATGCCTCGGGCGTTGCCCTGGAGGTAGATGGGCCAGCCAAGCAGCCCTGGTGGGAGGACTTGTCCTCCAAAGCCATCGAGGGACTCCAGGATGCTCCCGAGGCCTCAACCTCAGGAGAGCTCCTGGTGCCATGCTCTGGGATGGAGGCGCATCAATGAGCTCCATAGACCAGCATATCCTAGCCACTTAGTGGAGTTTGGTAGCTCTATTGGCTGCTTCATTTCCGATCAAACCAATACCGATGCCGGCACCGATGCACACTGCTACCGGATACATGCCGCTGGCTTCACTGCCACCCATGACTGCCCTCTAGTCCATCTCCGATACAGAGGCCCTACCCAAGCAGATTGCCCTACCCAAGCAGATTCCCCAGCCCAATAATGACATGAACTGGGGAACCTGGCAGAGCAGAAACACTGTTCCCACCAATACTCTGAGTCCGATGCTTCCGACGAGGAGTCACTCGATTCCCGAGGACTGCAAGGCCTGCCTTTGGAGCCTTCTCCTCCACCAAAATGGTGCATGCCCCCTCCCGAGGACATATCTTTCCAGGAGTCTATTCGAGACTTAGCTAGGGGTCTATCCATAACAGTAACATCTGAGAAAGAGCCCAGAGCAGAGAAATTGGCGATCCTCCAGTACCCAACAGATCCTAAGGAGGCGGCTACCATTCCAGTGCACCACATTCTTCATGATCTCATGCTCTGGATGTGGGAGACTCTCCCTCACAATCTCACCCCATACTCGATGCCTAGATACTATGTACAGAGTACTGGAATGTCCCGGCTTCTAAAAGACACAACTTCCCCACCATTCATTGGTAGTGGAATTGGTGATGCGTCAAATTAAGAGTTCTAAAACACATTCTTTGAACCCTCCGGATAGAGAATTGAGAACCTTCAATGCTTTTGGGCGTTGATGTTTCCTCACCCACCTTTATTCCATGTTTTTCCTTATTCTGCCTAACCCTTTCAGCCAGTGGTTCTATTACCATTGCAAACAGCAAAGGAGACATCGGACAGCCTTGCCTTGTGCCCCTGCCTAACTTAAATTGCTCAGAATACACCCCATTTATGCGTATTTGTGCTTTAGGCTCTTTATACAGTGCCTCTATCCATTTCTAAGAGTTTATTTATTTATTTATTTATTTAGTATACATTTGTATACCGCTACTTCCAGCGATCAGCAGCGGTTTGATTACAGATTGGAAATTGTCAAATCATGACAGGAAATTTTTGAGGTATAAACACATTGATTAGACAGGAAAGCACAGCACACAGAGAACTATTTTACAGGGAACATGGGCTATGGAGGGTTAAGTGGCTTGCCCAAGACCACAAGGAGCACCTGTGGGACTAGAAACCCCAGTCCTTCCGGCCCAAGGTTGCTGTCCTCCAGTGGGATTTGAACCCCCGACCTTCTGGCCTGAAGTACCTTGCCCCAACCACTAGGCCACTCCTCCACTCCTCCACCCCGATGGCTGGGATTGGGAGTTGTCTCCCAATCCCATCTTCTTCATAACTGCAAACATAAATGCCCATTCTACTGTATCAAAGGCTTTCTCTGCATCTACTGCAATCATTACAGATTCTGTCTGCTCCCTTTGCACTTGCCATATTAAATTCAACAGTTGATGTACATTATCACTTGCTTGCCTACCCGGGATAAACCCTGCTTGGTCCTCCTTTATTAGCTCTGCAATCAGGCCGCCAATATTTTAGCTAATATCTTAGCATCCAAGATTATAAGTGAGATGGGTCTATAAGACTCACACTTCCCATGGTTCTTCCCGGGTTTACAGTAGGTATAACTACACACCAGCTGTTTCCATAGAGCTTGATAACTTCTCCCCTTTCAGTATTTCATTAAACACATCCAACAGGATCGGACTAACCTCCTCACAGAATTTTTTTATAAAACCGAGCTGTAAATCCATCCAATCCTGGCGCTTTACCCTCCTTCAAGCTCTTTATAGCCTCAACTAATTCTTCTCTACCTATCTCTCTATTCATCCACTTCTATTACTCTAAATCCAATTGTTTCAATATAGTCTCCGCCAGGTATCTCTCTATAGCTACTTCCTCTTCT
The DNA here is from genome assembly GCA_033557465.1 of Ichthyophis bannanicus. Taxonomy (NCBI): domain Eukaryota; kingdom Metazoa; phylum Chordata; class Amphibia; order Gymnophiona; family Ichthyophiidae; genus Ichthyophis; species Ichthyophis bannanicus. The sequence continues at coordinate 51,781,156 of CM066040.1, forward strand.
CCAGGAACAAGCAGGAAGTCAGTCCTCACATATGGGTGACGTTGGCGCCGACGAAGCCCCTGTGTGGAGCATTTCCCCAGCTTTCAAGAAAAGCCTTTGGGAATGCAGCATGCATGCACGCTCCCCTTGCAGCCCAAGGGTGCCATCTTGCTCAGTCTTTCTTTTTCCGCGGAGCCCAATGGACGTGAGTTCGTGTCACCCGGGAAAAGTAGATTTTTTTTGGCTATTTTGGCTTTTTCTGATCCGGTTCGACGCCAATTCCCCTTCCTGCCTGGAGTCCGGAGTTTTTGATTTTTGTTTTTTGTCCTTCGTGACTAGCATTCGCGCTCTTTTTGTGTTTCAACTGGCAGCCTGGTCTTTTGACCTTGCAGGGGCCCTTTTTCCCCCGATGGCTGCCAGCGGGTTCAAAAAGTGCGATTGGTGCAAGAAACTTATGTCTCTCACCGACACACATGACTGCTGCCTCCACTGCCTCGGGCCCGACCATGACCCTGTGGCCTGTGGCCCGTGCGGCAAAATGTCATCGAAGGCACTTCGGAGCCGTCAGCATCAATGTGAGAGAATTTTCTCAGAGTCCGTGTCCGGCCAGGCCCGGACTCCGTCAGAGACCTCGACATCTCGGGAGTCTGACCCCGAGCGCCGTCGGGGTTCCTCTGAGAGGGAGTCTTCCACCCAGGAGCACAGAAGGAAGAAGAAGCTCGCAAGGGCGTCGTCGGTGGAGGCTCCTGGATCCTCGAGGGCCAGGTTGCGTAGCCCTGACTGCCACCCAGGGCTCTCGGAGTCGGAAAGGTCGTCCAAGTTACCTTGCGTGGAGCCGGAGTCCCTGAGTCACATAAGTGCTGTTGTCCTCGTGGACTCTCCTCCGGGGGAGCCGCCGTCGGGGCCCGAGTTGGGGGCTGCTGAGTCTCCTGAGCTTGGGCTCAGGTTGACGGCCTTGGAGAGCAGCTTGGCTGCCTTCATGGAACAGCAGAGGGTGCTGATCGCCGGTCTGACTGGTGCATCTGCCCTGACCACCAGGACCTCAACGTCCAAGTCGACCCTGGAGACCGAGTCGATCCTCGGTCAAGGTCCCCCTTGACATCCCGTGCGGGGCCGAGGTCGTCAACGCTGATATTCTCGGCATTGGGGCGGTGGCACCGAGGCCCACACGGCTGGAGCCGCTTGATTCCTCCTCGGAGGAGTCGGTGTGGGAGACTGAGGACGAGGAGTCCCCAGACACCTTCCGGACCCGGTGCGTCCCTTCGGACTCACCGGAGTCCAAGCCTCGGAGAAGGATACCCGGAGGATACCTCGGAGGATACCCGGTTCTTGGACTCTGTGAGGGACATGGCCAAAGCCTTGGCCTTCCCTGCAGACGCCGAGGAGGAGCCTCGAGCCGAGGAGCTCACTGCCCTCCAGTATGACTTTCCTCCGAAGGAAGCCTTTACTGTACCGGTTCCTCCGATGGTGTAACGGCTACTCTTCCGTATGTGGGAGGCACCGGCCTCGGCGCCGGTTCTTCGCAAACGGGTTGATTCCATTTATCGAGTCCGTAAGAGCCCTGGGTTCCAAAAGGAGCAGCTACTGCACAACTCCATGGTTGTGGAATCGGCCATGCACCGACCGAAGAGTCAGAAGATGCACTCCTTGGTGCCCCCCGGCCGGGAGGCCCGGAACCTGGATGCCCTTGGTAGAAAGTGCTTCTAGGGCTCTATGCTATCTTGCCGTGTCCAGACCTACCAGATGTACCTACGAGACCTGGCAAAGGAGATTGCCGGGTTCTCAGCTGGCCTCTCCAAGGAACCTTTGCCGAGGTTCAAGGCTTTATCAACAGGGATCCGAGAGTGCTCAAAGTTTATCTCTCGAGCAGCCTATGATGGCTTTGAGGCTTCGGCCCAGGTAGCCGCGGCCGGCATCAGTGCACGCCGTCAGGCCTGGCTACAGTCATCAGACCTGGAGTTATGGGTACAGGACAAGTTGGTCGATGTCCCCTGCCGAGGTGAAAACCTTTTGGGTAAGCCCATGACTGAAAAAGCTGCAGAAATCGAGACTGAGACTCTCACCAGGACAAGGCTGTCCAGGAAGACTTCTGCCCCTAATCAAAAAAAGAAGGGCTCAGGAAAGAAGCCCTTTTTCCTGAGAAAGGTGCTGCCTACAAATCCTATCCTCAATATCAGGCCTCTCCAGCTGCCCAACAGGGCCAGCAGGCCAAGGGGCAGGGGCCCCGTAGGCAGAAGATCCCCAAGCCACCAGCTCCGGCTCCTGCACAGCAGGGAGTGGGGTTTTGACTCCCACAGCATAGCCTCTTCTCCACAACTGGCTCCACTCAGCACAGGAGGTCGGCTGACCCTGTACGCCTAAAGGTGAGCAGTCATCACAGGGGATACCTGGGTACTCAGCATAGTCCAAAAGGGCTACATGCTCTACTTCCACCAGCTACCCCCTCCTACTTTCCAGGGGAGCCTCCAAGACTCCCTCTGCACAGAAACTTCCTCCTTCAGGAGTTGGCAAGTCTTCTAAGGGAACAGGCGGTGGAACCGGTGCCTCACCACCTGGAAGTGCAAGGCTTCTACTCCAGGTACTTCCTGGTGCCAAAAAGGACAGGTGGCCTCCAGCCTATCCTAGACTTGTGAAACCTAAACAAGTTTCTGGAGAGGGAAAAGTTCAAGATGCTTACCCTTGGGATGCTGCTGCTCTACCTCCCTACTTCAAAAATAGCTCCAAACACTGTTCAAAGTGGAAAAAATAATTCATGTAGAGAACAACTGATCAATTTGGAAATGGAATATAACATTGTCTCAGACCTCATAGCGCTTTAAAGCAGAGTATTTACTGCCTATTCTTTGTATTGTGCATGTTAGCATCAATGACTGTTGGATTTTTTGTTATTCTAATCACCAATTCTCCACCACCTTCGTGTCAAAATCTACTGAACTTAAAACAGTTTCTTATCTTATTAGTTCTCCTCAACGCCTCCCTTTGGCACCACTCTTGCGTTTCACTCTCATAAGGAGTTTCTTCAGGAGGGTCTGAAAATTTAAAAATGTCAGTAGTAACCAAAATATCTTCAAAATACTATCCACATTGATCAAATAAACTTCTTTTTATACATATGTAGTTTCACAAACATCAGGAATATTGCAACAGAAAGCAGAAGAAACAAAAGGAACAAAATCACTCACTATCAATACTGCTGCCCACGTTCTTCTAAGCGACTCTTGCCTCTGAGCTTCAAGCTTCCAAAAAACGCCGCGCATGCGGGCTAACTTCAGAAGCCAGACTTTATAGATAGCTTGTGCATTGCAACTTCCTTTTTGCTGATCCAGCAGACTAATCCCCTTCCGTACTCTTAGAGACAGACACCCCAATCAATTGAAGAATTAAGACCATGAGGTGTTAAGGTATTTAAGTTTATTTTGCTCCATAAAGACCAAGATCAGTTTTGTATAATTATACAAATGGCTGCTCTACCTCCAGCAGGGAGACTGGCTATGCTCCTGAGACCTAAAGAATGCTTATACTCACATCCTCATTCACCCAGACCACAGACAATATCTCAGATTTGTGGAGGGAGGAAACCATTTTCAGTACAGGGTACTTCCCTTTGGCCTAATCTCTGCCCCCAGGGTTTTCACCAAATGCCTGGCGGTGGTGGCGGCCTATCTCAGGAATCAGGGAATTTTTGTCTTCCCATACCTGGATGACTGGCTCATCAGGGGCCAGTCTCTCCAGGAGGCCAGACAAGCCACTCTTTGCACTGTCTCTCTTCTTCAGCATCTGGGCTTTGTCATAAACTACGCGAAGTCCACTTTGCTCCCCTCACAGAACCTAGAGTTTATAGGGGCAAGATTAGACAACCTGCAGGCAAGAGCTTACTTGCCCGAGGACAGGGCCTACAGACTGGACTTGGCGAACCAGTTCCAAAACAATTCTCAGGTCTCCACCAGGCACTTCCTGCGGCTTCTGGGCCACATGGCATCCACGGTACATGTGACTCCGAATGCCCGTCTGCACATGCGGGCTGCTCAGTGGTGCCTCAGAGCTCAGTGGGCACAGGCCACGGGCGACCTCCGAGACAGATTAAAGGTGTCCAAACCACTTTTGGTCTCCTTGCAGTGGTGGCTACATCTTCCAAACCTTCTCAGGGGGGTACCTTTTCAGGCGCCAGCACACACAAGGGTGCTGATGACCGATGCTTCCTTAAAGGGCTGGGGTGCACATTGCCAGGGCACGTGCACTCAAGGCCTCTGGTCTCCTCGGGAGGCCACACAGCAGATCAATCTTTTGGAGCTGTGAGCAATTCGCTTGGCTCTACAGACTTTTTCTCATGCCCTCTCTCACCAGTCTGTCTTAGTTCAGAGAGACAATCAGGTAGCAATGTTCTATGTGAACAAGCAAGGAGGCACAGGGTCCAGGCTCCTATGTCAGGAGGCGCAGGCCCTTTGCTCCTTTGCAGTCAAACAAGGCATGTTTCTCAAAGCAGTTTATCTACCTGGTACTATCGAGCGCCTGGCCAGAATGACCAAATGGATGATGAAATGCTCAAAGAAATCAAGGAAGCTAACAAAAGTTACAGCACAGTAATAATAATGGGTGATTTCAATTACCCCGGTATCGACTGGGTCAGTGTCACGTCAGGACATGCTAGGGAGATAAAGTTCCTAGATGAAATAAATGACTGCTTCTTGGAGCAGCTGGTTCATGAACCAACCAGAGGGGAAGCCATATTAGACCTAGTCCTTAGTGGAACACCAGATCTAGTGCAAGAGATAAGGGGTTGGGGCCACTTGGCAATAGTGATCATAGCATGATCACCTTTGATTTAATTAGTGGAGGAGGGATAGTAAGGAAATCCACAGTTCTACCTTTTAACTTTCGAAAGGGAGACTATGATAAAATGAGGAAAACAGTTAAGAAAAAACTAAAAGGAGCAGTTGCAAAGGTTAAAGACATACATCAAGCTTGGGTGTTGTTGAAAAATACTATCTTGGAAGCCCAGATCAGCTGTATTCCACGCTTTAAGAAAAGTGGAAGGAAGACAAAAAAACTGCCAGCATGGATTAAAGGTGAGGTCAGAGAGGCTGTTGTTGCCAAAAAAGCATCTTTCAGGAAATGGAAAAAAGAGCTAAACGACGAAACCTGGAAACAGCACAAGCACTGGCAAGTCAAATGCAAGGCATTGATAAGGCAGGCAAAGAGAGAATTTGAGAAGAAGCTTGCTGCGGAAGCAAAAACGCGAAATAAAGACCTTTTCAAGTACATTCGTAGCAAAAAACCTGTGAGAGAGTCAGTTGGTCCATTAGATGATCAAGGGGTTAAAGGAGCACTAATAGGCGACAAGGCGATAGCGGAGAGACTGAATGAATTCTTTGCTTCGGTCTTTACTGAGGAAGATGCAGGGATGTTACCCATGACTGAATTGGTATTTAAAGGTACGGAAGAATTGAAGGAAATATCGATACATCAGGAAGATGTATTACAACTATTAGATAAACTGAAGAGTAGCAAATCACCTGGGCCGGATGGTATACATCCAAGGGTGTTGAAAGAACTGAAATATGAGATTGCAGACCTGCTATTAGTAATCTGTGAACTATCATTAAAATCATCTCTAATACCTGAAGATTGGAGGATCGCCAATGTAACCCCAATTTTTAAAAAGGGTTCCAGAGGTGATCCGGGAAACTACAGACCGGTGAGCCTGACATCAGTACCGGGAAAAATGGTAGAAACCATCATAAAGAATAAAATTACTCAGCATGTAGATAGTCATGACCTTATGGGAGACAGCCAACATGGCTTTAGACAAGGAAGATCTTGTCTTACTAATCTGTTATGTTTTTTTGAAGGAGTGAATAAACAAGTGGATAAAGGTGAGTCGGTTGATATTGTGTATCTGGACTTTCAGAAAGCCTTTGTCAAGGTCCCTCATCAGAGACTTTTGGCAAAACTAAAGTGTCATGGGATAGGAGGCAGTGTACTATTGTGGATCAGGAACAGGTTAAAAGATAGAAAGCAGAGGGTAGGGCTAAATGGCCAATTTTCCCAATGGAGAAAGGTGAATAGTGGTGTACCCCAGGGATCTGTGCTGGGTCCGCTGCTTTTTGACATATTCATAAATGACCTGGAAAGTGGAATAACGAGTGAGGTTATCAAATTTGCAGATGACACAAAACTATTTAAAGTTGTTAAAACCCAAGAGGATTGTGGAAAATTGCAAGAGGATCTTGATAAACTGGAAGACTGGGCATCAAAATGGCAGATGAAATTTAATGTGGACAAGTGCAAAGTTATGCACCTAGGGAAGAACAACCCAAACTATGGTTACACGATGCAAGGTTCCACATTAGGAACCACCACCCAGGAAAAAGATTTAGACGTCATTGTGGATACCATGTTAAAACCCTCGGCCCAGTGTGCAGCGGCGGCCAAGAGAGCAAATAGACTGCTAGGTATCATAAGGAAAGGAATGGAAAATAAAACAAAAGATATTATAATGCCTCTATGTCGTTCCATGGTGAGACCGCACCTTGAATATTGTGTGCAATTCTGGTCGCCGTATCTTAAAAAGGATATAGCGATTTTAGAAAAGGTTCAGAGAAGAGCCACCAAAATGGTAAAGGGGATGGAAGGATACTCCGATGAAGAAAGGCTAAAAAGGTTAGTGCTCTTTAACCTGGAAAAGAGACAGCTGAGGGGAGTTATGATAGAAGTCTATAAATTAATGAACGGAATGGAACGGGTAAACGTAGATCGATTGTTTACCTTATCAGAATATAGAAAGACTAGGGGACATGCAATGAAGCTACAGGGTAAACTATTTAAGACTAATAAAAGAAAATATTTTTTCACTCAACGTGTAATCAAACTCTGGAATTTGTTACTGGAGGATGTAGTAAAGGCTGTTAGTGTAGCTGGGTTTAAAAAAGGTTTGGACAAGTTCCTGGAGGAAAGGTCTATAAACCATTATTAAGAAGGGACCCAGGATATCAATGCTTGAACCAATACAAGCATTTTGGAACCTGTGTCTCTTGGGGAAACTGCTAGGTACATATGACCTAGATTGGCCACTGTTGGAAACAGAATACTGGGCTTGATGGACCTTGGTCTGACCCAGTATGGCATATCTTATGTTCTTATGGTCAGGAGAACTTCCTAGCAGACAAGCTAAGCAGGATTCTCCAACCTCACGAATGGCAGTTGAATCTATTGGTGGTCCAGCAGATCTTCCTACGATGGGGACTTCCATCCATCGATCTCTTTGCAAGTCCACTGAACCGTCAGCTGCCCAGGTTTTGCTCCAGACAGCTGCATCCCCTGAGAATGGCAGCAGATGCTTTTCTGATTTCTTGGTCTACGTGCCTCCTGTATGCGTTTCCTCCCATGCCCCAGGTGGCCCTAACTCTGTTCAAGATTCTCCAGGAAAAGGCCTCGGTGATTCTGGTAGCCCCCAGATGGCCGAGGCAACCGTGGTTTCCACTTCTGCTACAGTTGGCGGTGGAAACTCCTTTCCCTCTGGGGTTGCAATACGATCTCCTCTCTCAAGATCAGGGTTCCCTTCTGCACCCCAATCTCAAGTCCCTCAATCTGATGGCCTGGCTGCTGAAAGGATAGTGGTAGCTCTCTTGCTTCTACCTAAGGAGGTTGAAGAGGTGGTTTTGGCCTCTAGGAGGCAGTCCACCAGAAAGTCCTATGCCCTCAAGTGGCGTAGGTTCACGATATTGTGTGCTCAGCGCAATTAAGATCCTTTCTCGTGCCTTGTGCCAGTAGTACTGCAGTATCTACTTCACCTGTCAGACCTAGGCCTTAAGTCTAACTCTGTTCGGCTCCACCTCAGTGCTCTATCAGCGCACCACTCACCGGTGGAGGGACAGTCTCTATCGGTTCATCCCTTGGTGTCCCGCTTCCTCAGAGGTCTACTTCTTCTCAAGCCTCTGGTTCATCCACCGGCGACTGAGTGGGATTTGAACGTGGTCTTGCAGCAACTTACTCGCCCACCGTTTGAGCCGATGGCTACTTGCCATTTGCGCTTCCTTTCTTGGAAAGCGGTCTTCCTGGTAGCTCTTACCTCGGCCAGACGTGTGAGTGAACTACAAGCTCTGGTTTCTGATAGACTGTACACATGGTTTTCTAGGAACAGGGTGGTCCTAAGGACCCACCCAAAGTTCCTTCCAAAAGTGGTCTCCTCTTTCCACCTCAACCAGGAGGTGGTTCTTCCGACCTTTTTTCCCAGGCCGCATACCAGCCAGGCTGAAACAGTCTTGCATACCCTGGACTGTAAGAGGGCATTGTCTTTTTACATAGAACGTACGAGGGGGCATCGAAGGGCCACTCAGCTCTTCGTCTCCTTTGACCCTAATAAACTAGGGTTACCTGTCTCCTAGTGTACGTTGTCCACTTGGGTAGCAGATTGTATCACCTTGGCGTACAAGGCAGCCGACCTCCCCTTGCAGGGTCGAGTCACGGCCCACCGTGTCAGGGCGAAAGCCGCGTCAGTAGCTCATCTCCGCTCTGTTCCGTTGGCAGACATCTGCCAGGCCGCTACTTGGTCTTCAAGCCAGACTTTTGCAGCCCACTACTGCCAAGAGAGAGAGTCCCGAAGGGACAGTGCTTTCGGACAGGCAGTACTCCGTATTCTCCAGGACCAAGCAGGAAGTCAGTCCTCACATATGGGTGACATCGGCACCGACGGAGCCCTCGCGGAGCAATTTCCCCAGCTTTCAAAGAAAGCCTTTGGGAATTGCAGCGCGCATGCGCGGTCCCCTTCCCGCCCAAGGGTGCCAGCTTGCTCAGTCTTCTTTTTTCCGCGGAGCCCTACAGACGCTGTTTGTGATCGCCGCAGAAAAAGTTGATTTTATTTCTTATTCTTTTCTCGGTTCGACGCCGGATCCTTTTCCCGCCCGGGCCCGCTACGCCGGTAACGGGTCCATTCTTTATTTTTCGTTTTTTTGTCCTTTGTGACAAGCGTTCGCGCCATTTTTTCTTTTTCACTGGCAGCCCTGTCTTTTGACCTCGCAGGGGCCCTTTTTCCCTCCGATGGCTGCCAGCGGATTTAAAAAGTGTGATCGGTGTAAGAAACTTATGTCTCTTACCGACACACATGACTGCTGCCTCCGCTGCCTCGGACCCGATCTGTGGTCCATGTGGCAAGATGTCCTCAAAAGCGTTGAGTCGGCAGCATCAAAGAGAACGAATCTTCTCTTACTCCGCGTCCGGCCGGGCCCGGACCTCGTCAGAGGCTTCGACGTCGTGAGACTCCTGTCCTGAGCATCGTCGGAGTTCCTCTGAGCGGGGGTCTCCTGCCTGGGAACATCATAGGAAGAAGAAACCCGCGAGGGCGGCGTCGGTGGACGCTCCTGGTTCCTCGAGGGCCAGGTCGCATAGCCCCGATAGCCGTCCCGGGACCTCGGAGTCAGAGAGGCCTTTGAAACATCCTCGTCTTGAAATGGAGTCTCCTGGACACGTGAGTACTGTAGTCCTCGTAGACTCACCTCCTAAGGAGCCGACGTTGGGCCCGATGCTGTCGGGGCCCGATTCGGGGGCTGCTGGGTCTCCTGAGCTCGGACTCAGGTTGACGGCCTTGGAGAGCAGTTTGGCTGCCTTCATGGACCAGCAGCGGGCATTGATCGCTGGCCTCGCCAGTGCATCTGCCCCGGCCACCGGGACGTCGACGTCCAAGTCGACCCCGGAGACCGAGCCGATCCTCGAGTCCATGCGAGCTCGAGTCGATCCTCGGTTGCAGTCTCCCTCGGCCTCCCTTTCGGGACCGAGGTCGTCGACGCCGACGCCCTTGGCGTCGGGGCGGAGGGCATCGGTGCCCGCCTGACCGAAGCCGCTCGATTCCTCCTCTGTGGAGTCAGCCTGGGAAACGGAGGACGAAGAGTCACCTGGTACTTTTCGGACTCGGTGCGTCCCATCGGACTCACCCGAGTCCGAACCTCGGAGACGTTCCCCCCCCCGGAGGACACCCGGTTCTCGGACTTCGTGCGGGATATGGCCAAGGCCTTGGCATTCCCCGCGGATCCCGAGGAGGAGCCTCGAGCCGAAGAGCTCGATGCCCTCTAGTATGACTCTCCCCCAAAGGAGGCCTTTACTGTACCAACTCCTCCAATGCTGGAATGACTTCTCTTCCGCATGTGGGAGAGCCTGGCGTCGGCGCCGGTGTTAAGCAAGCGGGTCGATTCCATTTATCGAGTCCGCAAGAGCCCCGGGTTCCAAAAGGCACAACTACCGCACCATTCCATGGTGGTGGAATCAGCCATGCATCGACTCAAGAGTCAGAAGATGCACTCCTTGGTGCCTCCTGGCCGGGAGGCCCGGAACCTGGATGCCCTCGGTAGGAAGTGCTTCCAGGGCTCTATGCTTGCTTGTCGAGTCCAGACCTACAGCTCTATATGGGCATGTACCTCCGAGACCTGGCAAAAGAAATTGCCGGGTTCTCTGCTGGTCTCTCCGAGGAACCTTTGCAGAGGTTCCAAGCCTTGTCCACTGGTATTCGAGAGTGCTCGAAGTTTATCTCTCGAGCAGCCTATGATGGCTTCGAAGCATCGGCTCGAGTAGCCGGAGCCGTCATCGGTGCCCGCCGACAGGCTTGGCTTCAGTCATCCGACCTCGAGCCATGGGTACAGGACAAGTTGGTCGATGTCCCCTGCAGAGGTGAAAACCTCTTTGGCAAGCCCATGGCTGAAAAGGCTGCACAAATCGAGACCGAGACTCTGACCAGGACTAGGCTGTCCAGAAAAACCTCTGCCCCTTCTCAGAAGAAGAAGGGCTCGGGGAAAAAGCCCTTTTACCCGAGGAAGGCGGCTGCCTATAAACACTACCCTCAGTATCAGGCCTCAGCAGCTCCCCAAAAGGGTCAGCAGGCCAAGGAACGGGGTAATGGGTCCCGTAGGCAGCAGGCCCCCAAGCCCACAAAACCGGCCCCTGCTCAGCAGGGTGGGGGTTTTTGACTCCATCAGCATAGCCTCTTCCCCTCCGCTGGTTTCTCTCAGCACAGGAGGCCGGCTGGTCCACTTTGCCCACAGGTGGTCAGCCATCACATCAGATACCTGGGTGCTTCATATAGTTCAAAAAGGCTATCTTCTACACTTTCACCAGGTACCTCCCTCCTACTTTCCAGGGGAACCTCCAAGACTTCCTCTGCACAGGGACTTACTCCTTCAGGAGTTAGCAAGTCTTCTTCAGGAACAGGCTGTGGAACCGGTGCCCCACCACCTGAGGGGTCAAGGCTTTTATTCCAGGTACTTTCTGATTCCAAAACGAACAGGAGCCTCAGACCCATCCTGGACTTGCGAAACCTCAACAAGTTCCTGGCAAGGGAAAAGTTCAAGATGCTTACCCTTGGAATCCTGCTGCCCTACCTCCAGCAGGGAGACTGGCTATGCTCCTTAGATCTGAAGGATGCCTATACTCACATCCTTATTCATCCAGACCACAGATCCTTTGGCCTATCCTCCGCCCCCAGGGTGTTCACCAAATGCCTAGCAGTGGTGGCGGCCTATCTAAGACTTCAAGACCTTTTTGTGTTCCCATACCTGGACAACTGGCTCATCAGGGCCCAGTCTTCCCAAGAGGCCACTCAGGCCACTCATCGCACTGTAACTCTGCTCCAGCACTTGGGCTTTGTCATAAACTTCGCAAAGTCCACTTTGCTCCCCTCTCAAAATCTCGAATTCATCGGCGCAAGGTTGAGCACACTTCAGGCGCGTGCCTTCCTGCCTCTAGACAGAGCACACAGGCTCATGGATCTCGCCAGCCACTTTCACAGCAATTCCCTAGTCTCTGCAAGGGAATTTCTGAGACTGCTCGGCCATATGGCTTCCACGGTCCATGTGACCCCCAATGCACGCCTGAACATGCGACCTGCTCAGTGGTGCCTTCGCACTCAATGGCATCAGGCCACGGGGAGCCTGGCGGACTCAGTACAGGTATCCGACCTGCTGGTCTCTTCTCTGCGGTGGTGGCTTCATCTGCTAAACCTGCTGCTGGGGGTGGATTTTCAGTCTCCTCAGCCTTCTCAGGTGCTAATAACCGATGCTTCTCTCCTGGGTTGGGGAGCACATTGCCAAGGGACATGTACTCAAGGCCTCTGGACTCCTTGGGAGTCTGTTCAACAGATAAACTTCCTGGAGCTCAGAGCCATCCGCCTAGCTCTGAGAGCCTTCTCCCACCTCACTTCTCACCAGTCTGTGCTGGTCCAGACGGACAACCAAGTTGCAATGTTCTACATGAACAAAGAAGGTGGAACAGGCTCCTTCCTTCTCTGTCAGGAGGCACAAAAACTGTGCTCTTGGGCCGTCCACCACGGCATCCTCCTCAAAGCTGTCTATCTCCCAGGTCAGGAAAATTACCTGGCAGACAAGCTAAGCAGGATCCTCCTACCACACGAGTGGAGCTTGGATCCATTGGTGGTTCAGCGGATCTTTCTCAAGTGGGGCCTCCCCACCATGGATCTGTTTGCCAGTCCTCTGAACCGGCAGCTTCCCAGATTCTGCTCTCGACAACCGCATCCTCTCAGAGTAGCAGCAGGTGCTTTTCTGATTCCATGGTCCACAGGCCTCTTGTATGCCTTTCCTCCCACGCCACTGGTGTCTCGCACGCTCTTAAAGGTTCTCAGAGACAGAGCCTCAATGATCCTAGTGGCTCCCCAGTGGCCGAGACAGCCCTGGTTCCCGCTTCTGATGCAGCTGGCGGTGGACACTCCTCTTCCTCTGGGGTTTCAACCTGATCTCCTATCACAGGATCAGGGGACTCTTCTACACCCCAACCTCCGGTCCCTTCATCTGATGGCCTGGCTGCTGAAAGGGTAGTCCTTGCTCCCCTCCTGCTGCCTCGGGAGGTGGAAGAGGTCGTCTTGGCCTCCAGACGGCCTGCCACCCGGAAGTCCTACGCTCTTAAGTGGTGTCGGTTCTCCGTGTGGTGTGCTCAGCAGTCTGAGAATCCCTACTCCTGCTTGGTGGCAGTGGTCTTGCAATATTTGCTTTACCTCTCCAATCTGGGCCTTAAGTCCAACTCTGTCAGGGTCCACCTCAGTGTTCTCTCTGTGCATCACGCACCGGTGGATGGCAGGCCTCTTTCCAACCACCCTTTGGTGGTTCGTTTTCTCCGAGGCCTCCTTCTCCTTAAGCTTCCTTTGCGCCCACCAGCCCCTGAATGGGATCTGAATGTGGTCTTGCAGCGGATTACCTGTCCGCCCTTTGAACCTATGGCTACCTGCCCTCTTTGTTTTCTTTCCTGGAAAACCTTGTTCTTGGTAGCCCTTACCTCTGCTAGGCGCGTTAGTGAACTTCAGGCCCTAGTGTCTGATCCTCCTTACACTAGGTTCTACAGGAATAGGGTAGTCTTACGGACTCACCCTAAGTTTCTTCCAAAAGTGGTATCCCCTTTTCACCTCAACCAGGAGGTGGTTCTTCCGACCTTCTTTCCCAGGCCGCACACCAGCCGAGCTGAAATGGTCCTGCATACCCTGGACTGTAAGAGGGCCTTATTCTTCTACCTTGACTGTACGCGGGAGCATAGGAGGGCTGTTCAGCTCTTCGTTTCTTTTGACCCCAATAAGTTGGGGCTACCTGTCTCCAAGCGTACTTTGTCCAGATGGGTTGCTGACTGTATCGCTTGGGCTTATGGGGCGGCCGGCCTCTCGTTGGAGGGTCGAGTCACGGCTCATCATGTTAGGGCGAAGGCTGCGTCAGTGGCTCATCTCCGCTCTGTTCCGTTGGCAGACATCTGCCGGGCCGCTACTTGGTCTTCAAGCCAGACTTTTGCGGCCCATTACTGCCTGGAGAGGGAGTCCCGCAGGGACAGTGCTTTCGGTCAGGCAGTCCTCCATAATCTCTTTGAGGTTTAGGCAACTCCTACCTTCCGGCCCTGGTGTTGGGCTACCGGTCGGGGGCGTTTTCAGAGAAGATTCCTTCCTTCTGTGCTACTGAGCTAGAGGGAGCACATTTTTCCACTTGAGGTCTCCGGTAGCCTTAAGCTAGGGAGTCCCATATGTGAGGACTGACTTCCTGCTTGGTCCTGGAGAAAGAGTAGTTACTCACCTGTAACAGGTGTTCTCCAGGAGCAGCAGGAATCAGTCCTCACAACCCTCCCTCCTCCCCTTGGAGTTGCAGTCCTATCACTTCGTTTTTGCTAATTTTTTGCTGTCTTTTAGCTATGTCATCAGACTGAGCAAGATGGCACCCCTGGGCGGGAAGGGGACCGTGCATGCGCGCTGCAATTCCCAAAGGCTTTCTTTGAAAGCTGGGGAAATTGCTCCGCGAGGGCTCCTTCGGCACCGACGTCACCCATATGTGAGGACTGATTCCTGCTGCTCCTGGAGAACACCTGTTACAGGTGAGTAACTACTCTATCTCTTTGAGGTTTAGGCAACTCCTATCCTCCGGCCCTTCTGTCTGGGGCATTCTCAGAGGATATTCTTATCATGAATGCTGAGGCTCTTGAGAGGGAGCCATTTTTTCAGCTTAGGGTTCCCGGTAGCCTAGAGCTGGGGAGTCCCATATGTGAGGACTGACTTCCTGCTTGGTCCTGGAGAAAGAGTAGTTACTCACCTGTAACAGGTGTTCTCCAGGAGCAACAGGAATCAGTCCTCATGATCCTCCCTCCTCCCCTGGAGTTGCAGTCATATACTTCATTTTGTTTTTTGCTGTCTTTTAGCTATGTCATCAGACTGAGCAAGATGGTACCCTTGGGCGGGAAGGGGACCGCGCATGTGCGCTGCATTCCCAAAAACGTTCCTTGAAAGCTGGAGAAATGCTCCACACGGGGGCTCCGTCTGCGCCGATGTCACCCATATGTGAGGACTGATTCCTGCTGCTCCTGGAGAACACCTGTTACAGTTGAGTAACTACTCTTTCTTGTTGCTCTGATTCATAGAGTTTACCATAATATTTCCAAAATACTTTCTGAACATGTTCCGTACCCCGCACCCACTGTCCCTGTTCATCCTTTATTTTCAGGATCTGCTGGCACACCCTTTTCTCCCTTAATTTCCTGGCAAGATATCTGCCTGGCCTATTACCTTGTGTATAAAACTCATATTTTAACTGATTTAACCTTTAGTCCTCCTCCGTTTCATGTAAGGCCCCTAATTCTTCTCGTATTTTCCAAATTCGTTGTAGCAGCTTTCTTCCCCCTCTCTGCTTGTGTACTAACTCTTTGGATCTCAATTCTTTTAACAACTCCCACTCTTGCTGTTCTTTTCCTCTCTTCCGTCTCAGCACCAAGACTATACACTGTCCCCTTACAACCATTTTCAACCCATCCCATACACCAGCCGGTCCCACTTCGCCCCCTTCATTGTGACACATATACTTCCTTATAGTGCTCCGTATGCTTTTTTGCCCTTCCAGCCCTTCTGTAAGGGACTCATTCAACTTTCAAAAGCACAGACCACCTCCTTCCTTTCGTAACCTCAAGGAATCCTCCACTGGGGCGTGGTCTGACCAGTTTAAAGGCCCAATCTCCATCTTCTTGGCCTGTTCTATGATCCTCCCATCCAACCATAGCATATCTATTCTATGGTATCTCTTATGTGGGTGAGAGTAGTGTGTATATTCCCTCTTATTCCCATGTATGTGCCTCCAAACATCCACTGAACCCAATTTATGCAGCAACTTCCCCAACTTCTTACTTACCCCCTTTGATCCACCTTTACTGTCCCCCGTAGTGTCTATTCTGGGATTCAGTGTTGCATTAAAGTCCCCTCCTAGTATTACCAGACTTTGCAAATAGGGTTCCACCGCCTCATACAACTTCCCATAGAACCACCCTTGCTGTGAATTTGGCGCATATATGCTCCCCACCACTATGGGCCTTTCTTCTATTTTCCCTTTCCACAAAATGTAGCGCCCTCCCGGGTCTCTCTCCACATGCTCTTCTTCCACATTCAATCCTTTTGCAAATATTATACCCACTCCTCCCCTTTTTGGCACTTCCCAGTTATGGGCCAGATACACTTTATCATATTCTTTACTTCTCCAGGAACAAGCAGGAAGTCAGTCCTCACTTATGGGGCGACGTCGGCACCGATGGAGCCCATGCGGAGCAATTCCCCAGCTTTCAAGGGTGCCATCTTGCTCAGTCTCCCTTTTTCCGCAGAGCCCTTCAGACCCACGTCCTCATCCCTCGGAAAAAGTTTGATTTTCCTCGCCTTAACAGGCTCTTTTTTCATTTTTCCAGTTGCATCAGTTCTCTACCCGTCTTCCCCTTGCTCTCTTTTGGAGCTTGCGGGGATACCTTTTCTACAATTATTTTTTCCCGGGCTTTGCACCTTTTTTTCTTGCCAACAGCTGACCGCATGGGTCTTCAACCTTGCAGGGCTGTTTTTGCCCCCATGGCCACCGGGTTTAAAAAATGCAATAGATGCTCTAGGAACATATCGCTTATGGACACTCATGACTGCTGTCTAGGGTGTCTGGGAGCCGATCATGACCCAGAGCTCTGTTCACTCTGCAAGAAAATGTCCTCTAAAGCCCTGCTCAGCTGTAAGCAAAAGTCCGAAGACATTTTTTGAAAGGCCGCCTCGGAGTCTCCAGTGGCGCCCTCATGCGTCTCCCCTCCGGTGGGTTCTTCCCTTGTGGCACTGCGTTCCAGACGACACTCGGACCACGGGTCCCCCGAGGTGGAACAACGCAAAAAGAAGAACACCTCAAAGTTGCTGTCTGGGGCCCCTGACAAGTGTTCCCGCTCCCGGTCGCTTAGCCCCTTCGGCGTTCCTGAGAGTCGGACAAGGAGCGGCCCCGCAAGGTACCTCGCAGAAAAATGGAGGCCTCCGGCGAAGGCGCCCAGTCTCCTGAGGGCCGTCCCGGTGAGGACCCCCTCTCCTCCTCGACACCCGTCCTGGTGACCCCTGTGTCGGTGTCCCAGAGCCCCATGCCTGGGTGGGAGTCGCGTATGCTGGCATTGGAATGCAGTGTTTCTGCATTCATTGCTTCCCAGCAGGCGCTCACGGCCAGTTCTGCTGACCTGCACCCAGAGACCATGGGTCCCTCGCGTGGGACACCCAAATCCGTCCCAGAAACCCCCGAGAGTCTCGATGTCGGTCTCGTTCGCTCTCCCGTTCTTCGGGGGTGAGATCGTCCATGGCCGCTGGCCATCAGACAGGGCGAATCACCTGGCTCAGATCCCTCAACCGATTTCTTGGAGTGGGAATCCGATGGGGACACATATCCCCGGAGACCCGCACCCACTGGGATCTTCCATCAGCCCTTTCGCTGCCTGGGCTCCAGTGGCGTTCGCCGCCCGAGGACACCTCCTTTTTGGTGTTTATTCGGGACATGGCTCAGGCCCTCAACCTGGTCACCCAAACCGAGGAGGACCCTCGTGCTGAAGAATTCGATATTCTTCAGTACGAAGCCCCGCCCAGGGAATCCCTCACTGTCCTGGTGCTGCCGATCCTCTCCCGGCTATTGCTCTGCATGTGGGAGGCCCCGGCCTCTGTTCCCATTGTGAGCAAGCGCCTTGACACAATGTACAAGGTGCAGCGAGGGCCAGGTTTCCGAAAGACCCAACTTCCACACACTTCGATGGTGGTGGAATTGGCCATGAGGAAGCAGAAGAGCACGAAGTCCCATTCATTGGTCCCGCCGGGCTGAGAATCGAGAGCCCTTGATGCCCTGGGCTGCAAGGCCTACCAAGGTTCCATGCTCTCTTGTCACATCCAGGCATACCAACTATATATCGGTATGTTCCTCCGTGACTTGGCAAAAGAACTGTGAGGTTTCTCCGTGGGCCTTGAGGGTGAGCCCCTCGACAGGTTCCACACCCTCTTGAAATCAGTGGCTGATTTGCTATAAGTATATCTCTCAAGCCTCCTATGATGGCTTCGAGACATCGGCTTGGGTGGTGGCCGCGGGCATCGGAGCCCGCCGCCAGGCTTGGCTCCAATCTTCGGATTTGGAGCAGTGGGTGCAGGAGAAGCTCCTGGACGTGCCCTGCCTCGGCGAACAACCTTTTGGTAAGCCGATGGAGGAGAAGGCGGCAGAAATCGAGACGGAGTATGTCACGAGGACTTGTCTCTCCCACAAGACCTCTACCCTGCCTCGGAAGAAGCAGTCCACCAAGAAGCCCCTCTTCCCCAGGAAAGGTCTCCAGTATTGTGGCTACCCACCGTACCTGGCTACTCCCACGCCGACCACTCCTGCACAGGGAAAGCCTGGCCAAAGTCATCGTAAACTGAAGGGCCCAAAGGCCCAGATGCTGGCCCCCCTGCAACCCCCTCAGGGATTTTGACACCAGCAGCATAGCCCCTCGCCCTCTGGCGATACGGCAGCTCGTGAGGGGACGCCTGTCCTGCTTCGTCCCATTGTGGGCACTGGTCACCTCCGTCACCTGGGTCCTTCAGGTCATCCAGGAGGGCTATCACCTCCACTTCGACAGGCTTACACACCCTTTCTCCCCGGCGGAGCTTCCTCGACTCCCCATACATCAGATTTTGCTGCAGCAGGAATTGCACTCCCTCCTTCCCCAACGGGCAGTCAAGAAGGTCTCTCCCCAACTTTGAGGTTGGTGCTTTTATTCCTGGTACTTCCTCGTCCCCAAAAAGACAGGGGGTCAGCGGCCCATCCTCGACCTCTGCAGGCTAAACAAGTTCCTAGTGTGGGAGAAATTCAAGGTGTGCTGCTGCCTTTCCTCTGGCAGAGCGACTGGCTATGCTCCTTGGATCTAAAGGATGCTTACGCCCATATCTTGATCCACCCCCAACACAGGCAGTACCTGTGTTTCAGGGTGCAGGGAGAGCACTTCCGGTACAGGGTGCTCCCCTTCGGTCTCGCAACCGCCCCTCGGGTCTTCACGAAGTGCCTCATCGTGGCCGCCGCCTACCTTCAGCATCAGGGCGTGCCGGTTTTCCCTTACTTCAATGACTGACTCGTTACGGGCTCCTACATCGAGGAGGCCCGACAGGCAATGTCATGCACTGTCCTCCTCTTGGAGAGCTTGGGATTCTTGGTCAACTACCCAAAGTCTCACCTCGAGCTGGCACACACTCTCAAACTCATTGGGGCGCACCTCGATACTTGGCAGGTCATGGCCTTCTTGCCATCACTCCACCCGCCTCCAGGCTCTTGCCTCTCACATCCAAAGTGCCCAGTAGGTCACTGCTTGGTCCATGCTATGTCTCTTGGGCCACATGGCCTCGACCGTGCATGTGGTCCCTCACTCCTGCCTGCACATGCGGACAGCCCAGTGGTGTCTCAGCTCTAAATGGAGCCAATCCCTCGTACACCTCAGGGATTCAGTCAGGGTTCTCCCCGACCTTCATTTGTCACTAAACTGGTAGCAGAGCCCCTGAAACCTCCTGCAGGGATTGCTCTTCCAGGCCCCACAGCATGATGTGGTTATGACCACAGATGCCTCCCTGCTAGGGTGGGGAGCCCATTGTGGCTCTCTCTGCATGCAGGGGCAGTGGTTGCCTGTAGAGGCTCAACAGCAAATAAACCTGCTCGAGCTCCGGGCCATCCGATGGGCCTTGAGGGCCTTCGAGGATGTCCTCAGCGGGAAGTCGGTCCTGGTGCAGACCGACAACCGAGTAGAGATGTTTTACATCAACAAGGAGGGGGGCACGGGGTCGCGCTTCCTCTGCAGGGAAGCAGTCCTCATCTGCTCTTTTGGTGCCCAGCGGAGGATGTCCCTCAAGGCAACATACCTCCCGGATCAGGAGAATGGCCTGACAGATAGGCTCAGCAGAATTCTTTGCCCTCACGAGTGACGCCTGGATCCCAGAGTGGCAGGCTATCTATTCCTGCACTGGGGAACTCCGGCGATGGACCTCTTCGCTAGCCCCCAGCTCCCTCGCTTCTGCGGCCCGGTACCACACCCAGGCAGAGAGGGTCCTGATGCATTTCTCCTGGACTGGTCGTCCAGCCTCCTAAATGCATTCCCTCTTATTTCCCTCATTGCGAGCTTTGAACAAAGCTCAATGGGACAGGGCATCGCTGATTCTCGTGGCCCCCTCATGGCCTCGGCAGCCTTGGTTCCCACTCCTGCTCTGACTGTTGGTGGAGCCTCCGAATACCTTGGGCTCTGCCAGGGACTTGTTGCCACAGGAGGAGGGTCAGGTGCTGCACCCGAACCTACTCTCCCTATCCTTCATGGCCTGGTGGCTGAACGGCTCTCTCTAGCCTCTCTGGCCCTTCTGGAGGAGGTCGAGGAAATCCTCCTTGCCTCGAGGAAGGACTCCACTAGGCGGGTTTACGCCTTTAAGTGGAAGTGCTTCTCCTTCTGGTGCTCGGAGCACCAGATCGACCCCTTCTCATGCCCTGTTCAGTGGGTTCTACAGTACCTTCTCCACCTCTGTTAGAGTTCATTTGAGCGCCATATTGGCTAATCATCTCGCCATCGAGGGAAAACCTCTCTCTGGGCAGCCACTAGTCTCCTGCTTCATGCGATGCCTTCTGTTATCCAAGCCGCCCATCCGTCCCCCTCCGGCAGAATGGGACTTGAATGTGGTGCTCATGCAGCTCACTCGCCCACCCTATGAGTCGATAGCAACATGTTCGCTCTGGCACGTGTCCTGGAAGGTGGCCTTCCTGGTGGTGCTGACCTCGGCTCGCCGGGTCAGTGAGCTTCAGGCACTCATGACTGGCACCCCTTACACCAGGCTTTATCTGAACAGGGTGATTCTCAGGACGCACCCTAAGTTCTTGCCCAAGGTCGTGTCTGCTTTTCATCTCAACCAAGAGATAGTACTCCCGACCTTCTTCCTGAGGCCCCATGCCGATCAGGCGTCGGCGGCGCTCCACACCCTCGACTGCAAGCAGGCCCTCGCCTTCTACTTGCAGCGTACCCAGACTCATTGAAAGTCTGAGAGACTTTTTGTGACCTACAATCCTAATAGGCAGGGGCAAGCAGTCACCAAGCACACCCTTTCTATTTGGGTGGCAGATGGCATCGTGTTTGCTCAAGCGAAGGCGGGCGTCTTTCTGGATCATCGAGTCACTGCACATGGGGTCCGAGCCAAAGCGGCCTAGGTGGCCTCGCTGCCCGTGATGGACATCTGCCGGGAGGCAACCTGGTCTTCTACAAATAACTTCACCGCCCACTACTGCCTGGAGAGAGAGTCCCACCGGGAAAGCGCCTTCGGCCATGCTGTACTCCATAATCTGTTCGGGGTATAAGCAACTCCTGCACTCCGATCCTTCTTCACGGCTACCGAGGGCTTTGCCCCGAAGACCTGAGGACTCTGGCTCCTTCGGGCTTCGGCTTCTTCTTACAGCCTTGCGGAGGCATTTTTTTCTTTTGGTTACAGGTTCGATAGCCTGTAGCTAAGGAGTCCATAAGTGACAACTGACTTCCTGCTTGTTTCTGGAGAAAGCGTAGTTACTCATCTGTAACAGGTGTTCTCCAGGGACAGCAGGAATCAGTCCTCACTACCCTTCCACCTCCCCTGATGAGTTGCTGAATTTTTGTCCTTCCCTTGCCATCTGTTTGGTAGGGCTCAAGCTAAGGGACCTGATTGAGCAAGATGGCACCCTTGGGCAGGAAGAGGACCATGCATGCATGGTAGCAATCCCAATGGCTTTCTTTGAAAGCTGGGGAATTGCTCCGCGCGGGCTCCATCGGTGCCAACATCACCTCATAAGTGAGGACTGATTCCTGCTGTCCCTGGAGAACACCTGTTACAGGTGAGTAACTACGCTTTATCAGCCATCTTGCTTGTACTTTTTTTAGATGCATTTCTTCTATAAGCAGAATATCCACTCTTACTCTGCTGCCCTCTTTCAATAGGGCCTGTCGTTTAAACCATGAATTAAGTCCCTTCACATTTATGGTTACAATCTTACATTCATCCACTTGTTTTTGATTACTTAGATTGTGAGCCCTTTGGGGACAAGGGAATAGAAAGTACCTGTTAGTATATATGTGTAAACCGCTCTGATGCGTAAGTAAAGGGCGGTATATCAAATGCCTAAACCATAAACCATACTGTCATCAACTCCCCCTGTGGCTAGTAGCTGTAAGGGTAGGTTGAGCATATTATTATTTTCTGGGAGTAGAGGGCTCTTTTAAGGCCAAGGGTATCTTGGTCTTTGTAGTCCTGCTCCTTATGTGAATAAATTCTGTATGCCAAGTAGAGGGTAAATAAGGCTTTTATTACCCTTTTAACGCAAAAGGTTCGCTGAGTTACAGAAATACAGAAAGTCCTTCTTTTCAGGCTTCCACCACAAGATAAGTAAAGAGGTAAACTGTTACAAACTTCACAGTTGCTTGTAGGATTTAACCCAGGATTCTTTCAAACTTTAGAGCAAAACAAAGGAGTGAACATTCCTCTTTCAGCACAAACATGAGTATTCTCAAAGCAATGTCTGTATAACTCACAGTTCAGGGAGTGATTCAAAACTGCCCGCAATACAAATGGAGCAATCCATTAATTCGTCTTGAGATAAGGGAATAGGGTCCTCAAGCGCTATCTGCATGGGCTCTGGGTCATTGTTATCTCCCTCTAACTTGGAGCTTTCCCTGGCCGCTATAGTTTGCCAGTCACTGTTTCTGTTCCCTTGTTTCCAGTAAGGCTGTTCTAGGGCTCTCAAATAAGCATGGCTTGTTCCTATGCCCTTACGTCCTGGCTTATAAAACTCTGGCCTGCTTCTTTTCCTTTCAAACTGGATATCTGCTTTACAAGAGCTTCTAGGAGCTGAGCTTCTCTTTATGAATAAAGTGTCACCATA
This sequence comes from Ichthyophis bannanicus, assembly GCA_033557465.1. Lineage (NCBI taxonomy): Eukaryota > Metazoa > Chordata > Amphibia > Gymnophiona > Ichthyophiidae > Ichthyophis > Ichthyophis bannanicus. Next base: position 51,803,805 of record CM066040.1, read on the forward strand.
CCTTGGCTTCCTGTAGCCGGTATAACTGGAGTTTTCCTTCTCAGGCACTTCTCTCAGGACACAGTCTCTTTGGCAGACTTTCTCTTGGAAGCTTCTAGGCACTGCTTGACCTTTCTGTAGCCTAGGAAAACCTGGTGAGGAATCCAGACTTCCTTGCTTCCTGGTATAGGTAACTGCTATCAGTACCTTTCCTTCTGGAGCCCTTCAATCCTGTTTCAGGGTCTTCTGGTGAGCGTAGGCCTCTCTCCATGTATGGCTCTCTCCTTCAGAGCTCTTTACCTCTGAGGTCTCCTGCTACCAAGTCTCTCTCCGGACTGACTCTCCACGGTCCGTCCTCTCTGGCTCTTTCTGCTCCTCTTCCAGCTCCTGCTGTCCTTGTCATGCTGCTTGTCTTGGCTGCACTGCTTGACCTGGCTGGGCTGCTGTTCCTGGCTGTCTCCGCTCCCCTTCTCCTCCTTCTCCCTGCTCCTGCACTAGCTTTCTGCTTATAAAGGCCTTCCACGTTTGAGTTCCCCGGGCTACTTTTCAGGTGCAGCTGATTAACTTCTGCAGAATCATCAGCCGGGTGTGTTAACTCAGCCTCTGTAAGTTTTCGCCTGCTCCCTCTAGCTGCGCTGCAGGGCAATTGCATCTTCTGCACATCATTTGTTTTGTGAAAGACAGCGTTTTTTCCTAAGTCTTCACTTTCATTAGCATCCGCTCTATGACACTACCCATAACTGCCAATCTTTGCACTTCCTCCTCTTACACACACAGGATCCAGGTACCCTCCTTCTTCCCACCCCTTCCCCCCCCCCTTAGTTCCCTTCCTCCCGACCTCCCCCCCTCTCCCCATTCCTGCTACCATTTAGTAGCTTCCGCTTCCTCCCAGACATCATCCTCCCCCTCCTGCACATGTTACGCATTTCACATTAAACTCACTTCATATCTTAATCCCCCCTTTCTTATCACTTCACGTTTAACTTTGCATCCTTTTCCCCCCTCACATCACCAGCTCAATCCATCTTTGCGGCTTCTTCAATCTTGCTGTTGCTTTCCATTCTTTTCCATTTCTCTTTCCTCTGCTTATTTACTCAGTCCTATGTCTTTTCTTTTTTGCATCACACGTTTACTCTTTCTCTCTTTGCTCTCCACTCTCTGCCACCTTGTTGTTTGTCCATTCGCAGGTTTTCTCACTTCTCCCACCTCTGGTAAACATGTCACTCCTGCCTCCTTCATCTCTGCTGCCAACTGCGCTGCTGTTAACGCCTGCCTTGTGATGCCTTGACTGATGAACGCAATTCCTGCGGGGTACAGTCATTTATGTTTAATGTTCTCTTCTTTTAACCTCATTGTAAATCCTCTCCATTCTCTTTGTCCACAAAGATTGCAAACTTATTGCCTTTCCACTCTAGGCGGCCTGCTCCCCTCACCTTATTTATTATTTTTTCCTTAATTTTAAAGTCATGGAGGCAGATAATAATGTCCCGTGGTGCCTCCCCTCATCTTGGGCCCAGTACCTGCCCTCCATCCTCGGGCTCCTCCAGCACCGACATATATATATCTCGTGCAATCTGCTCACAGTCTCTGTAATCCTCATGTTCCGGCATCCGATTTATTCTGAGATTTTGCCTTCTCGCACGGTTTTCCAAGTCTTCCAGCTTTAATTCAATCTGTTCTTTTGCAGCTTCTAAACTGTTCATAGCTTTATTTATTGCACTCAAATTGCTTTGCACCTCTTCCACTTGCCCTTCCGCTTCCTCCACTCTTTTCCCCAGCTTCTGCACATCTGTCCGAAATTCCATTATGGCCACCTTCATATCATTTCTGAATCCCACCATTTCAGACCTCATCTCACCAAACCATGACCGGAGCTCTTTCTTTGAAATCTGCACCACAGCACTTCTGCTCTGCACTTCTTCCAAGGTATTTAACTGTTCCTCGGCCTCAGCTTCGGTGTACGCTTCACCTCCCATTTTTCCTCCGTCTCTCTGCTCATCTCTGACCGCAGCGCATGTATATTCTCTTAAGTCTGCCGTCTTTTTACTCGCTGTCGTCATACCTCCAGCCTCCGCTCCAAATGACCTTGCCATGTCACTTAGGGTGCTTATCACTTTATTTCAGGGAGAATTAAGTGCTTTTGCGGGGATGAACGGCGGAGCTCATTTTCAGCCGTCCATGCGGTTCGGTGACATCACCGGAAGCCCCTATCTGTCTATTTAAACCAACCACCAGGAAGAAGTAAGACCAACACCAGTACTTTAGCTTTGCCAAGATAAAGCTTGGCTGGGTCCGAGGCCATCTCTGGAAAAGCACAAAGTCCAAAGGAGACAGCTAGGTTAGCTGATGCTGGCTATAGCTGTCCAGGTGAGTTGCTTGACAACACAGTCTCTCAGGTCTGTGGGGGAGAGTATTACTCCGTCCCAAGGTTAGTCTGTGCCTTGCACACACACAGTGTGTGTCTTTTCAGGAGGAGATAGGAAGGCAGAAAGCACAAAATAGCCCCAAAGTGCCTCTGTGCATAGTGTATAATTTCTTTTGGTGAAACCTTGTCACGTGTAATCAAACTCTGGAATTTGTTAATGGAGGATGTAGTAAAAGCTGTTAGTGTAGCTGGGTTTAAAAAAGGTTTGTACAAGTTCCTGGAGGAAAGGTCCACAAACCATTATTAAAAGGGACCCGGGATATCACTGCTTGACCCAATACAAGCATTGTGGAACCTGTGTCTTTTGGGGAAACTGCTAGGTACTTATGACCTAGATTGGCCACTGTTGGAAACAGGATACTGGGCTTGATGGACCTTGGTCTGACCCAGTATGGCATATCTTATTCTTGCAGTATAGTGATTGGTTGGCATGAGATACTGTGAGACGTCTTCAGTGAATCAGGTAGTCATTGTCAGGTGCTCATTATTTAGACAAAGAATGATCACCTGACAATGGCGAGAGAAGATGATGGTATGCAGTTTCATACATTGTTGCAAATATGCAGGACCAGTAGAGCAATCTGTAGATGAGAATAGCTTAAGCAGTGAAGTTCTCTTGGACGTAGTCATGGCTGGACCAATAGTTTTGCTGTATGTACACATAAAACATGGCAGGCAATTGCTTGAGGTCAGCAGGTCTGAAGCTTGAACACAACAGAGGTTTTGTGGCTGGAATCCATCTTTTATGGCTCAGCTTTGGTTCTGAGCAGGGTTCCAGTCCTACAATTCTTAACAGGAAGCTTATCCAAGTGGGGGGGGCAAAGGCCTATGAATGTTCACTAGCTCACAGACCACATGCTGACTGCTGACTGCCACTGCTTGGCATAGGTCACAGTGAAAGTTCAGAGAGAAGGGGAAATGGCTATGTTTCTGGGACCGCATCCACTAATGATGTGACCCCTTTTTGGGTCCGACCCCAAGTTTGGGAACCGCTGGCCTAGTGGTTAGATAAGTGGCCTGTGACCAAAGAAACCAGAGTTTGAATTCCACTGGCACTTCTTGTGACCTTGGGCAAGTCACTTAACCCTCCATTACCTCAGGTACTACCTCAGATTGTAAGCCCTCTGGGGACAGGGAAATACACTCAGGTACAGTAAGTAACTCAACTTGAATTTTTACTGGAAAGGTGTGAGCTAAATATTACTAAATAAAAATAAATGTTGATTGGGACATCCCTGCTGTGGTGTCATCTAGAAGTATTGAGATCTTGGATTCAGCACAGGGAGAACTGTTACAACAACTGGTAACAGAACTCACACATGAGGGGGCTATACTGAACCTGGTGTTTACAAATGGGGAGTGTTTCTAAAATTATAGTGAGTGATCATCTTGCAACCAGTGATCATTGGATGGTGTGGTTCAGTATTAGCAACATCCAAAGAAGCACTCACACTCACCAGTCCAAAGCACAAAGAAGGAGCGAGATGATTCAGTGATGACAACTCACAAAATGAATTGCAAGATAGGATTATTGTCTTGTTATATCTCTCATCAAGTTTCATCTTACATGGCCATGTTTCAGCAGCACCTTCATCAAGAGTATATTGAGTTAGTAAAGTTTTCAAAAGAGATATGCAAATATGTTTATATGTAGAATCTCAGTAACGAGAAATGGCCAATGTTCTCTCAAGCAGTGAAAGAACAACATATAGGGCAACTCGCTGTGTATGCTTTGTAATGCTGTACATATGATAAGGAATAGGTAATAATAGTTTATATAAATCAGTTTGTAAAACATACAGATAAGCCAAGGATTTGATTTTAAAATGAGCAAATTTAGTGTGTTCAGATTTATCGAAATAAATAGGGAAGTAAAACATTTTAGTTGTATTTGTCAGTATTTGGCAAATGGTATCTTTAAATCTTACAAGGAATGTTCCTATGTGCATGATATATATTAACAGTCACTCTTTTCCTGCTGGTGGCCTAATTACCACAATTTTGTCCTTCAGAGCTCTGAAGTTCCAGGTTCATCTGTCTTTCACCAGGTTTCTTTGGATGCAGATCAAGAAGTAGGTTGCCATGAACAATTCTCCTTTATTCACTGCACAGTAGGATTGTTTAAAGTAGCGGTGCCTGCTGAAGGTATATCCAAAAAGTTTGTTTACAGACTTCTATTTCCATTCCTTGATATCATTTTTCCCTGTCCTGGCTAACAATGTAGTAGGTGGTAGCAGATAAAGACCAATTGGCCCGTCCAGTTGCCTAGTTTTTTTGGTCTGCATGGTTATTCAAGCAAGCTTTTGGTATTGTAATTGGGAGAAATCCAGATATGTATTCATCATTTTTATTTTTCATTCTCCAAAAAATAACCTCAAACGAAATGCAAATTTTACAGGAGCCACCCAGAACAAATGGGTATATTTATTTATTTCCTAGACCGGCATTCAATTGAGCCAACCATCTCAACGGTTTACAAAATCCAAAGAGCAGAAAATCTAACGCAAAAACTACAATAATATACAGTACACGTACAAAGACACATAAAGATAGGGAATGAATAGCACAGCAATAAATTCCAGGGCACTCAATAATTAAGCAGAACATACAAAGAAGGAAAAATTAAAACCATTAAAAATGACCAAGAAAGGGAATAAGACTAGAGTCTGATGAAACTTCTTCCACAACCTAAAGAAACGCCCTAACCCTCCCAAAATGTTTTCTCATAAAGTCAATGTTTTAAACCCAATTTGAATTTTCTCAATGATTCTGCTTGGCTTTATTCAGAGAAGCACTGGGCCCATAATGTGGGAGCCATGAAACAAACCGGCAAGTTAGTGCCAAGCTAAAATAAGGGGGAGATGGAACTGTCAACAGATTTTGACTGGGAAGATCTCTGACCTCCTTGGGCAGTAATGAACAAGAAAATTTGCCAGATAAGATGGAATACGTGTAACATAGGCCCTATGAACGAGCAAAATAAATTTATATTGTAATCTAAAAGAAACTGGCAACCATAATAATGGAGACACATGTTCAAAGGGACTAGCCCTGTACACAATTCTTGCTGCCATATTTTGAATCAATTGAAGTCTATGTAGACTATAAATTGGATTTCCAATGCCGTTTACAGGTACCATTACTGCCCTCCTCGTTCTCCTGTTCACACTCCTCCTCATTCCTCCGACATCCCCCAAACCCTATCTCCTGAGCTGCACACATCTCCTTCCCAAACACAGCCTAATACAGCCCCTGTCCAACTATTGCTGTAACTTGTTCAGAGATCTTTAAGACTTTTTTCCTATTAACAATTTTTTCTTAAGTAAATTAAATCCCATTCCACTTCGAAAGAACATCGACAGGCATTACATTCCACATATAGAATTCCACCCCCCCCCCATGACTTATATATCCAAAAATGTCCAAACTTAAGGAACAGGCATCTTCCATATACCCTTTGGTCATACTGATTGCTTCTCCTTCCAACTAATATAAATATTCTAAATTTTAGCAAAGGCATCCAATCTTTTGCTTTTCACCACAGTCAACTTACGTAAACATCAAATAAATACTGTATAATCCAACTTTCTCCAGACTTCCTCCATTTGAGGAGGATCCAGGTGAATCCAGCTTTGGGCCCCTGCCAACTATGCTGCCATCTTAACGAACAGGCAGCACTACTTGGATACATCCCTGGGTTTATTATTCAGCAAAGCCACTATTTATTTATTTATTTGTTATTTAAACTTATTTGTATGCTGCCTTTCTACAATTCAAAGTGGTTTGCAGTTTAAAAACAGGTTAACATGACTATAAGGTGCGATGTTTTACAGAGAACTGGAACAGTAGAACAAAGTAACAATGGAACTGTATAACATTTGGTATCATCAACTATGAACTATTTACAGTGTTTTTACAGTTCTTATTGAGTCCTTCGCCTCTTCCCCTGCAACCTCACTCAAACACACAAAGATCTCCCTCCAAAACCCCTGCATCTTCGTGCACATACGCCACATGTAGAAAAAACTGAACACTTCTCCACAATGTCTCCAACAGAGACCAGTTCTTTTTCCCCAAGCTTTTGCATTCTTCTTGAATATTATAGTACCACCGAATTAACATCTTATAATTGTATTCTATGAGGTTACTAGCCAAATAACGTTTGCTGGTGAGGCACATCACCTGCCTTCTTCGCTCTTCGTCCCACTCCAGCCCCAAATCAGTCTCCCACTTCATCTGAAAGCCCAATTTTTTTTATCATTTGCATCTCCCACCAATTTATAGAGCTTGGAAATACTTCCTTTAGTGGTCCTAGCTCTCACAATGTTCTCTATTCCTGGGCTTTGGGCCTTGGGCGCCTTCTTGATCTGAGTATGCCAATAATGCAGAACCTGCACATTGAAACCTGTCCTGTTCTGGCATTGAAAAATCTTCCTGCAGGTCCTCAAACCTTATCACACTTTCCTGACCCACAAACTGTCCCACCCACCTCAGTCTTTTATCTTCCCATTTCCAAAACATTCTATCCAGCTGTCCTGGAGGAAAATCTGCATTGGCTTGCAGTGGTCTAAATCTGGAACAGCCCCAGGCCCAGCCACTCCTTTTTCCACTTACCCTATATCTCAAAAGTGAGATTTATAATAGGGTTCCCCTTAGTCTGGGAAAACTGTCAAATCTAGTTCCCACATCCTGTAACAGGGTGCTGGGTGCTATCCGCCCCCCCCCCCAACCTCTGTGTCATCCTTTTCAATAAGAACATATTCTTTCCATACATTCACTGTCCATTCTATGGCTGAATGCAATTGAGCTCCTTCATAATATTTTTGAATTTGAGGCACCCCTATACCACCCATTTCTTTGCATTAATATAGAAACTGTTTGGTCACCGGGGGGCTTCTATAACCAAATAAAGGACATCCTCTTCTGTAATTTTTCCAGGAACCCCTTCAGAACCTCAATGGGCAAGACACTGCAATGCAATGTATGCCTTTGAGTCAATGCTGACTCCTGGCGACCCAGCAGCTCCTGGGTTTTTTGGCAGTGTGAGCTGAGGTAGATTGCCAGGCCTTTCTTCTGAGGCAATGGAGGGTAAAGTGACTTGTCCAAGGCCACAAGGAGTGCCAATGGGAACGGAACCCTGGTATCTTGGTTACTAAGCCAGTAATCTAAGCATGAAGCAGCTACTCCACTCCGGGCAAGAAATTAAATAAACATAAAAACCTTGGCAAGACAGACATCTTGACTGTTGCAATTTTCTCCATGCAGGTCAAACCCAACGTCTGCCATTGGTCCATTTCTCGAAGCACTTTCTTCCAAAGAAGCGTATAATTGCCCTCAAACAACTTTGGCATCTTCCCCAGATATTTTATAAGGATTTTTGCCCACTAAAGGGGAAAGTCTTTTTTTTAAATTCCCAGCATATACTCTTTGGGAGTGAGATATTCAATAGTTCTGATTTTGAGGGATTCATTTTAAACCCTCAAATGAGTCCATAAGATGCTGCAAGAAGGACAAAGGGTTTGTAACTGTAAAAAGAATATCGTCAGCAAATAAGGAGACTTTGTTGTGTGTTCCCCACTCCTATATATTGCACCCTCTGATTATGCCTCTGTTTCTGTGCCAACAGTTCCATGACTAGCACAAAGAGCAAAGGCAAGAGCGGGCACACCTACCTGGTGCCCTGAAACAATTCAAAGTTTTGTGTATAGCCTCCATTGATCTTCTGGCAAGCCAAAGGAGAACAATGCAGAATTTTTTATCCACTTAAGAAAATCCTCCCCCTACTCCCACCCAGTTCTAGCTTCTCCAATTCTTTAAATAAGTAGGGCCAGTAGACTCCATTGAAAGCTGCTTCTGTGGTTCACTGTTAATAGCATCATGGGCACCTTATCCCGCTTTCCTCTCCATATTAAATTAAGCACCTTCTGAATATTGTCCAATGTATGTCTCCCTCCCAGGTACAAAACCCGACTGACTAGACGTTTTCAGGACTGTTAAATTTGTCCATACAGATGTCTGTAAGTTTCTCTATCAGTCCAATTTGAGCTGACTTGGCATGGAATTGCATCAGTGATGGTGATTCTGTCTTCAGTTTGAGGCAGTCTCACACCTGGCCATAGCCAACCCCATCCTGACCACCTTCCGCCCTTACTTCCACCTACTCTTGAAGCTGGGGACCATCTTATCAAAAAGAAATCTTGGGATCCATTCAGTACCTCCAGTTCTGTCCTATCTCCTTCCAACCGTTTGATTTTGGGATGTGTCTACCAAATATGAAAGAAGGACCTCATCTTTTCACACCCATTTGAGCAATCTTCTGAAACTCCTGGAAATATTAACTTCAAATACTCTGGAGTCAAGTACTACCTCTATAAGCTTCTTCTTTAAGACGAGTAGATACTGATATTTTACCTGTCTCTAAAAATGTGTTCCCTTGGCTTTTCACCAAGTTCTTCTCTCAGGTCATCTTCCTAAACCTTCATAAACCCACATTTCACAAAGTTTATACCACTTAAATAGTTATAAAATTTGTGATTGCACCCTTCACCCTATTTGGGAGAGTCATAATCTCTCTAGAGAGGAGTGCCCCAATTCACTTCTCTTCTATCTGCTCTTACCTTTCATATAAAGTGCTGCACTTGCAGAGTAGGAAAAATAACACACAGGTCAAATTTGTGCTGGAGCTTTCTAAAGTTGAAAAGTTTCTTCTCTCCCACAGCTGAGCCAATTGTGTCAACCCAAGCCTTTCCCAAAGATCAAAAGTCCCTTCCTTAGTAAAAAAAAAATCCATACTATGTCTAATTAGCGCTAGAAGAATAAATTCTGCTACAATTCATTCATCCTTTACATCTTCCCCCAAAATTTGTAAAAGTTTTCTCATAAATGGATTTAATGCTGCTAGTTCTTTAATCTCTCTCTCTGACATCTATGGAAGATAATGGATTGGATACTCTCCCCAAAAAAACCCTGCTCTGTCTGTATAGATGGCTTATGCTTCCCCCATTGCCTTTTCAAAATAGGTTTAACTGAGTTGCTCTGTAATAAAATGTGCAGTTCAAGAAACCTATCCCTCCTCTTCTGCTGGCTCCCTATACGATGGCCTTTTTTACTCCAGGTGACATTATTCCCCATTTAAAGTGTGAGATCCCCTTCTGCACTATATTCAACACCCTTTTGGGCACTTTTACTGGGAGAGTGAAAATAAATACTACAGCTAATTTTAACTACCAAAATTCTCCACTACCACTATAGCTAGAGGATATGCATGAGCCAGCTTTTTATAGTTAAACTCGTATATACTGCCCAGTTCACTGTACTCCCAGATTTGAAAGTGATTCCCCTGCCCACCAAAAGGGGAACCTCTCCCGCAAATTATTTTCTTCCTTTGATTTCATGTTTATGTTTAAGACCTCAGTCTTATCCATATTAACCCAGAATCTTAGAACCTCCTTAAAGCTTTAAGTTCCTGTATCACAATAGGCAAGGTTAGGATAGGAAATGTGATAGAAAGTAATATGTCATCTGCAAAGAGTGCAATTCTGTGATACCTGCCATCCTCACCTTTATGCCTCTGATACCATCATTATTGGTTCTTTTCTGCTAGGGTCTCCACCAAGGGAGAAAAAAGAAGTGGAGAAAGGAGGCATTTCTGTCTGATGCCTCTCTCAAATGTAAAGCTCTTCGAGTAACTCCCATGTACTTTTACCCAGGCCTGTAGCCTTGCATACATTTTCCAGACCCAACTCCAAAACTCACATTCTCAAGAACCGCGAACAAAAAAAAATTCCAATTTCTATTAAATTACTGTTTGGCATTGATAACCAACAGTGGAATGGGTGGGTACATTCCCTCCCAGCACTGTCCAAGTAAGGTGCAGCATCCACTTAAGGACAGGATCTCTATGTCCCATCAACTAGCGAGGTCACTCAATTGGCGGCAGAATAGAAACCATCTGCAGAGGGGTATGCCCTTCCAACAGTCAAACCCCCAGACGATTCTCATGACAGATACCTCCCTGAAGGGCTGGGGTGCCCTTTGTGAAGGACTGTGCACTCAGGGCATCTGATCTCTCAAGGAAAGCCAGCAGCAGATCAACTTGCTGGAACTAAGAGCCATCTATGTGGTGCTCAGGGCTTTCCGACACCGCCTGCAGCAGCAGTCAGTGCTAGTCCAGATGGACAAGCAGGTTGAGATAATCTATCTGAACAAACAAGGGGGCACAGGGTCTCAACACCTTTGCCAGGAGGATGTGGCCCTCTGCTCATACGCGATCAGGCAGGGGATGCTCCTTAGGGTGGTATACCTTCTGGGCCAGGACAGTGCCCTGGAGGACAGGCTGAGCAGGGTCCTTCAACCGCAAAAGTGGTGCCTAGACCCCAGGGTGGCACAGCGGCTTTTCCAACTATGGGGAAATCCAAGTCTGGACCTCTTTGCCAGTCTAGCCAATGCTCAGCTACCCTGCTTTTGCTGTCCCCAACCGCACCCAGGCTAGGTAACTGCGGATACCTTTCTCGTCTTCTGGTCGGAGGGTCTGGTGTATGCCTTCCCTCCCACGCTGTTCATCAGATAGACTCTCTTTAAGGTCCAATGGGACAGGGCTTCCATGATCCTGGTGGCCCCATGGTGGCCCAGACAGCCCTGGCTACCTCTGTTGCTCCACCTCTTGACCGAGCTCTCAGTCCCTCTGGGGAGTTCCCCAGGACTCCTTACCCAGTAGGAGGGCACAGTTCTCCACCCCAACCTGGGATCCCTATCACTCACAGCGTGGCAGCTGAACGGGTCGCCCTAGGGCCCTTCAACTTCCCCATGGAGGTGGAGGAAGTCCTCCTAGCCTCTCATAAAGACTGTATAAGACAGGCTTATGCCTTCAAGTGGTGCAAGGTTTTCGGTCTGGTGCATAGAGGAATGGCTTGCCCTGTTCTTGTGTCAGATGCACACAGTGCTACAGTACTTGCTTCAGCTCTCACAGACTGGACTTAAGTCCAATGCCGTCCGAGTACACTTGAGCATGCTTTCCACGCATCATCACTTCATAGAGGGCAAGCCTGTTTCTGTCCAGCCGCTCATCGCTTGCTTCATGTGGGGCTTGCTGCTCTCTAAGCCTCCCATCTGGCTGCCCCTGGCGGAATGGGACCTCATTGTGGTTCTGTCACAGCTTACCCAGCCGCCTTTTGAACCTTTGGCATTTCCGGTGCCTATCTTGGAAGGTTATCTTTCCGGTGGCTCTCACCTCTACCCACAGAGTCAGCAAGCTCCAAGCCTTGGTGGCTGAGCCACCCTACACCAGGTTCTACAAGAATAGGGTTGTACTTCTCAGCCACCTTCCTTCCGAAGGTGGTGTCCGCCTTCCACCTCAACTAAGAGGTGTGATGCTCCCCACGGCCCCTTGGTGACAGACAGCGGCCATTCTGCATAAAGGGCCCTGAACTGCAAAAAGGGCCCTGTCCTCCTACTTACAGCATACTCAGAGCCACCGTAAAGACTCACAGCTTTTGATTTCTTACAACCCTAGTCATTTGGGGGAGCTGTCACTAAGCACACCCTGTCCATCTGGGTGGTAGACTGTATTGCATTCGCTCACGACTGGGCTGGGCTGCCGTTGGAGTGCCGAGTAATGGAGCACAATGTCAGAGCTATGGCAACTTCCGTTGCGAGCCTACGTTGTGTCCCCTTGGCAGACATCTACCGGGCCACCACCTGGTCTTCTGTTCACACTTTTGCAGCTCACTACTGCCTGAAGAGGGAGTCCTGATGGGACAGTGCCTTAGACCAGACCGCACTCTGGAATCTGTTCGGGGTTTAGGCAACTCCTGCCCTCCAACATTTCTTGTTTAGGCTTCTGGAATCATCATTCTTCCTGGACATTGGGGTTCTCGGAGTCTGTCCTCAGATTTGCTTGCAGCTAACCACGGCTCGGCCATGTTTTTTCTACAGGTTCTCTGTAGCCTGTAGCTAGGGAGTCCCATATGCGTGTACTGACTTCCTGCTTGTTCCTGGAGAAAGCGTAGTTACTCACCTGTAATAGGTGTTCTCCAGGGACAGCAGGAATCAGTCCTCACAACCCTCCCTCCTCCTCTTGGAGTTGCTGTACAATTTTTGGCCATCTTCTTTTGTCGGCCCTAGTTATGTCATCTGACTGAGCAAGATGGCACCCTTGGGTGAGAAGGGGACCACACTTGTGTGGTGGCATCTCCCAAAGGCTTTCTTTGAAAGCTGGGGAGATGCTTCTGTGAGGGCTCCATCAGGGTGCCGATGTCATCCATATGTGATGACTGATTTCCGCTCTCCCTGGAGAACACCTGTTGCAGGTGAGTAACTACGTTTTTTTCATTGGTAACAGCTTAATATTTCTCTTTCTTACACTGTTTTCAGCATAAACAGCATAGTAGTAAACTATCAATTAATCTCTTGCACCGGATACATTTATTTACATCTTGAATCTACCTCAATCAGTGATACTAATTTAGTTAATCAGTCTTGGTGCTTGTGGTGATAGGATGCAATACTGTCGCTTTACCTATTTCACTAGCAGCAAGACATTTGCTTCATACTTCCAGTTGGTAAAATCAGTTCTGCAGGGGTCATTCCATAATAACTGAAATATACAACATGATAATTTAAGATTACTCCTTCAAAAGGCTCTTGCAGGGTAGCTTAAAATAGATTGGGAGCGCTGTCAGCATTCTCTCTGCAGACACTGCTACTCTGTAGTCTCTTACACTTTCGTGAATGTGGTGTGTACCATGGTAGTACAAGATTTTCAGTTAATCTACTAACATAGAGAAGAAAACATTATAACACGCATTTACCACATTGGTTTAATTACTCAATTTACTTGTAAGAATTAAGTTGTATTATTTATTATTTGTGACTTAGATTAGGTATTTAGCTAACATATTTTACAACATCTTTTCTTTTATATTACATGTATCACTATGCTTCTTGCATAATAAGAAATAAAAAGAGGGATATCAGTATTACTAATCAGAAATCACAAAATGAAGACAAGCAGGACCGTACCTAGCCCTGTGTGAGCAGTGCGGCCGCACAAGGCACACTATGGTTACACAATGCAAGGTTCCACATTGGGAACCACCACCCAGGAAAAAGAATTAGGCGTCATCGTGGACCACATGTTAAAACCCTCCGCCCAGTGTGCAGCGGCGGTCAAGAAAGCAAATAGAATGCTAGGTATCATAAGGAAAGAAATGGAAAATAAAACAAAGGATATTATAATGCCTCTATATCGTTCCATGGTACGACCGCACCTTGAATATTGTGTGCAATTCTGGTCACCGTATCTTAAAAAGGATATAGCATTATTGGAAAAGGTACAGAGAAAAGCCACCAAAATGGTAAAGGGGATGGAAGGCTACTCCTATGAAGAGAGGCTACAAAGGTTAGGGCTCTTCAACCTGGAAAAGAGACGGCTGAGGGGAGATATGATAGAAGTCTATAAATTAATGAATGGAGTGGAACAGGTAAACATAGATCAATTGTTTACGCTATCAGAATATAGAAAGACTAGGGGACATGTAATGAAGCTACAGGGTAAACTATTTAAGACAAATAAGAGAAAATATTTTTTCACTCAACGTGTAATCAAACTCTGGAATTTGTTACTGGAGAATGTAGTAAAGGCTGTTAGTGTAGCTGGGTATAAAAAAGGTTTGGAGAAGTTCCTGGAGGAAAGGTCCATAAACCATTATTAAGAAGGGACCCAGGATATCAATGCTTGACCCAATACAAGCATTGTGGAACCTGTGTCTTTTGGGGAAACTGCTAGGTATGTATGACCTAGATTGGCCACTGTTGGAAACAGGATACTGGGCTTGATGGACCTTGGTCTGACCCAGTATGGCATATCTTATGTTCTTATGTTCTAAAGGCTTAAGGGGCGCATTTCAGCTGTCTGCCATTATCTACCGCTGCCACTTTTTCTTCTCTCAGCAGTGGCAGGCAACGACAGACAGCTGAAATGTGCCCCTTAAGCCTTCTCGCTGCACGCTAAACAGGTCTGGTCCCTTCCTCCTCTGACGTGGCATCAGAGCAGGGAGGGACAGATCTGCTTAGTGCGCCAGCAACTTGCACATCGGATGCGCCTCTTCTCTACCTCCGCCGTCCAGAAAGTGGCTAGATGGAGGTGCGGGGGTGAGGGGTATGTGCCCGATGTGCAAGTCACACAGGGGGCAATTCATGCTCGGTACGGCCCTGAAGACAAGCTATCAAATCCTCAGGAGAAGCAACATGAAAGACATGCACATGACAGACAATCTGCACTCCCAAACTCCTCCACAAGGCCAGCATCCAGACTGAATCCACTGTATACAATCATATTGGTTGTTTTACCTTTCTTTTTTTTCTCGTTTTACTCTTTTTTTTGAATAGCAATTCCTTTTAATCAAGTAGACTTGGTTTGACGTTGACTAACAATTCAGTGTTCAGCAAAGCTGCTAACTTGTATATTTTCCTTTTAAACACTTTCATAATTTTTATGTAGCCAGTCTTTTTTATATCATGTAAATTCACACAACTATTTAAGATATCAAAGTACACCAAAAGCAACCATACATGGAAGATCTTGAAGGACTAGAAAGGGGGGCTGTTACTTCTGGAGAGAAATCTGAAATTGTGAGTATATACTTCTGGGAATTTTTCTGAAAGGAATTTTTTTCTTTTAAAGCTAATTAATCTGTGAACCCACTATTTTTTGTTAAATCAGTCAGGGCCTAGTAGCAACAGTTTAAGATTCAATTTAAAACACAGAAGAGAACTTTCTAGTTACCTTTCATACCCAGTAGAGAGCTGTAGTTTAAATTTCATAGTCACTCAGGGCCTAGCATCAGCAAAGTACTTTTAGTTCCAATTTAAAACACAGAAGAGAGCTTTCTGGTAACTTTAGAATCCAGCAGAGAGCTTGTAGTTTAAATTTCATAGTCACTCAGGGCCAAGCATCAGCAAAGTACTTTTAGTTTCAAATTAAAACACAGAAGAGAGCTTTCTGGTTAAATTTAGAATCCAGCAGAGAGCTTGTAGTTTAAATTTCATAATAGGTTAGGGCCTAGCATCAGCAGAGTACTTTTAGTTTCAAATTAAAACACAGAAGAGAGCTTTCTGGTTAAATTTAGAATCCAGCAGAGAGCTTGTAGTTTAAATTTCATAATAGGTTAGGGCCTAGCATCAGCAAAGTACTTTTAGTTTCAAATTAAAACACACAAGAGAGCTTTCTGGTTAACTTTAGAATCCAGCAGAGAGCTTGTAGTTTAAATTTCATAGTCACTCAGGGCCTAGCATCAGCTAAGTACTTTTAGTTTCAAATTAAAACACAGAAGAGAGCTTTCTGGTTAAATTTAGAATCCAGCAGAGAGCTTGTAGTTTAAATTTCATAATAGGTTAGAGCCTAGCAGCAGCAAAGAGCTATAATTTAAATCAAATCAGAATATAGCTTAGCACAAAAGGCAAAACATGGTCAATTATCCTTGAGCAGCATATAAAGTCTTCTAGAGACCTTTACAAAGAGGCCTTCTACCTAGTGGGCAAGCGACCTGTGAAGCTTTTTCAATAGGTGTTAATACCAGCTGGCAGTTCAAAAGGCCATTTTGAAAGACTCCTTCTATCCAAGCAAGGACTGTTAATTACCCAGGAAGTAGGTCACTGCTTACCTCAGCAGCACAAGCATAAATAGCTCAACCAGAGCTCTGTGATCCTCAGTCTTGAAGGACTAGAAAGGGGGGCTGTTACTTATGGAGAGAAATCTGAAATTGTGAGTATATACTTCTGGGAATTTTTCTGAAAGGAATTTTTTTCTTTTAAAGCTAATTAATCTGTGAACCCACTATTTTTTGTTAAATCAGTCAGGGCCTAGTAGCAACAGTTTAAGATTCAATTTAAAACACAGAAGAGAACTTTCTAGTTACCTTTCATACCCAGTAGAGAGCTGTAGTTTAAATTTCATAGTCACTCAGGGCCTAGCATCAGCAAAGTACTTTTAGTTTCAATTTAAAACACAGAAGAGAGCTTTCTGGTTAACTTTAGAATCCAGCAGAGAGCTTGTAGTTTAAATTTCATAGTCACTCAGGGACTAGCATCAGCTAAGTACTTTTAGTTTCAAATTAAAACACAGAAGAGAGCTTTCTGGTTAAATTTAGAATCCAGCAGAGAGCTTGTAGTTTAAATTTCATAATAGGTTAGAGCCTAGCAGCAGCAAAGAGCTATAATTTAAATCAAATCAGAATATAGCTTACCTCAGCAGCACAGGACAGGGTACTGTGTAGCAGCCCTCTTTTAATAAGTGTTATATCCCTCCCTCCCTCCCCACACCCACCCTCCCCTGGGATAATCACAGCTTTATAGGTACTTGCACAACTTAAAAGACAGGAGGTGCTCTCAGGTGAAGCTCATTACCCAAATCAGTCATACACTAAGGACCTGAGATTAATTGAGCTTCAGGTGAACAAGATATATTTAAGTTATTAGGTACAGTTTTAGTGGTATAAATATCCATAGCACCCTTTAGTACGTAAAGAACTTAAAGATCTAAACACAAACTTGAAACTAAGATGCAGACAGCAGTCCAGCAGCGGGATGTGGGCTTTCCAGTCTTTTGCATTGAGTGTCACATGTTTGATTTTCTCCCAGCTGGTGAGAGGTCTTACGTGTGCACTAGGTGCAAGGAGCTCTTTGCTCTCAGGGAACAAGTCCGTTCTCTAGAGGCTAAAGTAGCAGACTTGGAAAGCATAAGACAGACAGAGAGGTATATAGACGAGACCTACAGGGATATAGTCCTGAAGTCCCACCTCCAGTCTGGCAGCATCCCTGTTGCCATGGAGGAGAGAGGTCACGTGACAGGAGAGCATCACCCTGGTGTGGCAGGAAGTGATCCTGTAACTAGGACCTGTCCTCCAGGTGATGTAAACCCCTCTCGCACCGAGGAGGTTTCTCCAGGGCCAAGTGCCCATGAGGGAAGGGTTAGGACAGCAGTTATAGTTGGTGATTCGATCATTAGGCATGTAGATAGCTGGGTGGCTGGTGGACGTGAGGATCGCCTGGTAACATGCCTGCCTGGTGCGAAGGTAGCGGACCTCACGCGCCACCTAGATAAGGTCTTAGATAGTGCTGGGGAGGAGTCTGCTGTCTTTGTACATGTCGGTACCAATGACATAGGAAAATGTGGTAGGGAGGTTCTGGAAGTTAAATTTAGGCTTTTAGGTAGGAAGTTGAAATCCAGAACTTCCAGAGTAGCATTCTCCGAAATGCTTCCCGTTCCACGCACAGGACCCAAAAGGCAGGCAGAGCTCCGGAGTCTCAATGCGTGGATGAGACAATGGTGCAGAGATGAGGGGTTTGGATTTGTTAGGAACTGGGGAACATTCTGGGGAAAGGAGGGGCTCTTCCGAAGGGATGGGCTTCACCTTAACTGGGATGGAACCAGGCTGCTGGCATTAACCTTTAAAAAGGAGATAGAGCAGCTTTTAAACTAGATAATGGGGAAAGCCGACAGTTGCCCAAGAGCGCATGGTTCGGAAGAATGTATCCTTGAAGGATACTACAAAAAGCAGAGAGGTTCCAAAAAAGAGTAAAGTAGCCCAAATGCCCTCGAGTATGGAGCAGACAGAGCTTAAAGATCCCAAATTACCCATGTCTACCAATAGCCAAATTAATATGAATAAAATACAGTCTCTAAAATGCTTGTATGCAAATTCTAGAAGTCTAAAAAACAAGATGGGAGAGTTAGAATATATAGCACTAAACGAGAGGTTAGATATGATTGGAATATCAGAGACATGGTGGAAGAAGGACAACCAGTGGGACGCTGTGATACCTGGGTACAAACTATATCGTAATGATAGAGCTGATCAAATTGGTGGAGGGGTTGCGCTCTATGTTAGAGAGGGCATTGAGTCAGAAAGGATTAAAGTTTTGCAAGAAACAAAATTTGCTGTAGAATCTCTATGGATTGAAATTCCATGTAAAAAGGGGAAGGCGATGGCAGTGGCGGTGTACTATCGTCCGCCTGGCCAGAATGAACAAATGGATGATGAAATGCTCAAAGAAATCAAGGAAGCTAGCAAAAGTTACAGTGCAGTAATAATAATGGGTGATTTCAATTACCCCGGCATCGACTGGGTCAGTGTCACAGCAGGACATGCTAGGGAGATAAAGTTCCTAGATGAAATAAATGACTGCTTCTTGGAGCAGCTGGTTCATGAACCGACCAGAGGGGAAGCCATATTTGACCTAGTCCTTAGTGGAACACCAGATCTAGTGCAAGAGATAAGGGTGTTGGGGCCACTTGGCAATAGTGATCATAGCATGATCGCCTTTGATTTAATTAGTGGAGGAGGGATAGTAAGGAAATCCACAGTACTACCCTTTAACTTTCGAAAGGGAGACTATGATAAAATGAGGAAAACAGTTAAGAAAAAACTAAAAGGAGCAGTTGCAAAGGTTAAAGACGTACATCAAGCTTGGATGTTGTTGAAAAATACTATCTTGGAAGCCCAGACCAGCTGTATTCCACGCTTTAAGAAAAGTGGAAGGACGTCCAAAAAACTGCCAGCATGGTTTAAAGGTGAGGTCAGAGAGGCTGTTGTTGCCAAAAAAGCATCCTTCAGGAAATGAAAAAAAGAGCCAAATGACGAAACCTGGAAACAGCACAAGCACTGGCAAGTCAAATGCAAGGCATTGATAAGGCAGGCAAAGAGAGAATTTGAGAAGAAGCTTGCTGCGGAAGCAAAAACACAAAATAAAGACCTTTTCAAGTAGATTCGTAGCAAAAAACCTGTGAGAGAGTCAGTTGGTCCATTAGATGATAAAGGGGTTAAAGGAGCACTAAGAGACGACAAGGCGATAGCGGAGAGACTGAATGAATTCTTTGCTTCAGTCTTTACTGAGGAAGATGTAGGGATGTTACCCATGACTGAAGTGGTATTTAAAGGTGCGGAAGAATTGAAGGAAATATCGATACATCGGGAAGATGTCTTACAACTATTAGATAAACTGAAGAGTAGCAAATCACCTGGGCCGGATGGTATACATCCAAGGGTGTTGAAAGAACTGAAATATGAGATTGCAGACCTGCTATTAGTAATCTGTGAACTATCATTAAAATCATCTCTAATACCTGAAGATTAGAGGATCGCCAATGTAACACCAATTTTTAAAAAGGGTTCCAGGGGTGATCCGGGAAACTACAGACCGGTGAGCCTGACGTCAGTACCGGGAAAAATGGTAGAAACCATCATAAAGAATAAAATTACTCAGCATGTAGATAGTCACGACCTAATGGGAGACAGCCAACATGGCTTTAGACAAGGAAGATCTTGTCTTACTAATCTGTTATGTTTTTTTGAAGGAGTGAATAATCAGGTGGACAAAGGTGAGTCGGTTGATATTGTGTATCTGGACTTTCAGAAAGCCTTTGACAAGGTCCCTCATCAGAGACTTTTGGCAAAACTAAAGAGTCATGGGATAGGAAGCAGTGTACTATTGTGGATCAGGAACTGGTTAAAAGATAGAAAGCAGAGGGTAGGGCTAAATGGCCAATTTTCTCAATGGAGAAAGGTGAATAGTGGTGTACCCTAGGGATCTGTGCTGGGTCCGCTGCTTTTTGACATATTCATAAATGACCTGGAAAGTGGAATAACGAGTGAGGTTATCAAATTTGCAGATGACACAAAACTACTTAAAGTTGTTAAAACCCAAGAGGATTGTGAAAAATTGCAAGAGGATCTTGATAAATTGGAAGACTGGGCATCAAAATGGCAGATGAAATTTAATGTGGGCAAGTGCAAGGTTATGCACCTAGGGAAGAACAACCCAAACTATGGTTACACGATGCAAGGTTCCACATTAGGAACCACCACCCAGGAAAAAGATTTCGGCGTCATTGTGGATACCATGTTAAAACCCTCGGCCCAGTGTGCAGCGGCAGCCAAGAGAGCAAATAGAATGCTAGGTATGATAAGGAAAGGAATGGAAAATAAAACAAAAGATATTATAATGCCTCTATATCGTTCCATGGTGAGACCGCACCTTGAATATTGTGTGCAATTCTGGTCGCCATATCTTAAAAAGGATATAGCGATTTTAGAAAAGGTTGAGAGAAGAGCCACCAAAATGGTAAAGGGGGATGGAAGGATACTCCTATGAGGAAAGGCTAAAAAGGTTAGGGCTCTTTAACCTGGAAAAGAGACGGCTGAGGGGAGATATGATAGAAGTCTATAAATTAATGAATGGAGTGGAACGGGTAAACGCAGTTCGATTGTTTACATTATCAGAATATAGAAAGACTAGGGGACATGCAATGAAGCTACAGGGTAAACTATTTAAGACTAATAAAAGAAGATATTTTTTCACTCAACGTGTAATCAAACTCTGGAATTTGTTACCGGAGGATGTAGTAAAGGCTGTTAGTGTAGCTGGGTTTAAAAAAGGTTTGGAGAAGTTCCTGGAGGAAAGGTCCATAAACCATTATTAAGAAGTGACCGAAGATATCAATGCTTGACCCAGTACAAGCATTGTGGAACTTGTGTCTCTTGGGGAAACTGCTAGGTACATATGACCTAGATTGGCCACTGTTGGAAACAGAATACTGGGCTTGATGGACCTTGGTCTGACCCAGTATGGCATATCTTATGTTCTTATGTTCCCATTCAGTCATGCACAGCTACAAATTAATCATAGATAAAACTGGAGAATATATGCTTAACCATTCTCTAGAGGTTCTTAGCTGCATTTATAAGAATCTCTGGGAAGTACAATTTGCAATGAACATCTCAGCATTTTGCATTTTTTATACATGGCATGAAATTAGTAGACATAAGAACATAAGAACATAAGATATGCCATACTGGGTCAGACCAAGGTCCATCAAGCCCAGTATTCTGTTTCCAACAGTGGCCAATCTAGGTCATACGTACCTAGCAGTTTCCCCAAGGGACACAGGTTCCACAATGCTTGTATTGGTTCAAGCATTGATATCCTGGGTCCCTTCTTAATAATGGTTTATGGACCTTTCCTCCAGGAACTTGTCCAAACCTTTTTTAAACCCAGCTACACTAACAGCCTTTACTACATTCTCTTCTACATTCTTTACTACAAATTCTCTTCACCGGGATAAACTCAGACCCGTGAAACTTAGAAAACAAAACTTGCCATTGTGGATTAAATTTATTTGCAAACACAAGTAAAGGGATGGATAATCATTTTTGGGGTTTTGTTTTCTTTCTTCCATTATAATTGTCAAATCTAGGATCACTGTAAAATAAGTTTAAACATAATCTAATGAAATCATGATCTTGCGGATTGATTTCTCAGTAATGCTGTTGCTAATTGGACTAAACATAGAAACATGATGACAGAAAAAGACCACATGGCCTATCTAGTCTGTCCTTCCATATCAACAACTACAACAGTCCACTTTTTACCTTTAGTGATCCTCTGTGTTGGTCCCATGCTATTTTGAATTCAGTTACTGTCCTCATTCTCTACTACCTCCACTGGGAGACTATTCCATGGATCCACTACTCTTTCCGTAAAGAAATATTTCCACATATTACTCCTGAATCTATCTCCCTTCACCCTCATCCCATGTCCCCTCGTAGCAGAACTTGCTTTCAATTGAAAGAGGCTCTCTCCCTGAACATTTATGCCACGGAGGTATTTAAACATCTCAATCATATCACCTCTATCCCGCCTTTCCTCTAAGGTGTACATATTAAGATCCTTAAGTCTGTCCTCATATGCTTTATAATGAAGCCCACTAATCATTTTAGTAGCCACCCTCTGCACCGACCCATCCTGTTCACATCCTTTTGAAGGTGCGGTCTCCAGAATTGCACACTATACTCCAAATGAGGTCGCACCAAAGACTTATACAGAGACATTATCACCTCATTTTTTCTGCTAGCCATTCCTCTCCGTATGCACCCAAGCATCCTTCTAGCTTTTGCCGTCGCCTTTTCTACCTGTTTAGCTACTTTAAGATCATCAGACACAACCACGCCTAGGTCCCGCTCTTCTTTAGTGGACAAAAGTACTTCACCTCCTATACTGTATTGCTTCCTTGGATTGCTGCAGCCCAAATGCATGACCTTACATTTTTTAACATTAAATCCCAGCTGCCAAATTCTAGACCATTCTTCAAGCTTAGCTAGATCCCTCCTCATGTTATCTACACCTTCCTGGGTGTCTACTCTATTGCAGATTTTGGTATCATCTGCAAAGAGGCAAACCTTAACCGACAGCCCTTCCGCTATATCACTAACAAAGATGTTAAAAAGAATCGGACCAAGGACAGATCCCTGGGGCACACCACTGGTAACATCCTTCTCCTCAGAGTGAGCTCCATTTACTTGTACTCTTTGTCGCCTCCCACCCAACCAATTTCTAACCCAAGCAGTAACTTTAGGGTCCATCCCTAGGGTGTTCAGTTTGTTTATAAGTTGCCTGTGAGGAACAGTGTCAAAGGCTTTACTGAAATCTAAATACACCACATCTAGAGCTCTCCCTCGGTCCAACTTCCTGGTCACCCAGTCAAAGAAATCAATCAGATTTGTCTGACAAGACCTGCCTCTGGTGAATCCATGCTGCCTCGGAACCTGTAATCCGCTGGACTCCAGAAACCTCACTATTTTCTCTTTCAGCATCGTTTCCAATAATTTACTCACCACCGAAGTTAAACTAACCGGCCTGTAGTTTTCAACCACATCCTTACTTCCACTTTTGTGTAAAGGCACCACATGAGCCTCTCTCCAGTCCTTTGGCACCACTCCCGACTCCAACGAGGCATTGAAAAGGTCAGTCAGTGGAGTTGCTAGAACGTCCCCAAGTTCCCTCAGTATTCTAGGGTGTATCCCATCCGGTCCCATTGCTTTGTCTACTTTAAGTTGAGCTAGTTTCTCACGAACACAGTCTTCTGAAAATTGTTCAAGATGTCCCTCGCTTCTGTTCCTATTTGTGGGTGTTTTCTGAGGTCCTGCTCCTGGTTCTTCATCTGTGAACACAGAACAAAAATATTTGTTAAGCAATTCTGCTTTATCCTTATCAGCTTCTACATATTCCCCCCCTGCACCCTTGAGTCTGACAATACCACTTTTGCCCTTCCTCTTCTCACTAATATATCTGAAAAATGTCTTATACCCCCATTTTATTGCATTGGCTATTTCCTCCTCCTTTTGAATCTTTGCCTTCTTGACTACTTTGCTAGCTTCTCTAAATTTTTCCAAATACAGATGCCTGTCTTCCTCTCTCTGTGATCTCTTGTATTTCATGAAGGCCTCCCTCTTTTTCTTCACTTTTTCAGCTACTTCCTTCGAAAACCATAGCGGTCTCCTTTTCCTTTTGCCTTAGAGGTGGTTCTTTTTATATATCTAAAGGGAAAAAGAATTAACAACATTCATGTTATATTTTGTGTTCTGTTTTGATATTAAATTACTTTAGTACAATCCCCTTGCTCTTCACTGATTAATATATTTATTTATTTATTTAACCAGTTTTGTATCCCGCCTTTTCCTTCAATCAAAGCGGTAAATACAGCACAGGGTTATACAAAGGTTAGGGAAAACAAAAACAATAAACACTTGGAATACAGTGGGCAAAACTGAAAGAGGATATTTTAAGGGCAATAACCTTATTGTTAAAATGGTAAATAAAGGCAAAAGGAAAAGGAGACCGCTATGGTTTTCGAAGGAGGAGGAAATAGCCAATGCAATAAAATGGGGGGATAAGACATTTTTCAGATATATTAGTGAGAAGAGGAAGGGCAAATGTGGGATTGTCAGACTCAAGGGTGTAGGGGGGGAATATGTAGAAGCTGATAAGGATAAAGCGGAATTGCTTAACAAATATTTTTGTTCTGTGTTCACAGATGAAGAACCAGGAGCAGGACCGCAGAAAACACCCACAAATACGAACAGAAGCGAGGGACATCTTGAACAATTTTCAGAAGACTGTGTTCGTGAGAAACTAGCTCAACTTAAAGTAGACAAAGCGATGGGACCGGATGGGATACACCCTAGAATACTGAGGGAACTTGGGGACGCTCTAGCAACTCCACTGACTGACCTTTTCAATGCCTCGTTGGAGTCGGGAGTGGTGCCAAAGGACTGGAGAGAGGCTCATGTGGCGCCTTTACACAAAAGCGGAAGTAAGGATGTGGTTGAAAACTACAGGCCAGTTAGTTTAACTTCGGTGGTGAATAAATTATTAGAAACGCTGCTGAAAGAGAAAATAGTGAGGTTTCTGGAGTCCAGCCGATTACAGGATCGGAGGCAGCATGGATTCACCAGAGGCAGGTCTTGTCAGACAAATCTGATTGATTTCTTTGACTGGGTGACCAGGGAGTTGGACCGAGGGAGAGCTCTAGATGTGGTGTATTTAGATTTCAGTAAAGCCTTTGATACTGTTCCTCACAGGCGACTTTTAAACAAACTGAGCACCCTAGGGATGGACCCTAAAGTTACTGCTTGGGTTAGAAATTGGTTGGGTGGGAGGCGACAAAGAGTACAAGTAAATGGAGCTCACTCTGAGGAGAAGGATGTTACCAGTGGTGTGCCCCAGGGATCTGTCTTTGGTCCGATTCTTTTTAACATCTTTGTTAGTGATATAGCGGAAGGGCTGTCGGGTAAGGTTTGCTTCTTTGCAGATGATACCAAAATCTGCAATAGAGTAGACACCCAGGAAGGTGTAGATAACATGAGGAGGGATCTAGCTAAGCTTGAAGAATGGTCTAGAATTTGGCAACTGGGATTTAATGCTAAAAAATGTAAGGTCATGCATTTGGGCTGCAGCAATCCAAGGGAGCAATACAGTATAGGAGGTGAAGTACTTTTGTCCACTAAAGAAGAGCGGGACCTAGGCGTGGTTGTGTCTGATGATCTTAAAGTAGCTAAACAGGTAGAAAAGGCAATGGCAAAAGCTAGAAGGATGTTTGGGTGCATACGGAGAGGAATGGCTAGCAGAAAAAAGGAGGTGATAATGCCTCTGTATAAGTCTTTGGTGCGACCTCATTTGGATTATAGTGTGCAATTCTGGAGACCGCACCTTCAAAAGGATGTGAACAGGATGGAGTCGGTGCAGAGGGTGGCTACTAAAATGATTAGTGGGCTTCATTATAAAGCATATGAGGACAGACTTAAGGATCTTAATATGTACACCTTAGAGGAAAGGTGGGATAGAGGTGATATGATTGAGATGTTTAAATAGCTCCGTGGCATAAATGTTCAGGGAGAGAGCCTCTTTCAATTGAAAGCAAGTTCTGCTATGAGGGGACATGGGATGAGGGTGAAGGGAGATAGATTCAGGAGTGATATGCGGAAATATTTCTTTACTGAAAGAGTAGTGGATCCGTGGAATAGTCTCCCAGTGGAGGTGGTAGAGATGAGGACAGTAACTGAATTCAAAAAAGCATGGGACCAACACAGAGGATCTCTAAAGGTAAAAAGTGGACTGTTGTTGTTGTTGATATGGAAGGACAGACTAGATAGGCCATGTGGTCTTTTTCTGTCATCATGTTTCTATGTTTCTATAACATAGGGAAACACAGCAGATACATTACATTACATAAAGCTACAATAACATACCGTTACACAGAATTAATAAAGACCAGCCGTCTCTTTGGCCCGCACGGTCCTACGCCTAAGGGCCATGCCAAAGGGCCCTTAGAGGAAAACCAGAGATATGAGAGGATACATAGGAGTGAGGGGGAGAGGGAGGAGAAAAGTAGGAAATCTGCCTGTGTCCCAGACAAATTAGGCTTCAAAATGTGACACCCCTCCCTCGTCTACCCCAGTATGGTGGCAGTAAAGAGAGGGGGCACAGTATAAGTTACTCTGTCATCGCTGTTCCCTGGATGTGCTTGTGTAGATGTAGCCCAGTGATCACAGCCAAAGTAGGTTGAGGGTAAACAATAGGTTTATTGTTCCCAGCAGGTTTTCTTCCCCCCGAAACAGAGGTCAAAGGATATCAAAACATAACAGATAAAGTCCGGTATAACAGCCTTCCTGATACTTCTCAGGGTATAATAGGTAAATCAAAGATCAACTTCTCTTAGTGCATTTCACTTTCCAAAAACATCTGTATTCTTCTTAACAGCGATACTTTTTCTCACATAAGACATTCAATAAAGAACTTCCCAAGTTGTGGGTTTTTCTCTGGTCCACATCTACATGAGTAATTCTCTTCTAGCCTCCAAGTAAAACTGAAGCTTCTTCCATGAGCTTAATCTTTCTTCTGTATAAAACTTCTGCCAGAAGAAATCTAGGTTTCCTGAAGCTATCTCTTGGAATTAGGCAATTAAATAGGATTGGCAGAGAGACAAGCTTCCTGTCTGCAATTAAACTCCAATCTCTAAAACACTTTTATAACAGCCTTAAAATATTGCATATGTTTAAGCTGTACATTAAAAGTGTTTTTGGCAGATACCACATTCCATTTCAGAGCCACTACTATAAGATAATGGAATATCAGTTTGCATCGGTTCCTCTTCACTAACTGGAGCTTCTTGAATATGAGGCTTACTCGAGTCTAGTGCTCTTAGGTGTTTGAGGAGACTTTGTAACTGCTTATCTCCCTTCTCTCTAACTGTCTTGCGCTCTTATTTATTTATTTATTTATTTATTTAACATTTCTTATATACCGCGCTATTTGTCATCAGCGCGGTTTACATCAAAACAATAGAACACTTGACCACTTGACACTTGCTGTCTTGGTACATGTTGGTACCAATGACATAGGAAAATGTGGTAGGGAGGTTCTGGAAGCTAAATTTAGGCTTTTAGGTAGGAAGTTGAAATCCAGAACTTCCAGGGTAGCGTTCTCCGAAATGCTTCCCGTTCCACGCGCAGGACCCAATAGGCAGGCAGAGCTCCGGAGTCTCAATGCGTGGATGAGACAATGGTGCAGAGATGAGGGGTTCGGATTTGTTAGGAACTGGGGAACATTCTGGGGAAAGGAGGGGCTCTTCCGAAGGGATGGGCTTCACCTTAACCGGGATGGAACCAGGCTGCTGGCATTAACCTTTAAAAAGGAGATAGAGCAGCTTTTAAACTAGATAATAGGGGAAAGCCGACAGTCGTCCAAGAGCGCATGGTTCGGAAGAATGTATCCTTGAAGGATACTACAAAAAGCAGAGAGGTTCCAAAAAAGAGTAAAGTAGCCCAAATGCCCTCGAGTATGGAGCAGACAGAACTTAAAGATCCCAAATTACCCATGTCTACCAATAGCCAAATTAATATGAATAAAATACAGTCTCTAAAATGCTTGTATGCAAATGCTAGAAGTCTACAAAACAAGATGGGAGAGTTAGAATATATAGCACTAAACGAGAGGTTAGATATGATTGGAATATCAGAGACATGGTGGAAGGAGGACAACCAGTGGGACACTGTGATACCTGGGTACAAACTATATCGAAATGATAGAGCTGATCAAATTGGTGGAGGGGTTGCGCTCTATGTTAGAGAGGGCATTGAGTCAGAAAGGATTAAAGTTTTGCAAGAAACAAAATTTGCTGTAGAATCTCTATGGATTGAAATTCCATGTAAAAAGGGGAAGGCGATGGCAGTGGGGGTGTACTATCGTCCGCCTGGCCAGAATGAACAAATGGATGATGAAATGCTCAAAGAAATCAAGGAAGCTAGCAAAAGTTACAGTGCAGTAATAATAATGGGTGATTTCAATTACCCCGGCATCGACTGGGTCAGTGTCACAACAGGACATGCTAGGGAGATAAAGTTCCTAGATGAAATAAATGACTGCTTCTTGGAGCAGCTGGTTCATGAACCGACCAGAGGGGAAGCAATATTAGACCTAGTCCTTAGTGGAACACCAGATGTAGTGCAAGAGATAAGGGTGTTGGGGCCACTTGGCAATAGTGATCATAGCATGATCGCCTTTGATTTAATTAGTGGAGGAGGGATAGTAAGGAAATCCACAGTACTACCCTTTAACTTTCGAAAGGGAGACTATGATAGAATGAGGAAAACAGTTAAGAAAAAACTAAAAGGAGCAGTTGCAACGGTTAAAGACGTACATCAAGCTTGGGTGTTGTTGAAAAATACTATCTTGGAAGCCCAGACCAGCTGTATTCCACGCTTTAAGAAAAGTGGAAGGAAGTCCAAAAAATTGCCAGCATGGTTTAAAGCTGAGGTCAGAGAGGCTGTTGTTGCCAAAAAAGCATCTTTCAAGAAATGGAAAAAAGAGCCAAATGATGAAACCTGGAAACAGCACAAGCACTGGCAAGTCAAATGCAAGGCATTGATAAGGCAGGCAAAGAGAGAATTTGAGAAGAAGCTTGCTGCGGAAGCAAAAACGCGAAATAAAGACCTTTTCAAGTACATTCGTAGCAAAAAACCCGTGAGAGAGTCAGTTGGTCCATTAGATGATAAAGGGGTTAAAGGAGCACTAAGAGGCGACAAGGCGATAGCGGAGAGACTGAATGAATTCTTTGCTTCGGTCTTTACTGAGGAAGATGTAGGGATGTTACCCACGACTGAAGTGGTATTTAAAGGTGTGGAAGAATTGAAGGAAATATCGATACATCGGGAAGATGTCCTACAACTATTAGATAAACTGAAGAGTAGCAAATCACCTGGGCCGGATGGTATACATCCAAGGGTGTTGAAAGAACTGAAATTTGAGATTGCAGACCTGCTATCAGTAATCTGTGAACTATCATTAAAATCATCTCTAATACCTGAGGATTGGAGGATCGCCAATGTAACACCAATTTTTAAAAAGGGTTCGAGGGGTGATCCGGGAAACTACAGACCGGTGAGCCTGACATCAGTACCGGGAAAAATGGTAGAAACCATCATAAAGAATAAAATTACTCAGCATATAGATAGTCATGACCTAATGGGAGACAGCCAACATGGCTTTAGACAAGGAAGATCTTGTCTTACTAATCTGTTATGTTTTTTTGAAGGAGTGAATAAACAGGTGGACAAAGGTGAGTCGGTTGATATTGTGTATCTGGACTTTCAGAAAGCCTTTGACAAGGTCCCTCATGAGAGACTTTTGGCAAAACTAAAGAGTCATGGGATAGGAGGCAGTGTACTACTGTGGATCAGGAACTGGTTAAAAGATAGAAAGCAGAGGGTAGGACTAAATGGCCAATTTTCCCAATGGAGAAAGGTGAATAGTGGTGTACCCAGGGATCTGTGCTGGGTCCGTTGCTTTTTGACATATTCATAAATGACCTGGAAAGTGGAATAACGAGTGAGGTTATCAAATTTGCTGATGACACAAAACTATTTAAAGTTGTTAAAACCCAGGAGGATTGTGGAAAATTGCAAGAGGATCTTGATAAATTGGAAGACTGGGCATCAAAATGGCAGATGAAATTTAATGTGGAGAAGTGCAAGGTTATGCACCTAGGGAAGAACAACCCAAACTATGGTTACACGATGCAAGGTTCCACATTAGGAACCACCACCCAAGAAAAAGATTTAGGCGTCCTTGTGGATACCATGTTAAAACCCTCGGCCCAGTGTGCAGCGGCGGCCAAGAGAGCAAATAGAATGCTAGGTATGATAAGGAAAGGAATGGAAAATAAAACAAAAGATATTATAATGCCTCTATATCGTTCCATGGTGAGACCGCACCTTGAATATTGTGTGCAATTCTGGTCGCCATATCTTAAAAAGGATATAGCAATTTTAGAAAAGGTTCAGAGAAGAGCCACCAAAATGGTAAAGGGGATGGAAGGCTACTCCTATGAAGAAAGGCTAAAAAGGTTGGGGCTCTTTAACCTGGAAAAGAGACGGCTGAGGGGAGATATGATAGAAGTCTATAAATTAATGAACGGAGTGGAACGGGTAAACGTAGATCGATTGTTTACCTTATCAGAATATAGAAAGACTAGGGGACATGCAATGAAGCTACAGGGTAAACTATTTAAGACTAATAAAAGAAAATATTTTTTCACTCAACGTGTAATCAAACTCTGGAATTTGTTACCGGAGGATGTAGTAAAGGCTGTTAGTGTAGCTGGGTTTAAAAAAGGTTTGGACAAGTTCCTGGAGGAAAGGTCCATAAACCATTATTAAGAAGGGACCCAGGATATCAATGCTTGAACCAATACAAGCATTGTGGAACCTGTGTCCCTTGGGGAAACTGCTAGGTACGTATGACCTAGATTGGCCACTGTTGGAAACAGAATACTGGGCTTGATGGACCTTGGTCTGACCCAGTATGGCATATCTTATGTTCTTATGTTCTTATGACCAGATACATTGGCCGTCGTTTACATAAAACGGGGATATCTGTTTATTAACCTTCTTAAAGAGCTGAGCATAAGGATTTCTTTCCTCCTTATCTTGCACGGGTCTTATTCTCTGGTGAGGAGGTACGTATCTCTTCTGACTAGGCTTTACAGGCACTCTTAATATCTCCTGTTCATCAGAATCTGTATCTAGGCTTGTGTCACTCTGCTGCCAATTAAGAGCATGCTGAGGTGCACCTGTGCTAGCCTCTAGCTTGCAGGTTCTGACACGTTCTCTGCTGTGAGGCAACGTTTGTCTTTCATACACTGGGATTTCCCTTCCACCCAGTTTCTCTCTTGTCTGTCTATTCCCAGGGAAACTATCAGCAGAAATGCTTCTATCCCTTTCAGACAAAGACTCTATACTTTGTTTAAAAGACTTATAGGATTTTCTGACCTGCTTTGGCTTTGCTTGAGGGCTATTCCTTCCTGGGAGGACTTTCAGCAGTTTTCCCCGAGACGTGGCTTCCTCTGTGCAAGGTGGCTGGCAACCGTCCAAGTAATTGGTTCCCACCTGGTCCCTCTTGCTACGAGCTCTGCCTCTTTGGGAATTCAAGGCTCTCTCTGTCTCTCTGAAAAGAATGCCTGACTCCAAAGCTGTATCTGCTTCCTTGGAGTCCCTTTCTCCTGGCTGTACCAAAGGTGAGTGTCTGCCTTGCTTTCTCCATTCCTGCAGCTTCTGTTGCCTGTGTAGTTCCTCGTTCTCCTCCTCCTCCTGTTCCTGTTCCTGTCCTCCCTTTGAAACTACCACTTCCTGGTTATGAGGACTAGTTTGTCCAATCAGGCGAGATTCTACCCCTTTCCCTGATAGGCTAGCTCTCCCTGTCAGCCTAGAGCTAGGGTGTGGCTCCCTTTCACGTCTCTCCTGCCCTGCAACCTTGTGTGCTGAGGTTTTAACCCTCTCTTGCCCTGTATCTATGGCAGGTTCAGAGTAAAAAGTGTGTTTAAAACCCTTTTTCTTGCGCTCTGACAGCTCTGCCTTGTCACAAAAAGCATGGGAGAAGAGGTGCGTTTCAAGTTGTGTCTTAAGTGAGACAAAGGAGGATTGAAGACAAAGGCATCAGGGCAAGGAATTCCATAAAGTGGCACATAGAAATAGAATCTGCACATACAGACTTTGTTGGAAAGTGGAATATGTAACTTATGAAGAGAATGGAGAGCACGAGGCAGAGTGAACATAAGCAAAGAGGACAGATAGGGGAGCTGGATGAAAGGACCTTATGTGCGAGAGTCAATAACTTGTAATTCGACTCGGGCTGATACTGGGAGCCAATGGTGGTGTTTCAGAAGCATGGTAACATGGTCAAATTTTCCTGCAGAAGTTAGAATGCGAACGGCTGTGTTCTGAACTGCTTGGAGACGCTATAGTGAAGAGAAGGGCAGACCAGCATAAATGGAGTTACAATAGCCTAGACCAGTGGTTCCCAACCCAGTCCTTGGGTACCCTCAGGCCTGTCAGGTTTTCAGGGTATCCACAATGAATATGCATGAGATAGATCCACATACACTGTTTCATTGTATGCATATCTATCTTATGCAAATTCATTGTGGATATCCTGAAAACCTGAATGACCTGGGGAACCATGGGCCTAGATGAATGATAACACAACTAAGCAATAGAGAAGCTGAGGCAGAGGGATCAAAGAATGGGTGGACAGTACACTTTTATGTAACACAAAGAATGACGTTTTCACTGCTTAGTTTGTGTTGTGAGAAGGACTGATCAGAATCCAGAGTAATACTGAGATATTTCAGTGGAGGAAACCTGATAGGCGAGTGATCGATTGATGGCACAAAGGATGGGGGAGAGAAGACGCCATTGAACCAGGGAGTCTAAATGATAGAGGATTAAGACATCAATGGCATAGTAGTATGCACTGATGTTTAGATCCAGAACCAACGTGGCAAAGGGACTGAGGAACATGTTGAAGAGCATTAGGGCTAGGATAGAACCCTGTGGGACTCCACATGGAAGAGGCAGAGAGTCAGAGGAGACAGTATTGACAAGTACTTGGAACGAATGATCTGAGAGGAAAGACGAGAACCAATTGTAGGAGCTTATTTCTTTCTCTTTTCCTGTTCAAGGAAATGAGAAAGAAACTTAACAATGTCTCCAGCTTTTCCACATCTAGTCAATTAAGACAAAAATGGGCTAACCTCTTTTATGAGAGATCTAACAGCTCTGTTCTGATTTCTTGTGTGTAGTAGTGCTTAGTTTAAGCTACTAAAATAAAGGGGAAGAAAGCATGTTGTTGACATAACTGTGATGGCTGCAGTCTCGAGGCAGTGTGCCATGAGAGCCACTCAATTCAGGGCCGGTGCTAGGGTTTCTGGTAACCCCCTGCAACCTATAGATTGGCACCCCTTTAATGCTAACACCGTGTTTATAGGTCTGTTCTCCGAGGGTTATGTTGTCCAAAATCAAAAAGGAATTGAGCCCTCACAACGTAGAGAGAGTAAACTATATACAACCTCCTGTAGTCATTCATAAACACTCAGCATATCGAGAGTGACTCCGTCATTAAAGAGAAAAAGAAAAAGAAAAAAGAACCAATGGTCTCAGACTAGACTGGGCACCACCTCTGGGTATGATTTCCCTGCAGATTTAAAGCCCGTTTGCATCAATGACCAAAAATGGTTCTTAATTTAGAAGTGACGGTTTAAACAGTGTAATAATAATTTGAGATTACTCTTCATACTTTCTCAAATAATTTAGTGAGACTTTGCTTATCTGTTAGCATGTTAAAGAACTTCCCCGACGCCACCACACAGGTACCATCACTGCGTTTCAGCTCTTCCTCAGGGGGGTTCAATAGTTCTTTCAAATAGAGTCTCTATGAATAAAAGATGCAGAGTAGAAATTAATCCACAATTAATAGCACATATAGACGCAATGCAAGGGTAAGAATGCTCTGGTTCATTCTTACCATAAAATTTAATGGAAATGATAGGAGGCAATCAACCCTGCAGTTTGCAAATCTCTGAAACTGCCCACCTTGCGCCTGGACGCCGCGCATGTGATCTAAGGAGTCTACAATGATTTGGACGGTTTTAAATAGCCTGAGGGGGCGTGCTCAAACAAAAAGGAGACATTTTCTTCCGTCTCGTAGTACACCAGGTGTATTTGGAAAATTAAATACAAGCGCCCCATTCCACCATATTATTTAAACCACCCGGAACCACTGTTTTCAATCTATAGATCCAAATTTGTTCCTGGATTATCAATGTCTGTGCTCTCGATTTGCCTTTCCTCCCACCCGCCACAGAAGCAATACCAAAATATCGTAACTCTTCAAATGTATGGTGATGTTGTATACAGTACGCTACTAGTGGAGCCTCCATCACTTTGCATTTAAGTCTACTCCGATGCTCATTAATGCGGGTGCGTAATTGCTGTGTGGTCTTACCAATGTATAGTAAATCACATGGACAACGGATTCCATACACTATGTAATCAGACGTGCAGGTAGTAGAATGCCTCAATGCATAAAGTAGAACGGGAGCGCAAACACAGATTTTACATCAACAGAAAAAGTGGCGCTCAGAGAATTACAAACTAATCCTGATACAGTCATACGCCGAGCTGACAAGGGGGGAGCTATAGTGGTCATGGATAGGACCCAATATTTGGAAGAAGCGGAGTGCCAGTTATCACGAACAGACACTTATCGAGTATTGTCTCGAGACCCCACGGAAAGTTTGCAGCGGACAATTAGGGCTATTACGTCTCAGGCTTTGGGATTTAATTTGAACACAAAAAAGGAATGGCATTTTTTGAATGAATCTTCTCCTTCTATAGCATGGCTGTATTTAGTTCCCAAAATTCATAAAGATGTGAACCATCCGCCTGGAAGGCCAATAGTTTCTACAAAGGGTTCAGTGCTGGAACCACTCTCTATGTATATTGATTCTTTTCTGCGACCGCTATTAGCAACTATTCCTTCTTACATACGGGACAATTCCCATTTCCTTAATATGTTAACTGAACAGGCAGAGTGGGCATCTCGGGAAGCTATACTATTAGTCACATTAGACGTTACAGCACTTTATACCAATATTCCGCAACAAGCAGCATATGAAGTGGTGATGTCCTCTTTGCAATCTCATATGGATTTATTCCCAGCACATATGGAGTTTTTGTCTCATTTGGTGAAGCTTACTATTTTCCACAATTATTTTAAATTTGAGGGCACTATTTACCAGCAAATGTCGGGAGTGGCTATGGGGGGCCACGTTTTCACCGTCTGTGGCAAATCTCTATATGAAAGCCTATTGTCAGACGGCTGCCTGGGTGAGAATGTTCACAGTCTTGGCAAGTGCATATATCAATATGATTTGCAAGGGATTGTGGGAAATGCAGTCCATTCACACCAGACACAGCTGCTCACAATAATTAGTTGTGCTTGAGTGTAAAGCCAATAAGATATTTATTTATGGGGTTATTTCTCCCAACACAGATATGCTTGGTAGCACATAAAACAGGATACTTGCTTTCAGTGTTAAACTTAGAAAAACAAAATCAGGAAAACAACAGTTGAACTTGTCAGGCAATCAAATCAAAAGAATAAAGACCTGGTTGGTAACAAACTGGTCTTTTCTGTAGGCTTTAGCTAATATTTTCTTAGCAGTGTTTCAAACAACAAGCAAAACCCACAAAGAAGGGAAAAACTGTTCTTTTCAGGTTAGCTTCTTATATCTTCACACATAGATTCAGAAGTGATTCCCTCAGAGCTCACAAGCAATTAGGTAAGGCTCAATTGCTAGCAGTTACCCAGCTGAAACCCCTTAGCTGGCTTGCTTTCTACTGCGTGGCTCAAATCCTACTTCAGGAGCTTTTCTGAGTAGATTAAAGAACAAGTTTGTATTTCTTTGTGATGGTTGTTGTACTTTGTAACAGAAAATTACCAAAGGAGTTTAGACAGAGAGCAATCCATATATTCACAGCCTGTATCTAAGACCGCTCCCCCTTCTTCAACAATCATGGGTTCAATATCATGGATTGGCACAGAGGAATTTCTCAATGTAGCACTCTCAGGAGAATACTTGTTTCCCTGCTGTCTTTCAAGGTTATAGCTAGGGCATAGATCAGTGTTCATACCTGAGCTTCCATTGCTGTTAGAGTTCCTCTCTAAATAGCCTGGCCAGTATGTAGTCCAGTTCTTATGTCCAGCCTTCCAATCCAGATTCCTGGACACTGGATCTCTAAGAACATAAGAACATAAGATATGCCATACTGGGTCAGACCAAGGTCCATCAAGCCCAGTATTCTGTTTCCAACAGTGGCCAAACTAGGTCATATGTACCTAGCAGTTTCCCCAAGAGACACAATGCTTGTACTGGGTCAAGCATTGATATCTTCGGTCACTTCTTAATAATGGTTTATGGACCTTTCCCCCAGGAACTTGTCCAAACCTTTTTTAAACCTAGCTACACTAACAGCCTTTACTACATCCTCCGGTAACAAATTCCAGAGTTTGATTACACATTGAGTGAAAAAATATTTTCTTTTATTAGTCTTAAATAGTTTACCCTGTAGCTTCATTGCATGTCCCCTAGTCTTTCTATATTCTGATAACGTAAACAATCGATCTACCCGTTTCATTCCGTTCATTAATTTATAGACTTCTATCATATCTCCCCTCAGCCGTCTCTTTTCCAGGTTAAAGAGCCCTAACCTTTTTAGCCTTTCTTCATAGGAGTATCCTTCCATCCCCTTTACCATTTTGGTGGCTCTTCTCTGAACCTTTTCTAAAATCGCTATATCCTTTTTAAGATACGGCGACCAGAATTGCACAAAATATTCAAGGTGCGGTCTCACCATGGAACGATATAGAGGCATTATAATATCTTTTGTTTTATTTTCCATTCCTTTCCTTATCATACCTAGCATTCTATTTGCTCTCTTGGCCGCCGCTGCACACTGGGCTGAGGGTTTTAACATGGTATCCACAATGACGCCTAAATCTTTTTCCTGGGTGGTGGTTCCTAATGTGGAACCTTGCATCGTGTAACCATAGTTTGGGTTGTTCTTCCCTAGGTGCATAACCTTGCACTTGTCCACATTAAATTTCATCTGCCATTTTGATGCCCAGTCTTCCAATTTATCAAGATCCTCTTGCAATTTTTCACAATCCTCTTCGGTTTTAACAACTTTAAATAGTTTTGTGTCATCTGCAAATTTGATAACCTCACTCGTTATTCCACTTTCCAGGTCATTTATGAATATGTCAAAAAGCAGCGGACCCAGCACAGATCCCTGGGGTACACCACTATTCACCTTTCTCCATTGGGAAAATTGGCCATTTAGCCCTACCCTCTGCTTTCTATCTTTTAACCAGTTCCTGATCCACAATAGTACACTGCCTCCTATCCCATGACTCTTTAGTTTTGCCAAAAGTCTCTGATGAGGGACCTTGTCAAAGGCTTTCTGAAAGTCCAGATACACAATATCAACCGACTCACCTTTGTCCACCTGTTTATTCACTCCTTCAAAAAAACATAACAGATTAGTAAGACAAGATCTTCCTTGTGTAAAGCCATGTTGGCTGTCTCCCATTAGGTTGTGACTATCTACATGCTGAGTAATTTTATTCTTTATGATGGTTTCTACCATTTTTCCTGGTACTGATGTCAGGCTCACCGGTCTGTAGTTTCCCGGATCACCCCTCGAACCCTTTTTAAAAATTGGTGTTACATTGGCGATCCTCCAATCTTCAGGTATTAGAGATGATTTTAATGATAGTTCACAGATTACTGATAGCAGGTCTGCAATCTCATATTTCAGTTCTTTCAATACCCTTGGATGTATACCATCCGGCCCAGGTGATTTGCTACTCTTCAGTTTATCTAATAGTTGTAAGACATCTTCCCGATGTATCGATATTTCCTTCAATTCTTCCACACCTTTAAATACCACTTCCATCATGGGTAACATCCCTACATCTTCCTCAGTAAAGACCGAAGCAAAGAATTCATTCAGTCTCTCCGCTATCGCCTTATCGCCTCTTAGTGCTCCTTTAACCCCTTTATCATCTAATGGACCAACTGACTCTCTCACAGGTTTTTTGCTACGAATGTACTTGAAAAGGTCTTTATTTCGCGCTTTTGCTTCCGCAGCAAGCTTCTTCTCATATTCTCTCTTTGCCTGCTTTATCAATGCCTTGCATTTGACTTGCCAGTGCTTGTGCTGTTTCCAGGTTTCGTCGTTTGGCTCTTTTTTCCATTTCCTGAAAGTTGCTTTTTTGGCAACAACAGCCTCTCTGACTTCACCTTTAAACCATGCTGGCAGTTTTTTGGACTTCCTTCCACTTTTCTTAAAGTGTGGAATACAGCTGGTCTGGGCTTCCAAGATAGTATTTTTCAACAACACCCAAGCTTGATGTACGTCTTTAACCTTTGCAACTGCTCCTTTTAGTTTTTTCTTAACTGTTTTCCTCATTTTATCATAGTCTCCCTTTCGAAAGTTAAAAGGTAGTACTGTGGATTTCCTTACTATCCCTCCTCCACTAATTAAATCAAAGGCGATCATGCTATGATCACTATTGCCAAGTGGCCCCAACACCCTTATCTCTTGCACTAGATCTGGTGTTCCACTAAGGACTAGGTCTAATATGGCTTCCCCTCTGGTCGGTTCATGAACCAGCTGCTCCAAGAAGCAGTCATTTATTTCATCCAGGAACTTTATCTCCCTAGCATGCCCTGACGTGACTCTGACCCAGTCGATACCAGGGTAATTGAAATCACCCATTATTATTACTGTACTGTAACGTTTGTTAGCTTCCTTGATTTCTTTGAGCATTTCATCATCCATTTGGTCATTCTGGCCAGGCGCTCGATAGTACACCCCACTGCCATTGCCTTCCCCCTTTTATATGGAATTTCAATCCATACAGATTCTACAGCAGATTTTGTTTCCTGCAAAACTTTAATCCTTTCTGAGTCAATGCCCTCTCTAACATAGAGCGCAACCCCTCCACCAATTTGATCAGCTCTATCATTACGATATAGTTTGTACCCAGGTATCACAGTGTCCCACTGGTTGTCCTCCTTCCACCATGTCTCTGATATTCCAATCATATCTAACATTTCATTTAGTGCTATATATTCTAACTCTCCCATCTTATTGTTTAGACTTCTAGCATTTGCATACAAGCATTTTAGAGAATGTATTTTGTTCATGTTAATTTGGCTATTGTTAGACATGGGTAAATTGGGATCTTTAAGCTCAGTCTGCTCCATACTTGAGGGCATTTGGGCTACTTTACTCTTTTGTGGAACCTCTCTGCTTTTGGTAGTATCCTTCAAGGATACATTCTTCCGAACCATCTGCTCTTGGGCGACTGTCGGCTTTCCCCTAATATCTAGTTTAAAAGCTGCTCTATCTCCTTTTTAAAGGTTAATGCCAGCAGCCTGGTTCCATCACGGTTAAGGTGAAGCCCATCCCTTCGGAAGAGCCCCTCCTTTCCCCAGAATGTTCCCCAGTTCCTAACAAATGCAAAACCCTCATCTCTGCACCATTGTCTCATCCACGCATTGAGACTCCGGAGCTCTGCCTGCCTTTTGGGTCCTGCGCGCGGAACAGGAAGCATTTCGGAGAATGCTACCCTGGAAGTTCTGGATTTCAACTTCCTACCTAAAAGCCTAAATTTTGCCTCCAGAACCTCCCTACCACATTTTCCTATGTCATTGGTACCGACATGTACCAAGACAGCAGACTCCTCCCCAGCACTATCTAAGACCTTATCTAGGTGGCACGTGAGGTCCGCTACCTTCGCACCAGGCAGGCATGTTACCAGGCGATCCTCACGTCCACCAGCCACCCAGCTATCTACATGCCTAATGATCGAATCACCAACTATAACGGCTGTCCTAACCCTTCCCTCATGGGCACATGGCCCTGGAGAAACTTCCTCGGTGCGAGAGGGTTTTACATCACCTGGAGGACAGGTCCTAGTTACAGGATCACTTCCTGCCGCACCGGGGTGATGCTCTCCTGTCACGTGACCTCTCTCCTCCATGGCAACAGGGGTGCTGCCAGACTGGAGGTGGGACTTCAGGACTATATCCCTGTAGGTCTCGTCTATGTACCTCTCTGTCTGTCTTATGTTTTCCAAGTCTGCTACTTTAGCCTCTAGAGAACGGACTTGTTCCCTGAGAGCAAAGAGCTCCTTGCACCTAGTGCACACGTAAGACCTCTCACCAACTGGGAGAAAATCATACATGTGACACTCAATGCAAAAGACTGGAAAGCCCCCATCCCGCTGCTGGACTGCTGTCTGCATCTTAGTTTTAAGTTTGTGTCTAGATCTTTAAGTTCTTACTTACTAGGGGTTGCTATGGGTATTTATACCAATAAAACTGTACCTAATACGTTTAATATATCTTGTTCACCTGAAGCTAAATTAATCTCAGGTCCTTAGTGTATGACTGATTTGGGTAATGAGCTTCACCTGAAAGCATCTCCTGTCCTTTAAGATGTGTAAGTACCTATAAAGCTATGATTATCCCAGGGGAGGGTGGGAGTGGGGAGGGAGGGAGGGAAATAACACCTATTAAAAGAGGGCTGCTACACAGTACCCTGTCTTGTGTTGCTGAGGTAAGCTAAATTCTGATTTGATTTAAATTATAGCTCTTAGCTGCTGCTGATAGGCTCTAACTTCTTATGAAATTTAAACTACAAGCTCTCTGCTGGATTCTAATTTTAACCAGAAAGCTCTCTTCTGTGTGTTAAATTTAAACTAACAGTACTTTGCTGTTACTTGGCCCTGAGTGTCTATTAAATTTAAACTACAAGCTCTCTGCTGGGTATGAAATATAACCAGAAAGTTCTCCTCTGGGTTTTTAAATTCAAACTTTAATTGCTGCTACTAGGCCCTAACTGATCCAACAAAAAAACAGTGGGTTCACAGATTAAGTAGCTTTAATACAAAGAATTCTTTTTAGAAAATTACCAGAAGTATATACTCACAGTTGCAGATTTCTCTCCAGAAGAAACAGCCCCCCTTTCTAGTCCTTCAAATCCTTCTGGCACGGGTCCTAGGGTCCCTTCCAAGTGCAGCCGTCTCCCTCACAGGTACCGTCTGGAGATTCCTAGCCCTGCAGCACCATTCCTCTGGCTTTCCCCAGTCCAATGGTGTATGCTGGCCCTTGGAATGCCTTCTAGTATACGTACTGCTCTGGACTCCTTTAGACCTCCCAAAGGCTTTTCTCTTCTTTCTTCCAAAGGGTTTCTTGCCCTCTCTGTCCGTCCGGTTTGGCTTCTGCTTCTGATGATCCTCCCGATGATGAAGATGTCCAAGATGAGGATCTCCAAGCTGATTCTGAGGATCTCCCAGATGAAACTGAGGATGAGGATAATTCTCTGTAGAATAAACTCTACCTTTATTCTGCTTTGATGAGTGCTCCACCGTAGCACAGCGCAGCTGTGCTGAATCAGGCCCTGCCCTTTGAGATGAGTGCTTGGGGATTACCTCATAGCCCTCTTGATTGAACACACGTTTCCCCACTTCAGCTCCTCTAATGGCTGTTGGAAACCTGGTGCATTCTGGGACTGGTAGTCTTTTATGGAAATATTCTGTTTTCTTGTTTCTACAGAAAACAGACAGGTTAGAACTGACAGGTTGCTTGTTCAGAGTCACTTCACCTTTTCTATAGCTCCTTCCTGAGCTATGATAAACTTTCTTATCACACTATGAACACCAATGGTTGACAGAATCCCCCTACATGCATCATCTTATCCTGTGGAAGAGATTTATTGACGATGTGTTCATGTTGTGGAATGGAACTAATGTGGAACTACAGGAATTTACAACATGGTTAAACAGTGTAAATCCTCACATTCAATTCACCCACGTGTTTCACGAGGAGCGAATTGTCTTCCTAGACATATTAGTTCAGAAAAGTAGACAAGGCTGGATCACTTGTGTTCATAAAAAACCGAC
The DNA here is from genome assembly GCA_033557465.1 of Ichthyophis bannanicus. Classification (NCBI taxonomy): domain Eukaryota; kingdom Metazoa; phylum Chordata; class Amphibia; order Gymnophiona; family Ichthyophiidae; genus Ichthyophis; species Ichthyophis bannanicus. The sequence goes on from CM066040.1 coordinate 51,845,413, forward strand.
TGATAGAAACACGATCCTACACTACCATAGTAAGCATCCAAAACAGTTACGGGACAGCTTACCCCTGTCCCAGTTTATCCGATATCGCAGAAACTGCTCTAGGGTGGAAGATTATAAATCTCAAGCAAAAGGTTTACAACAAGATTTTTTACGCCGAGGATATCCTCGATCGGTTATCAAGACAGCTTATAAACGAGCACTCTATAATCATAGGGAGCTGTTATTGCAACCTAGAAGACGCCAAGATGCTTTGGATGACTTTAACATCAACTTTATTACTAAGTTTTCCCCTCTTAGTGGGGATATCAAGTGCATCATTAAACGTCATCAAAATGTGCTGAGTACCCTCCCGGGTTTACAGGATCGCACAATACGATGTGTTTGGACGAGACATCAAAACTTAAAGGAGAAACTCAGCCCGGTGCGTTTGAGGTCCACGTTAACTGCCCAGGTGCAGGATCCACATGGACATACTAGATGCGGTCAGTGCAATATTTGCTGTATCTCTGAAGAGATTGTGAGCTTTATGTACCATGGGTGAACCTATGCATTGAGGCATTCTACCTGCACGTCTGATTACATAGTGTATGGAATCCGTTGTCCATGTGATTTACTATACATTGGTAAGATCACACGGCAATTACGCACCCGTATTAATGAACATCGGAGTAGACTTAAATGCAAAGTGATGGAGGCTCCACTAGTAGCGCACTGTATACAACATCACCATACATTTGAAGAGTTACAATGTTTTGGTATTGCTTCTGTGGCGGGTGGGAGGCAAGGCAAATTGAGAGCACAGACATTGATAATCCAGGAACAAATTTGGATCTATAGATTGAAAACAGTGGTTCCGGGTGGTTTAAACAATATGGTGGAATGGGGCGCTTGTATTTAATTTTCCAGATATACCTGGTGTACTACGAGACGGAAGAAAATGTCTCCATGATGTTCGAACACACCCCCTCAGATTTGCAAACTGCAGGTTGATTGCCGCCTATTATTTCCATTAAATTTTGTGGTAAGAATGAACCAGAGCATTATTACCCTTGCATTGCGTCTATATGTGCTATTAATTGTGGATTAATTTCTACTCTGCATCTTCTATTCATAGAGACTCTATTTAAAAGAACTATTGAACCCCCTGAGGAAGAGCTGAAACGCAGTGATGGTACCTGTGTGGTGGCGTCGGGGAAGTTCTTTAACATGCTAACAGATAAGCAAAGTCTCACTAAATTATTTGAGAAAGTATGAAGAGTAATCTCAAATTATTATTACACTGTTTAAACCGTCACTTCTAAATTAAGAACCATTTTTGGTCATTGATGCAAACGGGCTTTAAACCTGCAGGGAAATTATAACCAGAGGTGGTGCCCAGTCTAGTCTGAGACCATTGGTTCTTTTTTCTTTTTCTCTTTAATGACAGAGTCATTCTTGATATGCTGAGTGTTTATGAATGGCTACAGGACGTTGTATGTAGTTTACGCTGTCTACGTTGTGAGGGCTCAATTCCTTTTTGATTTTGGACCCCTTTAATGCTGGCTACACCCCCCCCTCTTTCCCCCAAAACTCCTTCCTGAAGTCTTTTCGCATGAAGCTAGTATTTCTCCTTTAAATCCAGTGATGTAAGAAAATTGCAGTGAAGGGACAAATGTATAGCCAGAATAAAAGTAACAACTGAGCAGTAAATAGCATCATATGAATAAGCTGCCAAAGTCCAAGGGCATGCTAAATTTTAGATATGGATCAGAAGAAAAACACTCAACTGTACGGACAGCTCAGAAATATTTTTCTCATTGAAAAAAAATAGGCAGGAGAAAGATTTTATACAGACTGTAGGAATCAGCAACATAATAACCATGCAGTCGATGTATGTCTAGAAACTATAAGGCAACCTGGTATGTTGATGCAAAGAATATTCACAACATAAGTCTGTCACTGTAGGAAAACAGCGATGACATTATCATATTGCTGATTTAAACCACGTGTTAAATAGGTTTCAATGTCAAACCTGTAGCTGTAGCGCTGTGAAGAATAACACTGGTCAATATTGAAATCGTTACTGACTTTAAAAGGCCCTAATCTGTAGTATCTTGGTGAGCTGAACACGAATATAGCATTAAAAAATTTTTATTGGCTCTCGTTTTGAAGATATTGCATGTAGTTCATTTTTGACGTTTCACCGTGTAAATTTATCCAGTAGGACATCAACAACATCCCAAATAAGCCTTATATGATGTAATATTGCATCACATTGCATAATACCAGCATGCACACATCATCCAGAGCTGATTGCATCATTTTCTGATGCAATGCAATACTACTGCCAGACGGCTGCTGAAGCCATCTGACGTCAGCAGTGTACTATAAGCAGTCAGAAAGGAAAGTAATCTGGTATTCTGTTCTGATATTGAAAGCCTCATGAATGCCTTAAAAATCACTCATGACCCACAAGACTGGAGACTATTTATAGACTCTTCAAAACTGAGTCTGAAGGCTGTGCTTTTGAACAATGGAAACCGTCTTTCATCTATTCCAGTAGCGCATGCCGTCCACATGAGAGACATACGATAACTTAAAGCATCTACTGACTTCCATTAACTATAACAAGTACAGTTGGCACCTTTGTGGTGACTTGAAGGTAGTTGCCCTTTTAATGGGACTGCAGCAGGGATGTATAAAATACATGTGTTTCTTATGTGAGTGGGATAGCCGAGCAAGGGATTGGTACTACTTGCGGAAGGAATGGAATCGCAGACAAAATGTAACAGTTGGATAGAAGAATATCCAGCACCCAGCTCTGGTTGAGGCTCACAAAATCCTTCTACCACCCCTTCACATCAAACTATGTTTGATGAAAAACTTTGTGAAAGCCTTGGACCGCACTTCGCCAGCTTTCCGATACCTGCATGAAAAATTCCCTCGACTCAGGGAAGCAAAGATTAAAGAGGGAGTTTTTGTGGGTCCTCAGATTCGAGAGCTCTTCAAAGATGACCGGTTCAACAACTTGGTGCAGGGTGATGCGAAACAAGCATGGAATGCTTTTCGCCTAGTGTCAACAAACTTTCTCGGGAATGTTAGGGCAGAAAACTACAAGGAACTAGTAGAAGACATACTGATGCAGTATCAGAAACTTGGCTGCAATATGTCTCTAAAGATCCATTTCCTTGATTCCCATCTTGATTTCTTTCCTGACAACTGTGGTATGGTTAGTGATGAACAGGGCAAACGTTTTCACCAGGATATCGCAACGATGGAGCAAAGATACCAGGGAAAATGGTCCACTACAATGCTGGCTGACTACTGCTGGACACTCCCCAGAGAAGCTCCCGAACAGCTGTACAAAAGACAGGTGAAAAAAATCTAAGAAGTAGTCTATGACTTGGTTTTTTACAGGTATTAACCGAAGGCCTATTATATTTACTATTGACATACATTTCATGATGTAAACATTAATTCTTGTAGATTACAAAAAATCGAGAGCCAACTTTGCAATTTCACTGTCATATTCGTGTTCAGCATATAAAAATTGATAAGAAATGACTATTTTTATTTCAGTAACATGACTTTTGTAAAAATTTGTTCACCAGTGTAATTAGTAAAATAGACAAACAGTATACAAGCATATCATTAGACTGCTGTAAAATAAAAAGTGTACTCTCTATATATTTGGGGTGGAGGGGTAGCCTAGTGGAGACCAAGAGACCAGGGTTCAAATCCCATTGGTACTCCTTGTGGCCTTGGACAAGTCACTTTACCCTCCACTGCCCCAGAAGAAAGTCCTGACAATCTACTTCCGATCACCCCAGGGGCTTCTGGATTGCCAGGAGCCAGCACTGACTCAACAGCTTGTATTACTGTGCCCAGGCAATTCACAATAAACTGGACCAGGAAACCCAAACATTAGTGTCCATAAAATCTGTTAAAGCAATCTGATTACTATTTTCCTTAACTTCTTGGCCTCTCTCTCCAGCTCTCAACTCTAAACTTCCCTGCGACCTCCAGGGCCTTGCAGCAGGTGCAATTGGCCAGCAGCTCTTCTGGCCATGAGACTTGCTTCTCCAGCTAGCAAGGCTCTTCCATTCTCTACCAATTGCGCAATTCTTCTGCCCACGGGACATGCTGCTCCCATGGGCAGGATTTTCTATTCTCAGCCCCAGTCACAGACTTGTGCAATTCTTCTATCTGCAGGACTTGCTGCACCCACGGGCAGAAGAATTGTGGTCAAGAATGGAAGAGCCTGACTGTGGGAGCAGCAAGTCTCATGGGCAGAAGAATTGTGCCACGCCAAGATTGCTGCTGAGAATAGAAGTCTGCCCGTGGGACTTGCTTCTCCCTTGGACATGCTTGTGCAACTGTTCTGCGCTTCTCATCTTGCTTGGGGGGCCAGCTAGCAATGGTGCTTCCATGACATTGGCTCCCCCCTGCGGCACTTACCCAGCTTACCAGGTAGCCGGCCCTGACCTCATCCAATCTTTGCCTTATGATTCTATCTCCTAACATTTTTCTTACACATTCTTAATTGTGGATATAATTTATGCTGCTGTTTCTCCTCTAATTGCTTTTTCCAGTTTTTGTGGGTCTCAGTTGATTTCTCAAGTGCAAATTCTGCAACCCTGATAGTTAGGGTTTTTTTGTTAAATGCTCAGGGGCTTCATCTTGATCATCTTTCATTTTTGCCCTTCTAACCCTCTGCCTTTCTTAAATTTACACCACCACCTAATTCAAAGAATCCTCCTTTGGGAAACTAATAAGGGATTGTCCTAGGTGTGAAAATTACATTTAGTGAAAAATCTACACGATTCATGGCCATAGTTTAGTTTTTACATAAAAGCATCAGTTGTTGCTATAGGAAATTTCATTATCTGTTTACTCTATTGGGTACCCATTTTCCATCAGCAAGAAATGCTGTCAACCTCTGCCTGGTTCTCAAACACAAGTCACCCAATTCACTGTATAATTACAGGGAGCGCTTTCTGTCCTGACACCCGGCCCCCTGCTGGTTCCACACTGACCGATGTGGCAGAAAGATACAGAAATATTTCCCATTGTATTAGGAGCCATAGGCCTGGTAAAGAAGAACTTCATCACATCTTGACAAATTAACTATACATGTTACATCTTATGAACTCCAGAAGGAAACTACTACTACTACTATGTTAGTATAGTACTACAAGACACATGCAACGCTGCACAGACACACATGAAAGAGGGTCCCTGCTCATCGGAGCTTACAACCTAGTCAAGTCAAGACAACACAGTAGCTGTAGACATACAGTAGGATACATCTAGGGGGAATGGTAGGGAAACACAAAGGAGATCAGGTGAGTCAAGATCCGAAATTGGCAGCGAAGGGGTGAGTTTTCAGCCTGGATTTGAAAAGAGTCAGAGAAGACACCTGACGTACAGTCTCAGGTAGTTTGTTTCAGGCATAGGGAGCAGCAAGATAAAAGGAGTGAAACCTGGAGTTAACAATAGAAGAGAAGGGCACAGATAGAAGCGATTTGCCAGAAGAGCAGAGTTCCCCAGGAGGGGTGTAAGGAGAGGTAAGAGAGGAAAGGTAGTAAGGAGCTGCAGAGTGAATGCACTTATAGGTCAGGAGAAGTTTGAACTGGATATGGAAATGGATAGGGAGCCAAAGACGTGACTTGAAAAGAGGGGTACTATGAGCATGACAAGCTCTCTTTGGCAAGTACTACGTCAAGCGTAAGCAGTAAATTTGAGAGACTGAGATCATAGTCCACATACTCTGCCTTAGGAGTGAGGTTCATGACTGTCATGGTATGCGCAAAACAAACCCATTTGGATAAATTGCTGCTGATTTTCCTCTAATATTTAACCCATCAACCCACTTATTAAATATTGGTGTAAGGGCAGAGAAAATTTAGAAATACCTGGCCTGCTGTCAATTTTTTTTTCAGGGTCCAGGGCCATTTTGGTGCTGCAGGGAAGTAGGGAGCATGCTTGCTAGCTTCCTGGGTCTCATGCGACACCAAAAAAGGTGCTGTGGTTGTGGCCTCTGTTATCATGGAGCCCCACCTGCGTTCACGAAAATGCACCCAGAGCAAAGAAATAGCTCTGAGGGCATCAGGCAGGCGTGGGAAGGTTGAGCCGAGGCTCCCCATGCTGCCTCAGAGCTCGACCATCCTGAATTTTAAAGTTTTAGTCAGCTGGCCCAAACACAGAAGGGCCCGCACATGTGCAATTGTGCAATCGTGCATGTGCGAGTGTACTCTGGGTAAGGAGGGGACCCTCAGGAGGAGCAAAAAGTACCAGGAAATGAAAAGAAATTGCTAAAATAAAGGTCAAAAATTACTCAAAAAGGACCTGAATCGGGTCTTGAAGGGGGGACTCCAGCCCTCAGCAGCTGTTTCAAAAAGAAAAATGACTGAAATTAAATAAAAATGAAGTGATAACTATATTAAACAAATAAAGTGCCTGAAAAGTTTTAACTTGAAGAAGTAAACATGTGATATGAAATTAAAAAAATGTAATAATTGCCAATGTGAGGGCATATATAAATGAGTTATACAGTATGTGCTGGAAGATGGTATCCTCATGGAGGTTGTTGCTAGCTGTGGAGGGAGATTGTAAAGCATGTGGAAAGAGCTCAGGAGACTAAGCCTATGACATAATTTAAATAAATAATACAGATACTGATTTTGGCACAGAGTTTTGTGAGAGGGAAAGATAGAGAACTTAATTATTCTATAATTCTATAAACTCAAGACAATACAACATCTGAGACCACTACTCAACACACATGATTTTAGATCAGTAGTCAATACCCTCATCACCCCCCACTTCGACTACTGTAATAGTCTCCTAAATGGCTTACCACTAAAGAGCATATACCTTCTCCAAAGGGCTCAAAAAATATGCGCCAAGATGATCACAAAAGCTAAACTAACAGACCATGTGACCCCAATACTATTAGACCTGCATTGGCTCCCTATAAGCAGCTGAATAAAATATAAAATCCTCCTTACTTTTAAACTCATTAATAACATCTCTCCCTCACAATTATCTACTCTAATAACCCCCCGTCAGAAACTAGAATGCGCAGACAGAATGCAACCCATTCCCTCAACATAAAAACAAATTTCAGAAAAACTAAAGCAACAACAAGTGATAGAGCCTTCTCCTTTGCTGCCCCTACCCTCTGGAATGAAATACCATTAACCCTCCGCATGATAAAGGACCTTCATCAATTCAAAAAGGAACTAAAAACCTACCTCTTTACAAAACACTTTGAGATCCCCTACCAACAAAAAACCTCCCCAAAACAATTACAGAAACACATCCACAGTACTCAAGACAGAACAAATGACTAACACAGAAACATTACTTACATTACACAACATGCAAAAGATTTACCCAAACTGATGGCTATATCACTATTGTAAATAACTACTGTAATTATCTATGTTATGTTCCATGTTTTATAACCTGTACATAGTTTAAAAAGTACTATTCCAGCTAACGTTCAAAAGTATGTTCCCTGTATCTACACATGTATATAGTTAAAACATTGTTCCTTGTAAAGTATACAGAAGTATACTAACTCTCTGTTCAATGTAAACCGCCCCTAATCTCTGGAAGGGGCGGTATAGAAGAAACTGTTAATTTTATTTATTTATTGTATTTATTTATTTATCTTTTATTTTGGGGGGAATATCAAGCCTCATAAATACTCGAAAGAAACAAAAAAAAAAATAGATAAAACAGAAATACTTCTAGATTGTACACATAGGGAGGGAGGTTCTTTTATTGATTTTGAAAGATAGGGATTAGCTATCCTGACTAGAGCTGGACATCGCTGGATCAGAGGGGATCCTAAGGTTCCCAACACCCCAGAAAGCAGCAAGACCTGAAAAGAAAATTGAGATAAGTGACTGACACATCACAGTGACATATATATAATCTTTTTTAACTAAAGGTTTCCTTACTTGCATGGTAAAACCCATTCACCTACAAGGGCACAGATTAAAGAAGGTGACACACTAATTCAAACACTGCTATGAAACTATATGTAAAAAATATTATTAAAGCTATAGAATTACAGGGCTTAAAAGGGAGCAGGGAGGCACTGTGGGTTAAACTAAAAAGAGGGAAAGGGAAATTCATTTACATTGGCATGATATACAGATCTCCTTCACTGGGAGAAGAAATGGACAGGGATTAATAGAATACATATGCAGTATTGCTATGAAAGGAGAAGTGCTACTAATAGGTGATTTCAATATGCTCCATGTTGATTGGCACATCCGTGCTGCAGTGTCATCTAAAAGTAAGGAGATCTCTACAGAGAGAACTATTGCGGCAACTGGTAATGGAACCCAAACGTGAAGGGGCCATACGGGACTTGGTGTTTTCAAATGGGGAAAGTGTTTCTGATGTTATAGTGGGAGATCATCTCTGATTCAGTGATCACCAGATGATATGGTTCAGTATTAAGACTAGGGCTGATAAAATCCATTCAAAAGCGAGGGTCTTAGACTTTAGGAAAACTAACTTTGCCAAGATGGGACAATACGTCAAGGAGTCGTTAGCGGGATGGGAACAGCTGGGAGATGTAGGAGAGCAATGGGCAAAACTAAAAAGGAATATTTTAAGGGCAGCAAACCTTTTGTTAGACAGGTAAATAAATGTAAAAGGAAAAGGAGGCCGCTATGGTTCTCAAAAGAAGTAGCTGCAAATCTGAAGAAAAGAAGAGAGGCCAAGAGATCACAGAGAGAGGAAGACAAGCATCTATATTTGGAAAAACTTAGAGAAGCTAGCAAAGTAATCAGGAAAGCAAACATACAAAAAGAAGAAGAAATAGCCAGTGCAATAAAATGGGGGAATAGGACTTTTTTCATATATGTTAGTGAGAGAAGGAATTGCAAAAGTGGTATTGTCAGACTCAAGGATGAAGGGGAGGAATATGTAGAAGCTTATGACGATAAAGCAGAATTGCTTAACAAATATTTCTGTTCTGTGTTCACAGATAAAGGGCCTGGAGCATGACCTCAGAAAACACCCACAAATAGGAACAGAAATGACAGGGATCTTGAACGATTTTCAGAAGACAGTGTTCATGATGAACTAGCTAAACTGAAAGTAACAAAGCAATGTGACTAGATGGGATAAATTTGAGAATATCTTTATCTTTATTTAAAATTTGATAGATCGCCAGGACCAGCAGGCATACGGCGGTTTACAATAAAACAAAGGAGACTGCAGAGAAAAGGAAACAGAAAGGAACGCCATCTAATAATAGGAAAGGAAGCAATAAAGGACAGCGGAAGAGGGAGAAATACCATTAATTATCGGAAAGAGGAGGGGAGGGAGGAAGATTGAAGGCTAGGCAGAAAAGATGGGTCTTTAGCTTAGCTTTGAAAGAGGGATAAGAAAGTTCCAGACGGAGTGCAGACGGCAGAGAGTTCCATAGACGGGGACCGATGAAGAAAAAAGCAGCAGAACGTGTAGACTCAAGATGAGCCTGGGAAGGGGGCGGGAGGAATAACCGGTTAGTGTGGACAGACCTATTGAAGAAACTTGGGGATGTTCCAGAAGCTCCACTGACTGAGCTTTTCAATGCTTCTTTACAGTTGGGAGTGGTGACAGAGGACTGAAGAAAGGAACATGTGGTCCTTTTACACAAAAGGGGAAGTAAAGATGAGGTTGAAAACTATAGGCCGGTTAGTCTAACCTCTATAATGAGTAAATTATTGGAAACACTGCTAAAAGGGAGGACAGTAAGGTTTCTGGACTTCAGTGGATTGCAGGATTTGAGGCAACATGGGTTTACTAGAGGCTGGTCTTGTCAGACAAAATCTGATTGATTTTTTTGACTGGGTGACCAGGGAGTTGGACCGAGGGACAGCCCTAGATGTGGTGTACTAGATTTCAGTAAAGCCTTTGACACTATTCCTCACTGGCGACTTATAAACAAACTGAGCACCCTAGGGATGGACCCTAAAGTGACTGGGTTAGAAATTAGTTAGGTGGGAGGAAGTGACATCATCAGATGGGATGGCTGCGGCGTGAAGGAGCTCCAGGCCAATTCTGTACAAATGCCAAAAAGAGAAGCAAGCGGTTCACCTTTTTTTATAGCTCCAGTAATGTGGGATGTCTGCACTAGCAGTGGAGCTTGTCTGTGAAAAAGTGGCTGATGGAATTTCGTTCATCCTATGTCTCGGCAGAAGTGATAGGAGGTGCAGAGAAAGAGCTCAAAATGGCCACCAGGGGCCCAGGTAACTCCGAAGCGGAGGTGGATGCAGAGTGGCGCTCAAGTGTGGCAGAGACATTAAAAGCAAGGCTGGGAGATCTCAGAGATCTAAAGACAGAGATCTGTAGTGTTCAAAAAGGAAATGAAGGAAACTTTTTCAAAAAGGAAATGAAGGAAGCTTTTTCAGCTATGTGGCGGATCTCATAGCATGCATTCAGGACACAGAGGGGCAGGTTAAGCAGCACGAGGAAGTTAGTGCTAACTAGCAAGCTAGATGGGACACTTTGAAGCAGGCTCAGGAACAACTACAGGAAAAGGTGGAGGACCTCGAGGACAGGTCATAAGAACATAAGATATGCCATACTAGTCAAGCCCAGTATCCTCTTTCCAACAGTGGCCAATTCAGGTCACAAATACCTAGCTGTTTCCCAAAAAAACACACAGGTTACACAATGTCTGTATTGGGTCAAGCAGTGGATTTCCTGGGTCCTCTTTAATAATGGTTTATGGATCTTTCCTCCAGGAACTTGTCCAAAACTTTTTTAAACCCAGCAACACTAACAGCTTTTACAATATCCTCCGGTAACGAATTCCAGAAGATTACGCATTGAGTGAAAAAATATTGTCTCTTATTAGTTAAACGGATTACACTGTAACTTCATTGCATGTCCTCTAGTCTTTCTACTTTTTCATGGCATAAACAATCAATCTACATTTACCCATTCCACTCCATTCATTAATTTATATACCTCTATCATTTCTCTCCTCAACTGTTTCTTTTCCAGGTTGAAGAGCCCTAACCTTTAAAACGTCTCCTCATAGGTATCCTTCCACCTCCTTTACCATTTTGGTTGCTCTTCTCTGTAACTTTTCTAATTCTGCTATATCCTTTAAGATACAATGACCAGAATTGCACACAATATTCAAGGTGTGGTTGGTCGCACTATGGAACGATACAGAGACATTATAATATCCTTTGTTTTATTCTCCATTCCTTTCCTTATTTTTCCTACCATTCTGTTTGTCTTCCTGGCCACCACTGCACACTGGGCAGGGTTTCAACATGTTATCCATGATGACACTTAAATCTTTTTCCTGGGTGTTGGTTCCTAATGTGGAATCTTGCATCATACCATAGTTTGGGTTATTCTTTCCTAGGTGCATAACTTTGCACTTGTCCAAATAGCAGATGAAATTTAATGTGAAAGTCCAGTCTTCCAATTTATCAAGGTCCTCTTGCAATTTTTCATAATCCTCTTGGGTTTTAACAACTTTGAATAATTTTGTGTCATCTGGACATTTGATCACCTCACTCGTTATTCCTATTTCCAGGTCATTTACGGATATGTTAAAAAGCAGTGGACTCTGCACAGATCCCTGGGGTGTACTCCACTATTCGCCTTTCTCCATTGGGAATATTGCCCATTTAGCCCTTCCTGCTTTCTATCTTTTAAACAGTTCCTGATCCACAATAGTACACTGCCTCCTATCCCATGACTTTTTACTACTACTACTACTATTGAGCATTTATAAAGCGCTACCAGTCGCACACAGCGCTGTACAGACATGTAGGAGACAGTCCCTGCTCATTAGAGCTTACAGTCTAGTTTTTAATTTCATTAAGAATCTCTCATGTTGTTAAAGGCTTTCTGAAAATCCAGATACACTGTATCGACCAGCTCATCTTTATCTACCATTTTCTTGACACCTTCAAAAAATATATCAGATTAGTAAGACAAGACCTTCCTTGGCTAAAGCCATGTTGGCTTTCTCCCAGTAAAACATAACTATCTACATGTTCAATAATTTTGTTCTTTACAATGGTTTCTACCATTTTCCCCAGTACTGACATCAGGCTCAACGGTCTGTAGTTTCCCAGATCACCCCGGAACCCTTTTTAAAAATTGGCGTTACATTGCCATTTACTAATCTTCAGGTATTGCAGATGATTTTAAAGATATTTCACAGATTACTAATAGTAGGTCTGCAATCTCATATTTCAGTTCTGTGAACACCTTCAGATGTATACCATCTGGTCCAGGTGATTTGCTATTCTTTAGTTTATCAAATAATTGTAATACATCTTCCCAGTTTATAGATATTTCTTTCAGTTCTTCCGATGCATCACCGTTAAATACCATTTCAATCATGGGTAACTTCCCTACATCATCTTCAGTAAAGGCAGAAACAAAGAATTCATTCAGTCTCTCCACTATGGCCTTGTCCCCTCTTATTGCCCTTTTTATCAATCTTTCATTTAATGGTCCAACTGACTCTCTCACAGGCTTTTTTGCTATGAATTTACTTGAAAAAGTTTTTATTATGCATTTTTGCGTTCACAGTGAGCTTTTTTTCAATTTCTCACTTTGCCTGCCTTATCAATGCCTTGCAACTAACTTGCATGCTTATGTTACCACTTTTCGTCATTTGGCTCCTTTTTCCATTTCTTGAAAATGCGTTTTTGGCTATAATGGCCTCTCTGATTTCACCTTTAAACCATGCTGGCAGTTTTTTTGCCTTCGTTTCATTTTTCTTAAAGTGTGGGATACATATTGTCTGGGCTTCCAAGACAGTATTTTTTAAATGACATCCATGCTCTGTACTTAAGGGCATTTGGGTTACATTTGTCTTTATTGGAACCTCTCTGTCGATATACTCTAACTGCAGTCTTTTGCTTGTATCCTTCAAGGATACATTGTTTCGAACCATGCGCTCTTGGGCTACTGTCTGCTTTCCCCTATTTTCAAGTTTAAATTTTGTTTTTAAAGGTTAATGCCAGCAGCCTGGTTCCATCCTGGTTAACGTGGAGCCAATCCCTTCAGAAAAGCCCCTCCTTTCCCCAGAATATTGCCCAGTTCCTAACAAATCCAAAACCTTCATCCTTGCACAATCGTCTCACCCATGCATTGAAACTCCGGAGCTCTGCCTGCCTTTTAGGTCCTGCACGTGGAACAGGAAGCATTTCGGAGAATGCTACCCTGGAAGTTCTGGATTTCAACTTTCTTCTTAAAAGCCTAAATGTGGCCTCCAGAACCTCCCTACCACACTTTCCTATGTCATTGGTACCAATATGTACCAAGACAGCAGACACCTCCCTAGTGCTGTCTAAAACCTTGTCTAGGTAGCACGTGAGGTCTAATACCTTCGCACCAGGCAGGCAGGTTACTAGGCGATCCTCACGTCTACCAGCCACCAAGCTATCTACATACCTAATGGTCAAATCACCAACTATAATGGCTATCCTAACCCTTCCCTCATGGGGACATGGCCCTGGAAAAACCTCCTTGGTGTGTCACCTGTAGGACAGATCCTAGCTACAGGATCACTTCTGCAACACCAGGTTCATGCTCTCCTGTCACATGACCTCTATGGCAACAGGGAGGCTGCAATACTGGAGATGAGACTTCAAAACTATGTCCCTGTAAGTCTTGTCTATATACCTCTCTGTCTTTCTTATGTCCTCCAAGTCTGCTACTCTAGCCTCCAGAGATCTAACTCATTCTCTGAGATCTAAGAGCTCCTTGCACCTAGTGCACATATAAGCCCCTCACCAACTGGGAGAAAATCATACATATGACATGCAGTGCAAAAGACTGGAAAGTCCCTGTTTTGCTGCTGGATTGCTGTCTGCATCTTAGTTTTAAGGTTTTTTTTAGGTATTTAAATTACTTACTTAGGTTTGCTGGGGATACTTTTACTAATACAACTATACCTAATACATGTAATGGACTTTCTTCATCTTAAGATTAATTAATCTCAGGTCCTTAATTAATTTCTTCCTGATGAGGGTAACCAGCTATACCTGAAAGTAAAAATGGGCACCTCCTTCCCTTTAATAGGTTTAAGAGCCTATAAAGCTAAGATTATCCCTGGGGTGAGTGGGAGGGAAAGAAGACTTAATAAAAGCTGATTTGCTACATAGTGCCCCGACCTGTGCTTCTAAGGTAAAGTCTTACCAATTTCCTGGGTGATTCACACAGCCCTTGGTTTGATAGAAGGGGCCTTTCAAATTGTCACTTTGTTTTGTCACTTGTCTTTAACACCTATTTAAGACAACTTCACAGATCTTTTGCCTCCCAACTGGAAGGCCTCTTTGTAAAGGTCACTAGAAATATTTCTTTGTACTCGGAGACTATTTATTCTATTGTATGCTAAGCTATACTTTGATTTGATTTAAATAAAATAATTCTCTAGAAACAAATTTATTTGAGAAAGTATTTACTCTGTTTTACTTTCTGTGCTAAGCTGTACTCTGATTTTATTTAAATGAAAAGCTCTCTTGTGGTACTAAGACCTGACTGACTCAGCAAAAACACTGAATTCTTTTTTTTTTTAATTTGACTTTGAAACAATTGCATTTCACTTATACAAAGCAAAACATCCAAGCAAATAGAAAAATAAAAATAAAACACATTTATCTATATATTTCTATAGAGATTATCACAAGATGTATTTGCTCACATCATGGAAAATTGAGACAGACAAAACCAAATAATAATAAATGCAAGAAATCAGGCAAAGCCACAATAGGAGGATTGCATAAATCAAACCTACGCAACCTACTCTCTATCTCTGCTTATCTACCAAAAAAATCACTGAATTCTAAAATACTTATCAGCTTTAACCAAAATAATTCTCTTTTTCCCCAAGATTTAGAGTATATTTCAGAAGATAAATAATTACAAGTGCAGATCTATTTCCAGTCGTAGCAGTCCCTTTTGGAGGTGCAATCTGCAGGTGAGGGGCATCTTGGAGGAAGCCCAGTTTAAGGTTTGCTTAAGAGTGCTACTTCACCTCTTCCAGACCTACTAGCTTAATCTGGGCAGAAGAGGGAAGGATGAAGCCTTATTGTACATGGAGAGGGCACACCAGGATCTGGGACCAGTGAGGGAGAATTGCCCCAGAGATATGGTGGCATGTATGAAGTTTTACACCATCAAGGAGAGACCTCTGGCCCTATCGAGAAAGCAGGGCCATTTTAAATGGGAAGGGTGCACTGTGGAACTATATAGGGATCTGTCCCTGGGCACCCTCCAGCAGCGGCAGGACCTACCGAAGGTGACTGCATTGCTCCGAAAGGAGGGACTATGACATAAGTGGCTATCTCCTTTTGGGCTCCTGATCACAGTTAAAGGAGTTTCCCAGAGTGTGAAGACAGCTGTCGAAGCCTGGCAAGCCCTCAAGGACTTGGGTTTGGAGAACCTTCCTGAGCCCTCCATACCTTGGGAGGGAGAATCTAAGAAAACAGTGCCTAAGGCTCTAAGCCAGAAGTGACAATGAGTTGCTGCCAAGGGAAAGTGGTTACAGCATTTGTCCAGGGGAAAGGACAGGACTCAGAGGGGCCCCAGGAAACCGGAGTGCCCTGAGTCAGACAATTGGGACTTACTTTGGATTGACTGGATTCTTGAAGGACTTTATGTTCCCAGTTGTAGGTTAAAAGTCGAGTTAAAAGATGGAAGTCTGTTTTCTGCCAGATGATTATTTATTTACATTCTCTTATATACCGCGCTATTCTGCATCAGTGCGGTTTACATTGAACAAACTGAAATTACATTGAACAGGGCATTATAACTTGGAGATAACTATTTTACAGGGAACATGGGCTATGGAGGGTTAAGTGGCTTGCCCAAGACCACAAGGAGCACCTGTGGGACTAGAAACCCCAGTCCTTCCGGCCCAAAGTTGCTGTCCTCTAGTGGGATTTGAACCCCCGGCCTGAAGTACCTTGCCCCAACCACTAGGCCACTCCTCCACTCCACTCCACTCCACTCCACTCTGGTTCCGTTTAAGGAGGGATGTGGGAGTGTGGTTGGTGTATTAAGGGATGTGCGTGGGGATGGAAGGATGGGGATGGAGGAAGGGGGAGGAGAAAAGGGGGTGGGTGGAGGGAGGGGGTAAAATAGGGGGAAGGGGGATGGGAGGGTGGGGGAAGGAGATATAGCACAGTAATGGGGAGGGGGAAAGGGGTGGGGGAGGGGGAAGGAAGCTGGGGGAAGGGGACGGGAGGGTGGTGGAGAGGGGAGGGGGAGATATAGCAGGGTAATGGGGGTGGGTGAAGGGGGATGAGTAGTTGAATACAGGATCATGACCTGGGCTCTACTTTCAGAGGACATTGATATGGAAGGATTGGGTAAAGGGAGTGGGGGGAGGTGGGGAGGGATGGGCAATTTTTCTGGATACACAGCAGGAGATGGGGAGGATAGGCTGTATTAATGTGAAGGAACTTAATACCCGGTGAAGAGATTGCAGTTTTTCCAGGAGGTGGAGTGAGGGACATAGTCTGTATATAAGAGAACCACCTACTTAAAAGGGGTTGCTGAGGAGGAACATGTTTCC
Organism: Ichthyophis bannanicus; assembly: GCA_033557465.1. NCBI lineage: Eukaryota > Metazoa > Chordata > Amphibia > Gymnophiona > Ichthyophiidae > Ichthyophis > Ichthyophis bannanicus. The sequence continues at coordinate 51,861,962 of CM066040.1, forward strand.
ACAGCAGTTTGGGGGGGGGGACTAGAGGGTGAGGGGACAAAAAGGGAGGAGTGGCCATACTGATCAGGTGGAATTGACCCCTACAGATCCATGATGTGGTTCGGGAAGGGGAGGGCATGGTGGTGGTGTTACAAGGGGAGCTATCAGAGGAAAGGATTACTGTAGTGACAATGTATGCACCTAATAGCAGTCAGGCCCCCTTTTGGAGGGGGATTCAGGGTTTATTGGAGTGCTCTGTTGAGAAGAAGCTTGTCCTCGGTGGGAATTTTAACCTGGCATTGCACCCTAGGTTGGATCGGCAAACCTGGGGGGGAGATGGAGGTCGGAGATGTAGGAGACTGGTGCAGGGGATCATGAAAAGCTTCCATCTGGTCGATGGGCATTGGGATTATACCTTTTTTTTTCCCATCCACATAATAGTTACAATCGAATTGACTATGTGTTGGTGGACCGAACTTGGGAACAGAGGGTGAGGGAGGTATTGCTGGGGAACATCATGTGATCGGTGTGGGTAGAAATGGTAGATTTTCAAGGGGAGGGAGGGGTATGCTTCTAGTGACTGAATGAGAGCTTACTCAAGAATGTAGAGATAGTGAAAGATGTCTGTGCTACTGGCAGCTGAATGATATAGGTGATGTGTGGGATGTGGTGGTGTGGGAAGGAATGAAAGCGGTAATGAGGGGTAGGTTAATCAGGTGGGCTGCCAAGTTTAAAAAAAAAAAAAAGAAAGAGGAGGATGGAGCAAGAGGAGTAGTTGCAGAGAGATATGAAAGAGGCTGTGGAAGAGTATCGGAGGCGGAGTACGGCTCAGGGCATGCGGCACTTGAATCAATTAAGGATGGAGCTGCAGAAAGTGCAACTGGAGGTGATTGCATTCCAGTTACAGAAAGTTAAGCAACGGTATTATGAACTGTGGGATAGAGCGGGGCGACTCTTAGCACACAAAATGAGGCAGCCGGAGGTACAGGCCACTATTACTCAAATTAAAGGGGAGTCGCGAGAGATACTTCGGACAGAGAAGCTAATAGCAATTTTATTAGAAGCTGTATACCCGACAGCAGGACTATTCTCGGGAACAAGAGGAGTATCTGGAGGGGGTTGAGCTCCCAACGTTTGGGGAGGTGGCGCTGGAGATGTTGGAGGTGGAGATATGAGGAGAGAAAATTTGTGCAGTTATCAAGGGCCTAGCTAATGGGAAATCACCGGGACTAGATAAGCTGCCTAGTCTCTTCTACGAGGTTTATTTGTGGGAGCTGGTAGATATGATGGACATGGTCTTTAATGGGGCTGTGCAGCCTGAGGGGCACTTAACTTCTGACATGCTCATGGCAGGGATAACAGTACTGCCAAAGTAAAATAAGGGCACCCAACAATGTGTCTCATATCGCCCAGTATCATTGTTGAATGCAGATGTAAATATAATAGCCAAGGTCCTGGCTAACCACCTAGATAGGTGGATGCCTGGGCTGGTAGGGCTGGACCAGATGGATTTATAGGGGGGCGTCAGGCTTCTGATAATATTCATCTTGTGTTTATTTATTTATTTATTTAATTCTCTTATATACCGCGCTATTCTGCATCAGTGTGGTTTACATTGAACAAACTGAAATTACGTTGAACAGGGCATTATAACTTGGAGATAACTATTTTACAGGGAACATGGGCTATGGAGGGTTAAGTGGCTTGCCCAAGACCACAAGGAGCACCTGTGGGACTAGAAACCCCAGTCCTTCCGACCCAAGGTTGCTGTCCTCTAGTGGGATTTAAACCCCCGACCTTCCGGCCTGAAGTACCTTGCCCCAACCACTAGGCCACTCCTCTACTCCACAAGTTGAATGGGATTTAGTGTTGAATGGGATTTAGTGTACACAATCAGAGAGTACAATGTTACCTTCTATCGATGCCAAAAGGGCATTCGACAGAGTGAACTGGGACTTTGTTCCTCGTACTTAGTAAGATGGGGTTTGGATCTAGGTTTGTGGATTGGGTAAGGGCACTTTACCATTAGCCTCGGGCACAGGTAAAAATTAATGGGCATTATACGGAGCCCTTCTGCTTGGAGAGGGGCATGCGGCAGGGGTGCCCCATATCCCCATTACTATTTGCTTTGGTTGGGAAGCCCCTGGCATAGGTTTTCAGGGCAAATGAGGCAGTGAAGGGAGTGGTAGTCGAGTGACAGACTCACAAAATCTCATTATTTGCAGGTGGCAGTCACTGCTCTTAGTGAAACAACCAGAACAGACACTCCCTGTGATCTAGCAGGAGCTTCATCACTATGAGGCGATTTCTGGGTTCAAGTTGAACCTTGAGAAAGGTGGAAGCTTTAAATATTGATATGAGTCAGGAGGTCTTGGGGCGATTCCAACAAGGCTTTCCCTTCAAGTGGGCTAATAAGGCGATTAAGTATCTAGGCATCCGGGTAGCGGCGGACCCAGGCATAAATTACTCGGGGCTGTGGAGGGAGGTGGGGAAATCTGAAAGAGTGGCTGGGGTTGGAGATATCTTGTTTGGGGAGGGTAGCAACGGTAAAAATGAATATTCTGCCACAGGTGGTGTATTTTTTTCAGGCCCTCCCCATAAAGATTCCAATATTTGACATTAAGGAATTTCAGAAACAGGTGTTCAGGTTTATTTGGAGAAGGAGGCACCTGAGGGTGGCTAAGAGGGTCTTGTACAGAGTCAGAGAGGAAGAGGGGGGTTGGGAGTACCCAACCTTTTGGTCTATTATCAGATGGCGCAGATTCGCCATCTCATGGATTGGCAAGAAGGCGGGGAAGTGAAGAATTTCATATTGCTAGAGAGGGATGGGGCAAGGAAGGGTCCATTGGGGTATTTACCTTGGATGAGCTGAGCAGAGCGGGGACTATGGGAGGGGGGAATGCCTGTGCTAAGCACGTCCTTATGGTGTGTGATGGGGTGCGTCAGAGGGAGGGAGGGACACGTTCTCTGTAATGAGAGCATTGTGTCACACAGAGGAGTTTTCTCCTGGGAAATGAGGCATATATAAGAGGTGGGAGCGGGCGAGCTTAAAATGGTTGTATCAGTTCATAAATAGTGGGGAGTGGGTGTCATTTGAGAAACTAAAAGAAACTTATGCATTGAGTGCAGGCGATATGTTCAGGTTGGTCAAGTGGTCCATTATTTGAGGGGAAAACTGTGCAAGGAGTGATTGGGGAGGGACTTCTCAGAACTGGAAGTCATATGGTATGGGAAGTGGTGTTCGTGCAGCCTAATCTCGGCCCTGTACAGGGCGGTGCAGGGAATTGTGTGAACTAAGCATCGCTATATGGTTGCATGGGAAAAGGATTTGAATGTGGACTTGGATATAAAGCATTGGAAGGCCATCTTTGACCAGGTTCGGCAAGTGCTGCTCTCAGTGGTGATTTGGGAGAACTGGTACAAGGTGGTGATGCAGTGGTATTACACCCCCCTTAGATTGCATAAGATGTTTCCATCGGTACCCAAAAGTTGTTGGAGAAGATGTGGGGGTGAGAGCTCTTCCTACCATATCTGGTGAACGTGCCCTAAAGTAGTTATGGTTTGGAAGGCAATCCAAGGATGGATACAAAAGGTCATTGGGTTGGAGGTGGCTATTTATCTGCTGGGGTGGTGGCAACAAGGGGGCCCCAGGAGGGAGTGGAAACAGATAATGGCATACCTGAATGTGGCCAAGTGTGAATTGGTGTTCCGATGAAAGCAGCTGGAGCCACCATTATTGGAACACTGTATAGGGCGACTGAGTCAAATCTTCCTAATGGAGAAACTGACTGCGATGCGTAAACAAAAGATGATGTGTTTTCAGTCTGAGTGGAGCGGAGTGGTGGAATACTTGCATAAGGAAGGGGGAGGGAAGGACATAAGGAAGCAGGTGGAAAATTGATGGTGCTGTTGGGGGGGGGGGGGGGGTTTCCACGTGGAGTATTATGATGTTTTGTTTCATATGTGGTTCGTTCAATAAACTTTTAAATTGTAAAAAAAAAAAAAAAAAAGAAATTGGTTGAGTGTGAAGTGACAGAGGGTACAGGTAAATGGAGCTCTCACTCCGAGGAGAAGGAGGTTACCGGTGGTGTGCCGCAGGGAGCTGTCTTTGGTCTGATTCTTTTTAACATCTTTGTTAGTGATATTGCGGAAGGGCTGTCGGTTAAGGTTTGCCTCTTTGTGGATGATACCAAAATCTGGAATAGCGTAGACACCCAGGAAGGGGTAGATAACATGAGGAGGGATCTAGCTAAGCTTGAAGAATAGTCTAGAATTTGGCAGCTGAGATTTAATGCTAAAAAAATACAGGGTCATGCATTTGGGCTGCAAAAATCTAAGAAAGCGGAATTTTGTAGGAGGCGAAGTACTTCTGTCCATGAAAGAAGAGCGGGACCTGGGGCGTGATTGATTCTGATGATCTTAAGGTGGCTAGACAGATAGAAAAGGCGATGGCGAAAGCCAGAAGGTTGCTTGGGTGCATAGGGAGAGGAATGGCTAGCAGAAAAAAAGAGGTGATAGTGCCTCTGTATGAGGATTGTAGAAAATTGCAAGAGGACCTTGATAAATTAGAAGATTGGGCCTCGAAATGGCAGATGAAATTTAATGTGGACAAGTACAAAGTTATGCACCTAGGAAAGAAAAATCTGAACTATGGTTACACGATGCAAGTTTCCACATTAGGAACCACCACCCAGGAAAAAGATTTAGGCATCATCGTGGATAACATGTTAAAACCCTCCACCCAGTGTGCAGCGGCAGCAAAGAGAGAAAATAGAATGCTAGGTATCATAAGGAAAGGAATGGAAAATAAAACAAAGGATATTATAATGCCTCTGTATCGTTCCATGGTGCGACCGCACCTTGAATATTGTCTGCAATTCTGGTCGCCATATCTTAAAAAGGATATAGCGTTATTAGAAAAGGTACAGAGAAGAGCCACCAAAATGGTAAAGGGGATGGAAGGATACCCCTATGAAGAGAGGCTAAAAAAATTAGGGCTCTTCAACCTGGAAAAGAGACGGCTGAGGGGAGATATGATAGAGGTCTATAAATTAATGAATGGAGTGGAACGGGTAGACATAGAATGATTGTTTACGTCATCAGTATATAGAAAGACTAGGGGACATGCAATGAAGCTACAGGGTAACCTATTTAAGACTAATAAGAGAAAATATTTTTTCACTCAACGTGTAATGAAACTCTGGAATTTGTTACCGGAGGATGTAGTAAAAGCTGTTAGTGTAGCTGGGCTTAAAAAAGATTTGGACAAGTTCCTGGAGGAAAGGTCCAGGATATCACTGTTTTACCCAATACAAGCATTGAGGAACCTGTGTCTTTTGGGGAGATTGCTAGGTACTTATGACCTAGATTGGCCACGGTTGGAAACAGGATACTGGGCTTGATGGACCTTGGTCTGACCCAGTATGGCATATCTTATGTTCTTATGAGTCTCTGGTGCAACCTCATTTAGAGTGTTGTGTGCAGTTCCGGAGACCACACCTTCAAAGGGACATCAATAGGATGGAGTTGGTGCAGAGGGTGGCTACTAAAATGGTTAGTGGTCTTTGTTCTAAAGCATATGAGGACAGACTTAAAGATCTTAATATGTATAAGTTAGAGGAGATATGATAGAGATATTTAAATACCTCCGTAGCATAAATGCACAAGAGGAGAGCCTGTTTTGATTGAAATCGAGCTCTGCTTTGGGGAGACATAAGATGATGGTGAAAGGGGATAGACTCAGGAGTAATATTTATTTATTTATTTAGCTGTATTTATATCCCGCTTTTCACCGGGTCAAAGCGGTCAATTGGGGGATACATTTAACACGAGGGGATATGAGACACATACGCTAATACTTACAGGGAACATGGGCAATGGAGGGTTAAGTGGCTTGCCCAAGACCACAAGGAGTGCCTATAGGACTAGAAATCCCAGTCCCTCCAGCCTGAGATTGCTTTCCCCAGGTGGGACTTGAACCCCCGGCCCTCCGGCCTTAAGTACCTTGTCCTAACCACTAGACCACTCCTCCCTAATATGAAGAAATATTTCTTTTCAGAAAGAGTGGTAGATGCGTGAAATAGTCTCCCAGTGTAGGTAATAGAGATGAGGACAGTAGCAGACTTCAAGTGACCTGACTTCAAGTGTCCTCCGATCCTTATACATGAACACACTACAACACTACAAAGATACCATCAACAAGTAAAAAGAGTACTATTCCAATATACTCACAAAATCACTTAACCACCCTAGAGAACTGTTTGAAATTGTAAAGACTTTCACTCATAACAACAGAAATGATGACCAAAAAAAACCCTCCCATTGATCCCCAAATTCTAGCCAACTGCTATAAGGAAAAACGAAAACATTAAATGCTAGACCCAACTCTTACACTCAAAACCAACCCTACACTGATTTACACCTGGTGAACTTTCTCCCAGACTAAGAAGGATACACTCAACAACATTATAATTAAAATAAACACAACTAAATCCAGTCTCGATCCATACCTGGTCATCTGGATAAAGGCCACAGAAACAGAGCTTTCCCCATATGTGCTTCCAATTATTAACTCCTCCTTGAAACAAGGTCATATGCCTCCATCCCTGAAGCATGCCATAATCCGCTCCATCCTGAAAAATAAGTCCCTGGATAAAAACAACTTCACAGCATACAGACCAATCTCAATCCTTCCCTTCATGGCCAAAGTAATCTAAAAAATAGTTCAAATTCAATTTCAGGACCATATTGATGCTCATGCACCTCTAGATGCACACCAATATGGTTTCTGACTACATCATGGTGTTGAGACCCTATTAATTGTGCTACTTGACAAACTGATACGTGGCATAGACAATACCAAACAAGCATTCATCCTCATATTTTTAGACATCACCGCAGCATTTGACAGCATCAACCACACCTTAATGCTCACCAGACTACAGCAGATAGGAGTAAAAGGCACAGTACTCCAATGGTTCCAATGATACCTTTCAGAAAGAACCACGATCCACTCACATATTTATTTATTTATTTATTTATTTATTTAACAGTTCTTCTATACCGCTCTATTTTAGATCAGAGCGGTTTACATTTAACATCAACTATACAACACAAGGAACTTTGAGTTGTATTTACAATAAACAGGGAGATCAACTTGGAAGTAACTGGGGGAAACTATGTACATTCTTAATTCTATACATTGTAACACACTGGTACCTGATTTCAGGCAGAACATATCTACATTTTATTTACACTGGGGTACATTCTGAGCGATCATTTGATTATCCTTTTTCATGCTGAGTCTGATTGTTTACTTGTAATGAGAGATTGTCTGGGGGGCCATATGTATGGTTACTAAGGCTAGATTCAGGGTAGTATGTAGTGAACAGATGCTGCTTTATTGCCTTCCTGAAGTGGGTTAGGTAAGTGATGTTCCGAATATAGGTAGGGAGAGCATTCCATGCTCTGGGAGCGTAAATCGTAAAGGCCCTATTTGTTGTTGTTCTCGTGCATTTTGTTATTACTTTTGGGACCTCTAGGGTGTTTTGCATCATGGATCTTCTATTTCTGTTCTGTGGTACTTTATGTATCATCTTGCTGAGGGCTGTGGGGGTCAGAGTGTTTGAGGCTTTGAAAGTTAAGGTTAGAACTTTGTGGAGGGTTCTTGCTTGAACAGGTAGCCAATGGAGGTTCATCAGTACTGGTGTTATGTGCTCTCTCCGTGAAGCCCCTGTTAGTACTCTTGCAGCAGTGTTCATTGCAAGCTGGAGGGGAGCTAGGGTTGCTTGAGGGAGACCGTGTAGAATTACGTTGGCATAGTCGAAATGAGGTAATATTAATGCCTGATAGATCGATCGGTAGTCGCAACCAAAAACTCACAATCAAAAAAATCTACTATAAACTCAAAATATTAAAACAGCTTTGACCACTACTCCCCAACCATGACTTCAAGCATTAATCACACCACACATCAACTTTTGTAACAGCGCACTACAAGGTTTATCTAAACAGATTCTAAAACAGCCTCAAATGGCGCAACATGTTGCAGCACAAATTGCATGGAATGCAAACATATCGGAACACATCATTCCAGTATTATACAAGTTACGCTGACTCCCAGTCCAAAGTCAAATACACTACAAAACACTGATGATCACATTCAAGCTCCTTAGACAGATAGCCCCTTCCCACCTCACCTCCCTAATCATCAAACAAGTAGAGATACGATTAAAACGAGAATGTAATCAAAATAAACTGATTCCCTCAGACTACCAAAAATCCATTAAAGCTACAAATAATAGAGCATTCTCACACTTTGCGCCGTCTCTCTGGAATGCCCTACCAGATGAGTGAAGAGAAAGCAATGATCTTACCACATCCTGCAAAAAACTAAAAACCTACCTCTTCAAGCAACATTTTGGTGATCCATTGGAACCTCTCAACATAGACCCCAACTAGGTCACCATATAAAAGACATAATTCCTCAAATCCAAAACTCCCTTCCCACATACAAAGAAAACACACACAAACTAGTAAACTTTATGAATCATCCCCAGACCAAAATTGTTTCTAAGGGTACTGTTTTCTGTACATAATTGTCAATTATTCTAGCTTGAGTTTGATATGTTTGTTTACTGTACTGTTAAATGTATCTGACCCTGTAGTTTAATGTCAACTGCATTTGATCTTGTGGAAAAAGCGGTATATAAATGCTAATAAATAAAATAAAAAATCTGAATTCAAAAAAGCATGGGACAAACACAGAAGATCTCTAAAGGAAAAGAAGGGACTTTAGTATTTCATGTGGAAGGGCAGACTAGATAGGCCATGTGGTCTTTTTCTGCCATCATGTTTCTCTGGTTTTATGAAAACATACCATAGTAGCTGGAAGGAACCTCCAGCAACCATCCCCAGCATCTACCTACCCAGCATATCATCAAACCTACCACCCCCCTACCACAAAGACTAATCTCCAGGAACAAGCAGGAATGTGGTCCTCACATATGGGTATCGTCGGTACCGACGGAGCTTGCGCGGGAACGATCCCCAGCGTCCAATAAGAATGCTTTTGGGAGCATCCCTCAGCACATGCATGCTGCCTTCCTGCCCTTCCAACTGTCCCTCTTCAATTCTTCGTTTTACGCGGAGCCGACAGGACCTATTCCCTGTCACCGCAGAAAATTACATCTTTAAACTTCTTTCTGTGGTCGCATTTGCCTACCGCATGACGCCTACCGGTACCGCCGGTTCTTTTCTTTTCTTTTCTTTAAAAACAAACAAACAACTGACTGTTTCTTTCAGAAACTTTCCTTTTTGGTGCTGGGTGCCATTTTGAGCACTAGGCCCCCATTTTCCTAAATCATGGAAAAACCAACTAGTGGTTTTAAAAAATGTACTAAGTGTGGCGGTACCATTTCCGTCACTGACACCCATGATTGGTGTCTAAAATGTTTAGGACCTGATCATTCTCCAACTGAATGTCTCTCCTGCATGGGGATGACCAAAAGAGGAAGACAAAACCGGGCCGCAAAGCTCGGTACCCTTTTTTCTTCAGATGCCAGATCCATTGCATTGACATCGTCAAGGGCCTCTTCTTCCTCCCATGGATCTCAGGTAACTAAACATAAGAGCCGGTCTTCAAAGGGTAGCACTCCTGCTAAGCATCGAGAGGCCATTGGCATTGCCCTTGAGGGAACCACACCAGCAAAACAGCCCCGGCGGGAGGCTTTGGCTTCCAAAGCATCGATGGGGCTTCAGGATGTTCTCAAGGCCTCAACCTCGCAAGAACTACCTGTGCCATGCTCAGGGGTTCTGGCCGTCCTTACCAGTACCGACACCCAGGCATCGGCAGCGTCGATAGACCAGAGGTTCCTCGCTATCGAGCGCAGTATCGCAGCCCTTCTCTCGGTTGCAGCACCGGTGCCGACACTGGTACAGACACCGGTAGCGACACCGGTGATGACGGTGCCGGCTCCGGTGGGAACTCTTCCTATGCCATCTCTGGCTGGAGGGGACAAAGCGGTACCAGGTCACCTCAGTACCGACTTCGATCGGTACTGGGATCATGCTTTGCAAGAGCATTGGGGTCAGGAATACTTTGATTCCTCCGATTCCGAAGACTCTGACAATTCTGCTGGCACTAGAGGGTTTCTCCTAGAAGATCCCTCTTCTCCCCAACGCAGAATGTCACCTCCAGAGGACATGTCTTTTCAGGATTTCATCCGTGATATGGCCAAAGGTCTTTCAATCACAGTAGCTCCTGAAGAAGAACCCATAGCAAAGGAATTGGAAATCCTCCAATATCCTAAAGCTCCCAAGGAGGCAGCTACTCTGCCTATCCATGAAATTCTGCATAGCTTGATGCTCAGAATGTGGGAGACACCTCTGACCACTTCTTCTCACTCTAGGAGGCTTGATACTATGTATTGAGTTCCACCGTGTCCTGGATTTCAGAAAACTCAGCTGCCACACCATTCAATGGTAGTGGAATCAGCCATGCGCAGGATGAAAAGTGCAAAGAGGCATTCATCCAATCCTCCAGGTCGTGAATGCAGGACTCTGGATGCTTTTGGACTCATACATCCTATATATGGGAATGTTCCTTAAGGAAGTCACAGGAGACTTGGAACTTATGAGCCCTTTTCTCCCAGATGACAAGAGACAAGATTTTCTTGCTCTAGTTAAGCATGCTCAAGATGTCTCCAAGTTTGTCAATCGTGCAGCTTTTGACTGCTTTGAATGCATTATGTCCTACCCCGCCTAGGGCCGGTGGCTCAAGGGCAAGGGTGGCCTTTATTTTTGTCTTGGCTATTGTGCCAGCAAGGGATGCTGGGACTTGTAGTCTTGATTACTATCCAACAAAGTGGTGTGACACGAGGTTTCAGGCAAACAGATAAATTTATTTGGGTTTTCCCTTTCACATTGAATTCACAGCGCAAAACATGGCATGGATTATTTTCTCCCAAAATAATAGGAAAACGAGCAAATAAAGTTGAGAAATAAAGCATAGGAAAACTGTTTCATTCACAGCAGTGCTCAGGCAAAGTTAATTGTTTCAGCACAATGTCCTTCTTTCACAGAGTTAGGAAACAGCTTTGCATTCCTCGCATGCAAAGGCTGTTCAGCATAAGTCCAGGTGATTGGTCTCATAAAAAGAGCAATCCATTTCACAAACGTCATTCATATCAGGAGTATCTTCTACATCAATTATCATGTCTTCACAAGCTCCATTATCACTCTGCTCTAAGGAACTTTTAAAACCAGAATTAGACTGATGGTTATTAAGAACTTCCTGCAGCTGTTCTATAAATTGTTCTCTCTGGTTTTCATTCACTTTGTTTAAGGCAGGAAACTGATTCCCTCATAAGCTTTTAAATACAGAATTTGAATCTGTCTCATAGCACTTACTTGGAATGTTTCTAGTTCTGACTGGAGTTGTTTTCACTGCAGGCCTATCTTGCCTCTGGTTAGCACTTGTCCTTAGCTTCTGTATAATATCTTCAGCATAACTCTTGCTAGGGATTATAGCAGATGTACCTTTCTCATGTGCAATGCCCTCTCTGCAATCAGAGCTCTTTCCCCGTGTGAAGGTAAACTTTTCTACCTTTTCCTTGGGTTGCTTTAGCAGACGTTTTGGGCTTGCTTCCAGAGCTCCTGAAGTATAGGAAACAACAGACCTTCCAGAATCCTTCTTAGCTTGTTCTGAGTTCCATAGCTTTCCTTGTTCAGCTGGCTTCTCTCGTGGCTTCCTTCTCTGCTCCCCTGCACTGAACTCTGAGGCAGGTTTAAAACGGCTTTCCTCGGCAGCCACACCCTTCTGGCTGTTCATGTGAAACTCATTAGGGCTCCACTTAGCTCCTACGTCACTGCTGTGACAGGGCTCAGTTCTAGCTAGAAGCTTGAGGTTTCCATGGGAACCTTGTTGCCTTTACTTTTAAAGGTGTATTGCTCATTTCCTTCCCATTCCATTTGCTCTACACTACTGTCATTATCACAATTAGCAGAACTTCTGCTATTGCCATTGGTGCACGATGGATTGCTTGGCTGCAGGCATCAGACTTGGAGACTTGGGTACAGGACAAATTAGGCAACATTCCTTGCACGGGGGAGAATCTCTTTGGCAAGAACTGGCAGGAAAACGATAACGAGTTAGATGCTGACAATTCTACCTTAGATAGATTGTCAAAGTCTACAGCCACTCCAACCAAAAGGAAGCCTTATAAAAAACCCTCTTTTAGCAAAAAGAGGAAGTTTTATCCTTCCTATACCCAGCAGAGTCAGACTTCAGGTCAGGTTGCCCAAAAGGGACAACCTAGACAGCAAAAGAAACCAAAAGGACCGAGAGCCCATCCAGCTCTCCAGGTTCAGCCCCCTCAAGGGCTTTGACTCCTTCCCAGAGAGCTTTGCCTTCCTGCCTCTGAGGGGTCCCCAACCCCCCAATATTCCGGGCAGGTTATGCCACTTTATCAACAGATGGCATCAAATAACAGCAGAAGATTGGACTTTGTCCATTGTAGGAGAGGGGTACAAACTTCATTTTCACAGCATACCTCCTCCTACAATTCTAAAGCAGTTCAATTCACAAACCTCTGCAGACAATCTGCTAGATTACGAGGTCTCCACACTTCTTGCCCAAGGGGCAATAGAGGAAGTACCCATTTTTCAACAGGGAACAGGGTTCTACTCCCCCTATTTTCTTATCCCAAAGAAAATAGGGGGACACAGACCCATTCTAGACCTCAGAGAATTGAACAAATATCTGTTTTGAGAGAACTTCAAAATGATTTCTCTAGGAACTTTTCTGCCATACCTTCAAGACCAGGACTAACTTTGCTCTCTAGACTTAAAGGATGCATACACACACATTCTCATCCATCCAGATCACAGGAAATTCTTACGTTTCCTTTTCAGGGGAAGACATTTCCAGTACAGGGTTCTTCCTTTTGGTCTGGCTTCAGCACCAAGGGTATTCACGAAATGCATGGCAGTAGTAGCAGCATTTCTATGAACCCTGGGGATTTTTGTCTTCCTTTACTTAGACGACTGGCTCATTCGAGCCTCCACAATTGCAGAGGCCAGCATTGCACTGTCTCGTACAATGCGAATACTCCAATACTTGGGATTGGAAATAAACTTCCCGAAGTCTCAACTAGTTCCTTCCCAATGCCTAGAATTCATAGGAACCTGTCTGGATACCAGGCAGGCAAGGGCTTTCCTTCCACAAGCCCGGTGTCTTCGAATTATGCAGCTAGCTTCCCAAGCAGCAGGAAAATCCTCCCTTACGGCTCGGGAACTACTGCAGTTACTGGGACACATGGCATCCACAGTTCATGTAGTCCCATATGCTCGCCTCCACAAGCGAGCAGCTCAGTGGACCCTCTCCTCACAGTGGACACAGGCCACGGGCAGTTTGTCGGACAAAATAACAGTCTCTCAAAGACTAATTTTGTCCCTCCAGTGGTGGCAATCACTAGAAAATCTGACAGTGGGGTCTCCTTTCCATCAACCCCTCTTTCAGGCCACTCTAACAACAGATGCATCACAGGTGGGTTGGGGAGCACAACTGGATCATCTCTCTACCCAGGGCACCTGGACTCCACAGGAGGTAGATTTACACATAAACCTCCTGGAATTAAGAGCAATTTATTTAGCTCTTCGAGTGTTCTACGCCCAGCTCAGCTACAAGACAGTCCCGGTCCAGATGGACAATCAGGTAGCCATGTTCTATGTGAACAAGCAGGGCAGAACAGGCTCTCTGTCGTTATGCAACGAAGCTTTACGACTATGGGCCCTTGCCAGAGAGCACCAAATTCACCTTCTAGTGGTATATCTTCCAGGCATTCAAAACCTTTGGGCAGACAAACTCAGTCGAGTACTGCTACCTCACGAGTGGTCACTCCACCTAGACAAGTTGGCAAAGATATTTCATCTCTGGGGCACTCCAGACATTGACCTCTTTGCAAGTCCATTGAATGCCAAACTTCCCCGGTTCTGTTCCAGGATACCGGCACACCACTGTCAGGCAAAGGATGCCTTCCTCCTTCACTGGGGTCAGGACTTCCTTTATGCTTTCCCACCCATTCCCCTCATCCCCAAAACACTCTTCAAGCTTCAGAGAGACAGGGGTCGCATGATTCTCATCGCACCACATTGGCCACGCCAAACGTGGTATTCCCTGCTTCTGCATCTCTCTCAAGCGGCACCTCTGGAGTTAGGGCACGCTCCAGATCTCCTTTCTCAGGAGAATGGGACACTATGGCACCCGAATCCCCAGTTCCTGCACCTCACGGCCTGGTTGCTGAAGGCTTAGACCTCCAGGATCTCAACCTGTCTCTGCAGGTAAAAGGTATCCTTCGAGCTTCTAGGAAACTTTCCACAAGAAGATCTTATGCCTTCAAGTGGAAACGTTTTACTATATGGTGCTCCAGGAGGGGATTAAAACCCCCTCATCATACCCTTAGGATCGATACTAGAGTATCTCATTCACTTATCTAATTCGGGGTTAAAGACCAATTCGGTAAGAGTCCATCTTAGTGCAATTGCAGCTTCTTATAAGCCTCTAAATGGACAACCAATTACCTCTCATCCACTCATATCAAGATTTATGAGAGGCCTTCTATTAACCAAACCTCTCATCAAGCCACCACCGGTGGCATGGGATCTAAATCTAGTTCTCGGGCAGCTCATGAAGCCGCCTTTTGAGCCTTTAGCCACTGCAGCCCTTAGGTTTTTGATCTGGAAGGTCATCTTCCTAATTGCAATCACCTCTGCCCGTCGCATCAATGAATTGCAAGCTTTAGTGGCTGATCCTCCTTATACTAGGTTTCATCATGATAAGGTTGTTCTTCGAACTCACCCACATTTTATGACAAAGGTGGTTTCGCCTTTTCATTTAAAAAAATCAATTTACCTTCCTGTAGTTTTTTCCCAGGCCTCACGGCTCTAATGCAGAAAGGAACCTTCATACTTTGGATTGCAAAAGGCCTTGGCCTTTTACATACAGAGAGCACAGTAACATAGAAAGTCTTCACAACCTTTTATAGCTTTTGACCGTAGTCATTTGGGACTTCCAGTCTCCAAAAGAACTTTATCAAAATGGATTGCCCAATGCATATCCTTTACTTATGAGAGTAAGGGTCTTCCTCTTCAGGGCCATGTCACAGCTCACAATGTGAGAGCCATGGCAGCTTCTATGGCTAATCTCCACTCTGTGTCTATCGATGACATTTGTTGAGCAGCCACCTGGGCTTCGGTACACACCTTCACAGCCCACTACTACCTAGATAAAGCCTCTCGTCAGGATGCCTTCTTTGGCCAAGCTGTTCTTCAAAACCTTTTTCAAACGTAAACCAACTCCTACCCACCAACCCTGGTGGGATGCCAGAGATCCATGGGAGGAAGGATCCTCATCCTTGATGGTGGCACCTTCCTGGGGCTATCTCCCTGGCATCTTCAGCTAGGGAGTCCCCATATGTGAGAACTACATTCCTGCTTGTTCCTGGAGATAGCGTAGTTACTCACCTGTAACAGGTGATCTCCGGGAACAGCAGGAATTTAGTCCTCACAACCCACCCACCTCCCCTAGGAGTTCTCTCTCTCTCTTTGTCTCTTTCCTCTCTCCCTCTATCCTTTCACTCAGCTACAAACTTAACTGAAGAGGGACAGTTGGAAAGGCGGGAAGGCAGCGCGCATGTGGTGAGGGATGCTCCCAAAAGCATTCTTATTGGACGCTGGGGAGCGTTCCTGCGCAGGCTCCGTCGGTACCGACGATACCTATATGTGAGGACTAAATTCCTGTTGTTCCCGGAGATCATCTGTTACAGGTGAGTAACTACGCTTTATAAATCACTACTGATTATACTATGCCATTCCACCAATTACCCAAGTACAGTTATAATCCACCTACATTAACTCCTATATAACATAAAGTTGTTTTGTTTTGTAATGCTTAATGTTTTGTGTAAATTCATCCAAGTTAACATCCCTGTTTAATGTAAAATGTTGTGTTGTAATGTTTTCTGTAAACCGTTCTGCCCACAAAATAGAGTGGTATATAAACCCAGTTAAATAAATACTAAGGAGTAAAGAAATTTCAAGTTTTAACAGGTTAACTCGCACTTGCCTGTTGTGGAAAGGGTCCATACTGTATTGTATTACTGTTGAATAACAGAGACATTTAAGATATGTTCATAGAATATAGTTGACTATATTATGTCATATTATAGTGTAATGTACTAATGTGTTGGTGAGCGGTATAAAGATTGTTATTGTTTATTTATAAAAAATTAATTTACACTATTTTTTAAAATTAAAATTAGAAACTTTTTTGCAAAGGTTAAACTTGTTCAAGTGGCTCATTATGAGCGAGTTTTCATCCCTTGGTAGTTCCATATTTGAAATTTGAGGTTCGTGAAGCTTAGTGCATTGTAGAAAAAATAAAAATGTTCTCTGTAAGCTGGGAGCTTCCATTGGTGGCTTACCTGAAGAAACTCTACCACCTGTGACGTTCATAACATCAAGGTAAAGTAGGGTAGTGCCCCGAGAACTGGATTGAGAAGCACTGTGCTAGGGTGCCATTGGATCTTTTTCAGAAGAAGAAACACAGACTCACAAGCTACACAAGTGGAAAACACATAGAATAAAGATTCATGCTGATGTCTTTATTAAAGTTGTAGTGTCCGTTTTTTGTGGCCAGCCAGCATGGACCCACCCCTGCCACCTTGAAGCTGGTTTCCCCTATCATCACTTCAGGCGCCATAGCAAAAAACGTGGATCAGTGCAGCAATGGTCCAATGGCTAGTGGCACTCAAAATCTGGGTATCCCCTCAAAATTGTGGAACTGAAATTAAGAAACAAGTCTTTATGTCTTCAGACAAGAGTCTTTATTCAGCTAGCATGTCTGCATATGAGAGAGAATTTCAATGGTGATCCTGAACAGTCTCTAACTTTACAGTGCAAGCTGACTTATATATACTGCAAACAAATGAAAAAAAGAATGAGCTAACTTGTTTGCTCTTCCTAGCTGGACCAAAAGATAAATTTAGGAAATTAGCTGCATAGTTTCTTCTCTGCACTTGGTTCCTCTATGTCTAATTTCAAAGCCTAATTCCTTCTTATAGCTGATTGCACATGCATGCCTTGTTCTTCAACTCTCCACATACTTGTTTCCTTCAGACATTTCACATTTGCTACATTTATTCTGTACAGTTGTTCTTAACACTAATATGCATCCACATTGTAGAATTCAGTAACTGAGAGAGATTATGCAAACTTCAAAAAAGGTATAAGCTCTTTATCAGGTTAGAGAATTGTGGTTAGCAAATATGAGTAATAAAATTATTTTGCACTGATTGTGGCCAGACCCATAGAGTTAATTTAAATATTGATTTGTTGTTTGTAATAGCTTTCTCTGCACGCTTGTGGGTGGAGTCATCCTGATGACCCTCTCCAGAACCCAACCCTCATCTAGCTCAGGAAAACTTTAAGCCTCCTGAGCATGCGTGGGAACCCCATGCTAAACACTGCCCTCCTCCTCAGTCTATTCTTCCGTTATTCTGTAGGATGCATGAACTTCCTCATACAATGAAGGAGAGGAAATATGGAGGGGGGTAGAAACAGGCAAACAAGGGAACTTAAAAACGGAATGACCACTCTAATATCCACAACAGGCTAAGTCTTGGGAAAAGATAAATGTTTAGTGTGAATTTAACCTTGAAAAAATGAGGAAACTTATGCAAACTTATAGCTGCACGTCATGTTGAAAGATATGATGTGCTAAGATTCCTCAACTTTCTGTTGGCAATCAAGCCGAGTTCCCAAAATAACACACATAACTCAATTTTGTTAAACATGATTCTCTCCTTCCAAATTAGATGCAGATAATAGAAGAATTGCATGCTGCTCGTAATGAAAGAAAGTTAGATTTGACTGTGGTGCAGAGCTATGGAGAACTAGCCAGTATGGATATTGAATTCGCCGAAGAAGACCCCACCTTAAATCTTTCTCCTGGTATGCCAACTACAGTTTAATGGTGCACTTTCCATTCTTTGTTCAGCTTTAACAGCCCTGAAAATGACAAAGCATCTCCTTATTAAAAGAAAACATTTCTCTTTATTATTGAATTAGTCATTTAAATCTAGAGGTGAACTGTTATTCCATTGAGCAGAATCTAACAGAAAAGTACTGCCATTTGCCACTAGTACAGATCATGAAATAATTATAGGCACTTTTTCTTCTTTGCTTCAGCTATCACTGCTACTCAATTAACCTTCTTAATTGTGCTTGACACAAATATTCTACTAAATCACCTTCGATTTATTGAGAATTTAAAGACTGTTGGAATGCCAGGTATGTGAATTTAGCAATTCTTGGGGAAACCCGAATACTTGGAAGGTACAGTATTTTAGTGAGCCATGAGTCATTTGTTTCAGAAGTTACTGGAAAAGGGACCTTAGCAATTTAGAAAGCTTGCATGTATGAATATTTATGGTAGCCCTATCAAGGAATCATCTGCTTTATCATTAGAGTAGTTCTTGATTGATGAATTTTATTTTTGGTGGACTAACATGGTCTTTCTTACTGTCTTCAGAAGTTAGTTAAATATACATATCTCTATGCAGCTACCCCTTTCAAAAAAGTTATGGTTTCTTAATCTCTTATGTATATCTTTTTTATTTACAAAGGGAAGTCAGTAATTAATGTTAATTATTATAGTTTGGATGCTAAAGTATGCCTTTTATCTCTAGGAATAAGCAGGAATGTAGTCTTCACATATGGATGATGTCGGTACCCAGAGGCAGCTCTATAATGAGGCTGAGTGAGGTGGCAACTTTTTGGGGACGGCAGAAATTGCCCCCAAAAAGACCGCCTCACTCGGCCTTCAAAAACAAACAAACAAACAAAAAATCATCAAGCTGGAGCTGCTGCCGCAGCAGTAGCAGCAGAATGAAGTGCCCCGTGGTCCCCGCGCCTCCTCAGCAGAGCTCTCAGTGCCAGCCTGCTTTTCTGAGCTGCGAAGGGAGAGTTTCCCTTTCTCGTGGCTCTGTTATTTGAGCCCACCGGCGCTGATGGGAAACAGGAAGGAAGTTTCCCATCAGCGCCGGCGGGCTCAAATAACAGATCCGCGAGAAAGGGAAACTCTCCCTTCGTGGCTCTGAAAATCAGGACAGCGCTGAAAGGAGAGTTCTGCTGGGGAGGCAGGGGGACTGCGGAGCACTTCATTCTGCTGTTGCCGCTTGATGGTTTATTTTTTAAAAATTTCCCTTTGAAGGTCGGGCTGGGCTGCGCTGGGGGGGGGGGAGGAGGTAGCACTGTAATGGATTGATGAGGGGGGAGGGTTAGGACTAGAAAAGGGCTGATGGAGGGGCCTAGGACTGGAAATGGGCTAATGGGGGGGAGGGTTAGACCTGGAAATGGGCTGATCGGGAGGGGGCTAGGACTGGAAATTGGCTGATTGGGGGGGTTAGAACTGGAAATGGCTGATCGGGAGGGGGGCTAGGACTGGTAATGGGCTATCAGGAGGTTAGAACTGGAAATGGGCTGATGGGGGGTTAAGAATGGAAATAGGCTGATTGGGAGGGGGGGCTAGGACTGGTAATGGGCTAATGGGGGGCTAGGACTGGAGCGGGCTGATAAGGGGGATAGGACTGGAAATAGGCTAGGACTGGAAATGGGCTAATGGGGGAGGGGAGAAGAGTGCTGCTGGCTCTGGAAGAAAACTAGGGGCTAGGGCTACAAATGGGCTGATGTGGGGGGATGGGAGAATAGGACTGGAAGAGAGCGGATACTGAGAGGGTCTGCCAGCGGAAGGAGGGGGCGGGAAGGGAGCTGACACCTGGGAAGGAGGGGGCTGGAAAGGAGCTGATGTGGTGGGGAAGGAGGGGGCTGGAATGGAGCTGACACCTGGGATGTACTGAAGGGGGATTGGAAGGGAGCTGACACTTGGGGATGGGAGTGGTAGGTGGCTAGGCAATGGGGAGGAGGCTGGAAGGGAGCTGACATGCCAATGACACTGGAAGGGGGATGGACAGAGTGTAGGGCGACTAGAAGGGAGCTGACTGGGGGGGGGTGGCACTGAGTGGCCCTGTGTGCAGACATCTTGCATTTCCTTCATATATCTGCTTTTTGGTTTGGTTCAGTTTCTGATTGGATTTCTGAAATAGCCCCGCCCCCCTGTAAGGCGGGGGGTGTCTCCATCTCATTCTTCACCTCAGGCAGCAGAGTACCTTGAGCTTCCCCTGTCGGTACCGATGGATCCCGTGTGGGAACACTCCCCAGTGACCAATAGGAAAGTCTTTGGGAGCACTCCACTGTGCCTGCGTAGCTGCCTTCCTGCCTTCCCAATTCCCTCTCTTCAGTTCTTCATTTTCCATGGAGCCAGCAGGAAGCAAATCCTCTTTTTTGTTATTTGTGGATAGTGTCTGCCTTCCTGTCAACTTCTAGAATCAAAAAAACCCAACGGTGATCAATGAATATAATAACTGCAGGGTTAACACCGTAGTAATCCCAAAACCCAATTAACAATATTTTTGTCGGGGACGACTGGAGGAGGAAAATACTTCAAAATATCCCCACCAGTCAGACCATGCCCATTTTATTCATCCAAAATGTCTAAGATGCGTATTTTTAAAATCCATTCATACGAATTAACACTTATCTTAAATCCAAATCAATCAATGGCACACAACGTGCACGTTTCGGGGTGTTCCAACCAATGTATCAAGTGCTCCAAAGTGTTCAAAGCTCCAACAGGTTCTTGCAAAGTGTCCCAAGATTTGAGCATACTACAGGGTTAACCCTGCAGTTATTATTTCCTGTCAACTTCAGCCAGGGCCGGCCCGTCCATTGAGCAAGAATGTTTTTTGCACAGGGCCCCGCGTTTCAGGGGGCCCCGCGCAAAGAACATTCTGCTTTTTTTAAAAATTAAATTTTAAAAAAAAACCTGTCTCTGGCTGCTGCCGCGTCCGTCGCAGCAGCGGCAGAATGGCGGGTCCCGCGGGGCCCCTTCTCCTCGTCGAGCCCTCTGCAAGGGCTTTCAGATTCGCGAAGGGAGAGTGCTCCCTCGCGTCTCTGTAAAGCCCGCAGGGGCTAATGGGAAATTTCCCATCTGCCCCTTTAGACGCGAGGGGCTGATGGGAAATTTCCCATTAGCCCCTGCGGGCTTTACAGAGACGCGAGGGAGCACTCTCCCTTCGCGAATCTGAAAGCCCTTGCAGAGGGCTCGACGAGGAGAGGGGGCCCCGCGGGACACGCCATTCTGCCGCTGCTGCGACGGACGCGGCAGCGGCAGCAGCTAGAGCCAGGTTTTTTTTTTTTTTTTTTAAATTTGCCGAAAGGGAAGGGAAGGGAAGGGAAGGGGGGGGGGCTGATGGAGGCTGTCTGGAAATGTGCAAGGGGGGGGGGTAAGAACTGCAAAATTGCAAGGGGGGGGGTAAGAAAATGAAATGTGCAAGGGGGGGGTTAGGAATGGAAATGTGCAAGGGGGGGGTTAGGAATGGAAATGTGCAAGGGGGGGGGGGTTTAGGACTGGAAATGGGCTGGAGGGGGGGTTAGGACTGGAAATGGGCTAGGGGGGGTTAGGACTGCTAATGGGCTGGGGCTGATGGAGGCTGACTGGAAATGGGGTGAGGGGGGGTTAGGACTGGAAGTGGGCTGGGGGGGTTAGGACTGGAAATGGTCTAGGGGGTTTGAGACTTCTAATGGGCTGGGGCTGATGGAGGCTGACTGGAAATGGGCTGGGGGGGTTTAGGACTGGAAATGGGCTGGGGGGTTAAGACTGGTAATGGGCTGGGGGCTGATGGAGGCTGTCTGGAAATGGGGTGATGGGGGGGTTAGGACTGGAAATGGGCTGGGGGGGTTAAGACTGGTAATGGGCTGGGGGTTGATGGAGGCTGACTGGAAATGGGGTGATGGGGGGTTAGGACTTGAAATGGGCTGGGGGGGTTAAGACGTAATGGGCTGTGGGCTGATGGGGGCTGTCTGGAAATAGGGTGATGGGGGTTAGGATTGCTAATGGGCTATGGGGGCGGGGGTTAGGACTGCTAATGGGCTATGGGGGCGCTAGGACAGGAAAAGGGCTGATGGGGAGGGGTTAGGACTTAAGGTGGGCTGATGTGGTTAGGACTAGTAATGGGCTGTGGGCTGATGGGGGGGGTTAGGACTGGCAATGGGCTATGGGGGCTGACTGGAAATGGGCTGATGGGGTTAAGACTGGAAGTGGGCTGATGGGGGGTTAGGACTGGTAATGGGTTATAGGGGGGGCTTAAACTGAAAATGGGTTGATGGGGGGCTAGGACTGGTACTGGGTTGTGGGATTGCTATGACTGGAAATGGACTGAGGGGACGGGGAGGCTTGAACTGCAAATAGCTGATGGGGAGGGAGCTTGGAATGGAAATGGGCTGTGAGGGAAGGGAGCTAGAACTGAAAATGGGCTGATGGAGCAGCTAGGATAGGACTGGAAATGGGCTGTTGGGGGGAGCTAAGATTGGAAATGGGCTGTGGTGGGGGCTTGAATTGAAATGGACTCATGGAGGGGCAAGAACGGGCAGTCGGCTCATGGGGGGGCTTGGACTGGAATTGGGCTGAGTGGAGGGGAGCTAGGATTTGACATGGGCTGATGGTGGGGCTAGGAAATGACTAGAAATGGGCTGATGGGGGGCTAGGATTGGAAATGAGCTGATGAAGGGACTCAGACTGAAAATGGATGGGGGAGCTAGGACTGGAAATGGGTTGATGGGGGGCTAGGACTGGAAATGGGCTGATGCGGGGACTAGAAGGGAATGGATGCTGGGTGAGACTGGAACTAGAAGGGAGCTGATGTTGGGGGAGGATTAGAATGGGATGGGGCTGGGAGAGTAAAATGGAGAGGGGAAAAATATTTGTGTGGGAGGGATGAAAAATCTACAATTGGCCGGGTATTGGGAGAGTAAGTGGGGATTGAGGATGGAGGGGTAAAATTTGTGTGGATGAAATAAGAATGAGGAAAGAGCAAAAGGATAAAGATTAGTATGTTAAAGCAGATGTAGAGAGAGAGGATGGAAAGAAAACTAGAAGAGAGAAGAAAGGACAAATGGACAGCAGACGATGGAGAGTTAGCAGAAAACATGAAGAAACCAGAAGAAAGTGGCTGGAGCAATTGCAACTGAAAAAAAATGCACAAAAGGTAGAAATATATCTCTTTATTTTGAATTTATTAACTGGAATATGAAAGCTCTGGGAAATGTGCATCATTAACGTCTGCGCTTTGTTTGGTACAAGAGGAAATTGATTTATAGTTTTATTTCTACAGTGTTGTTGTACATTCCAAGTTTGGCTTTTGGGGTTCCCAGTTTAATTATTGCCTTCCTGTTTCTAAATTGCGATTCCTTGTTTGGTGATGGTCTATGTTCTGCATGTGTAACTGAGCTGAGGTATTCTGTTTATGTAATTCCTATTTGACATTGCCACTTGTTCTCTTTCCCCAGTATTCTCTGAAATGTACTGGTTTAATATTTGCAGTGTTTCCTTTTGATAGGTAGGGTCTGGTGCTTTGTGAGTCCTGGTAATGCTGTCAGGATACAGCGGGTTTGCTATGGGTTCTAAATGGGCAGCGTTTGTAGTAGTTCCTAATGTGCCTGGCGGTTGGCACTGGATTATAGTAATGTAGAAATCTTTTAGTCTTTCTTTATCCATACACTCATTAAGAGACATGTTTACTAAAAGTTAGTGTATGGTAACATTATGCAAATATTTATGCAAATAAGGCCACTTATGCAAATGAGGCCCCGCACCGAGTCTCCGCACATGGCCCCGCACCCCCCTTGGGCCGCCCCTGACTTCGGCACAGTCTTTACACTGCCAGTTCCCTTATTATTTCTTTAACTAGTTTAAAAAGAACAAACAAACATTTTAAGGCGTATCGACGCCATCTTAGGCCTTTGCCTACCATACTGGCCACCGACAGTGTGGAGAAACCGACCAGTGGTTTCAAAAAATGTTCAAAATGTGCCAATGCCATCTTGGCTACTGACAAACATGACTGGTGCTTGAAATGCCTCGGGACCGACCATCAGCCAACAGAATGTTCCCTTTGTTAAAAGATGACTAAAAAAGGCCTGCAGAACCCAGCCTCTAAGTTTGGAGCTCACTTCGCTTCGGATGCCGTATCTTTGGCATTGATGTCATCGAGAGCCACATCCTCCTCACATGGCTTTCAGGTAGCAAAAATGTCCAAGCACAAGGCTTCCTTGAAGACAGATAATTCCTCCAGAGGTAGATCTTGGTCCCATCATCAAGATGCCTTGGGTGTTATCCTGGAGATGGATTGGCCTGTCAAACAGCCCCGGCAGGAGGATCTGCCCTCCAAAGCCATCGTGGGGCTGCAGAATGCTCCCGAGGCCTTGACCTCAGGAGAGCTACTGGTTCCATGCTTTGAGATGGTGGCACAAGTTTCTATCACAGATACCCAAGCATCGGCAACCTCGATAGGCCAGCATATACTGGTCATCGAGCGGGGCTTGACAGCTCTATTGGTGGCTTTGGTTCCCATCAAATCGTTGCCCTCAGATACCAGGCCATCGATACTGGTACAGGTACTGACATACACATTGTCAGCAGTGCAGGGTGCATCGGGATACATGGCTCTGCCACCCATGCCTTTGCTCGAGTCCATCACCGATACCGGGGCTCAATCAAAACTGTACCCGGAGCCTGATACTGACATGTATTGGTATCGATGTCTGGCGGAAGGCAAACACCGTTCCCACTGATACTTTAAGTTCTCTGATTCCGACTCCCCTATTTCGGTTGAGGGGAATCACTCAATTCCCGGGGACCCTGAGGCCTGCCTTCAGAGCCCTTCCTGCCTCCAGAACAACGCATGTCGCCTCCTGAAGACATGTACTTCCAAGAATTAATTTGTGACCTAGCTAGGGGTCTCTCTATAACAGTTATATCTAAAAAAGAGCCCAGGGTAGAGGAAGTGGAGATCCTCCAGTACCCAACAGCTCCCAGGGAGGCAGTCACCCTGCCAGTTCACCAAATCTTCTATGAACTGATGCTCTGGATGTGGGATACTCCCCTCACGATCTCACCTCATACTTGACCCCTCAATATCATGTATCGAGTGCCGGAATGTCCTGGCTTCCAAAAACCACAGCTTCCCCACCATTCAATGGTGGTGGAATCGGCGGTGCACTGAATCAAGAGTCCAAAAACTCATTCCTCTAACCCACCGGGTAGGGAATCGAAAACCCTTGATGTCTTTTGGCGTCGATGTTTTCAGGCTTCCATGCTTTCAGCCAGGATTAACATCTATAATACTCTACATGGGTATGTTCCTCAAGGAAATCACCAAAGACCTTGAGGCCATGGCCCCTCTTCTCCCAGATAAGAGAGATGACTATTTTGCTCTAGTTAGACATACCCAAAATATATCAACGTTTGTTAAATGCCCAAGCAGAGCCACAGCAATTTGTATTGGTGCACGCAGAATTGTATGGTTTCAGGCCTCAGCTCTTGAATAGTGGGTTCAAGATAAGCTGGGCAGCATACCTTGCACAGGGGAAAACCTCTTTGGCAAAGACTGGCAGGATAAGGCTTCTCAGAGTTGAAGAATACCACCCTAAACAGGCTGTCTATGACTACAGCTAACCCTGCTAGAAAGAAGACAGCTACAAAGAAAGCTTTCTTTAATAAGAAGAAAATTCTGCTCTTCTTATCCTCCTGCTTCTCAATACCAGGCTCAAGGCCCTCAGAAGAGATAGCAGCCTCCTAAGCAACAAAAGAAGCCACAGGTGGCTAAACTTCAACTAGCTCTGCAGCCAGTCTACGCCTGTTTTTTTACTTTTTTCCAGAGAACATTGCCATCCTGCCTCTGGAGGATCCTCATCCCCTCCACATTGCAGGCAGACTGTGTCACTAAAGCCCACAGATGGCACCTTATCACCTCAGAATAGTGGACACTAACCATAGTTCGGGAAGGGTACAGACTTCATCTGCAAACTCTGCCCCCCTCGACTTTTGTGGGGGAATATCACATGCAACCCTTACTCACTACTCTCCTACAGAGCGAGGTTTCCTCTTTTCTGTCTCAGGGTGCCATAGAAGATGTCCCAATATCCCAACAGGCAATGGGGTTCTACTCTCCGTACTTTCTCATACCAAAGAGGACTGGAGGGTACAGGCCATCCTGGACCTCAGAAACCTCAACAAGTTTCTGGTTAACAAGAAGTTTCAAATTACCTCTCTTGAGGTAGGGAAGAAGCGTCCCAAGAGTCAGGATCTAAAAGAAGCATACACACATATCCTCATCCATCCAGGAAACGGGAAATATTTATGCTTCATCTTTCAGGGAAAACATTATCAGTACAGAGTTCTTCGGATTTGCTTCTGCCCCAAGAGTCTTCACAAAGTGCATGGTGGTTGTAGCCACATATCTAAGATCTCTAGGGATATTTGTCTTCCCCCAACTTAGACAGCTCATAAGAGCAGACACCTCCCAAGAGATTCAGCTTTCCTTGCATTGTACCATCACAGTACTACAGCACTTGGGATTTGTAATACACTTTCCAAAATCTCAGCTCACTCCAGTTGAAAGACTAGAGTACATCAGAACTTTACTGGACACACAGCAGGCCAAGGCGTTACTGACCCAACTCTGCTGTGCTCATCTCATAGAGTTAACCTCCCAAGTGTTACTCAGAGACCATCTGACTGACAGAGAAATGCTGCAGCTCCTGGGGCACATGGCCTCAGTAGTACATGTCATCACATAGGTCCACCTACATATGCAGACAGCCCAGTAGACTCTTGCCTCCCAGTGGACGCAGGCTTCAGGCCACCTCAGGGGCAAGATCCAAGTCATGGCCCTTTCACCACATCCCTCCAGTGGTGGTGTTCACCAGAAAATCTCCTTGTTGGATCACCTTTTCAGATACCTCCATATCAATGCACCTTGATGACGGATGTCTCCAAATTGGGTTGGGGAGCTTACTTGAGCACTCTCTCTACACAAAGTTTCTGGACAATGAAGAAGTCACATTCCAGATCAATCTCCTGGAGCTTCGTGCTACCTCAAATGCCCTCACGGTGTTTCAAGATCATCTCCGAGCACAAAGGGTCCTAGTCAGGACAGATAATCAGGTGGCCATGTGAACAAGCAGGGTGGAACAGGTTCTTGTCCCCACTGTGAGGAAGCTATTCATCTGTGGTCCTTTGCCATTTCTCATCAAATACAACTCCAAGCAGTATATCTTACAGGGGAGCTCAATGTCTTGGAAAACAGGCTGAGTCTGATCCTTCTTCCCCACGAATGGTCTCTCCATCTGTACACAATGTCCTACATTTTTCAGACCTGGGGAACTCCAGACATAGATCTATTTGCTACACCGCAGAGTGCCAAGCTTCCCCGCTTCTGCACCAGGACTCTGATGTCCATCAGACAGCACGTGGATGCTATCCACCTACATTGGGGTCAGGGTCTCCTTTATGCTTTCCCTCCCATATCCCTCATTCCAAAGAAGCTTTTCAAGTTACAGGCCGACAAGGGCTTCATGATTCTCATAGCCCCTCACTGGCCATGCCATTCGTGGTTCCCCCTTCTGCTACGTTTGACTCAGACTCAGCGACTGGGATCCACACCCGATTTCCTCTCTCAGGAAGAAGGGACACTGCTCCATCCCAGTTCATGGTCTCTCTGTCTCACAGCTTGGCTGCTGAGAGCATAGCCTTGCATGACTTTAACCTCACCCAAGAGGAGATCCTTTTGACTTCCAGGAAGCCCTCCACCAGACGTTCCTATGCTTTCAAGTGGTGCAGGTTCTTGGTTTGGTGTTCCTGGAAGGATCTCAATCCTTTCTCTGCTCCTGTGGAGGCACTTCTCCAATATCTCCTCCACCTGTCCTCAACAGGTCTCAAGACCAACTCAGTGAGAGTTCACCCCAGTGCCATTGCAGCCTCACATCATCTCTTTGATGGACAGCCCACCTCCTCTCAACCGCTAGCACAGGCTCTATGAGGGGGCTCCTGCTTACCAAGACATCCATTAAGCCACCTCTGGTGGTTTGGGATCTCAATGTCATTCTAGTGCAGCTTCTTAAGCTGCCATTTGAACCATTGGCTACGACCCCACTAAAGTTCCTTTTATGGAAGGTTATCTTCCTTATTGCCCTCACTTCCACTAGATGCATTAGAGAGCTTCAGGCTTTGGTAGCAGACCCACCCTATACTAGGTTCCATCGTGATAAGGTCGTCCTTAGGACTCACCCACATTTTATGCCAAAGGTGGTGTCTCTTTCATTTAAACCAGTCAGTTTACCTTTCTGTATTCTTTCCTAGACTGCATGCATTTTGAGCAGAAGCAACTCTACATACTCCAAATTGCAAGAGGGTGTTGGCTTTTTATCTCCAGAGAACTCAAGATCACCATAAAGCCTCACAGTTGTTCATTTCCTTTGACCCTAGTCACCTGGGTCTACTGGAATCTAAACATAAGCTGTCCAGATGAATAATAGACTGCATTTCATTTGTTTATGACAAAGCAGAACTCTCCCTGGAAAGGCATGTCACTGCACATAATGTTTGTGCCATGGCTACCTCAATGGCAAACCTACGCTCTGTAGCCATTTATTTATTTATTTATATACAGTTCTTATATACCGCGCTATTTAGTATCAGTGCGGTTTACAAATAACAAAATTTTGCATCAGAACAAAGCTCTTTTGCTTACATTGTAACAGGATTGGTAACTTGGGGCTGTAACAAGGGTAACTATATACAGTCAACAACAGTAGTTGTTGTAACTATTTACAATTTATATTGCAAGTTGGGATCGTAATGCAAGAGACCATATCATAAGATTGTTGTGAGTGTGCCTGAGGGTGGGTCTGTTTTGTGCATTGTCAAGAGTTATGTTGTTGGAATGTCAGAGGCTGTGTGAGTGAGTTGAGGTGCAGGAGGTGATTGTTTTAGGTTGGAGTGGCTGAAGTGAAGGCAGAATAGGTGGTGTTTAAGGGCTTTTCTGAACTGTGAGAGGTCACCGATTGCTCGGATATGAGGTGGGAGATTGTTCCAGCACCTAGGGGCATAGAATGTAAAGGCTCTATTCCTCGTTGCTTGAGTACATTTAGTAGAGTCAAGTGGTATAGTCAGCGTATTGGTAGCTATTGACCTCCTTAGCCTGTTTGTAGGGGTGATGGTCAGGAGTGCAGAGAGGGATGAAGGGGATATCCAGTTAATTGCTTTAAATGAAAGGAGTAATGCCTTGTAGGTGATCCTGCATTGTAACGGTAGCCAGTGTAGTTCCATAAGTATGGGCATGATGTGATCTCTTCTGGATACGCCGCAGAGAATGCGGGCTGCTGCATTCATCGCCATCTGTAGTGGATTGAGGGTGCTGTTGGGGAGACCGTGTAAGATGATGTTGGCATAATCAAAGTGAGGCATTACAAGTGTCTGGAATATTGTTCTGAAGTCATCTGGGGTTAGTAGAGGTCTTAGGTGTCTTAGTGTCCGTACTTTATTGTAGATGGACTTGGTGGTGTTCTTTATGTGTTCTTTGAAGTTGAGCTGTTGGTCTATTGTGACACCCAGGTAGCGTATTACGGATTTACATGGAAGCTCTGCATCTCGCACCTTCAATGAAGTGGGGGGAGAGAAGTTCTTGTTTTTGGTTATGAATAGTACTTCAGTTTTCTTGAAGTTTATGCGTAGATTCTGCGCTAAGACCCAATCAGTGATTGTGTTGAGGCACTCTATTAGTGGGGAGAGGTCAGGGTGCATGATTTTGATTGGTGTGAATATCAAGACATCATCTGCATAGATCAAACTGGATATATTAAAGGAGCGGATTATATCGCAAATTGGTTGCATATATATGTTGAAAAGTAAAGCAGATAGGGAGGATCCTTGGGGTACTCCGTGGTGTTGATGGAATGGTTCAGATGCTGAGGGTCCTATCCGTACATGTTGCCAACGGTCAGCTAGATAGGATTTGCACCATTCCCAGGCCAAGCCATGAATTCCCTTTTCCTGAAGATGAGAGAGGAGTTGCTCATGGTTAACAGAATCAAATGCAGCGGCAATATCGAGGAAGATGAGTACAAACCCGTTTTCGATTTTGTTGATACCTCTGGATAAGGTATTGATAAGTAAGGTGAGTAGAGTCTCTACACCATGGGATTCTCGGAACCCATGCTGGCAGGAGTCAAGAGGGGCTGATATGTCGATGTGTTGTTGCAGTTGCATTTGAACCACCTTCTCAATAAGTTTGGCTAGAAGGGGTATGCTAGAGATTGGGCGATATGAGTCTGTCTTTCTCGGGTCAAGTTTGTTGTTTTTCAGGAGAGGGCATATAGACGTTTGTTTAAGAGCTGCTGGGAATGTTCCTGCTGAGAAGGAAAGCTTCATGATATAGGCTAATGTTGGGCTGAGTTCTGCACGCATCGTTCTGATCAAGTAAGCAGGACAAGGATCATTTGGGGCTGTAGTGGTGTTAATGGTAGTAATAAGGTCAGCGATGTATTTCTCTGCTGGAGGGATGAAATTTGTTAAGTGTCTGTACCTGGGGAATGTAGCTGGGTGAGGAATTTGATGCCGCAATTGTTTTAATGATTTTAGATTGCAGGTATTCGGCATAGGGCTGAGGCTGTATTGATATCGTCTGATTGGAGGAAGGTGCTTTG
The DNA here is from genome assembly GCA_033557465.1 of Ichthyophis bannanicus. Classification (NCBI taxonomy): domain Eukaryota; kingdom Metazoa; phylum Chordata; class Amphibia; order Gymnophiona; family Ichthyophiidae; genus Ichthyophis; species Ichthyophis bannanicus. The sequence continues at coordinate 51,892,601 of CM066040.1, forward strand.
GTTAAGGACTTAGCAATGTTAAAGAGGTCACGTGGTTTATTTAACGAGCGGAGGAGGAGCTACGTGTGGTGTTCTCTCATTTTTTCAGATATTTTCTCTCGGTGTTGCTTTAGGGTATTTTCATAAGACATTTGATCGGTTGTGGAATGAGATCGACGCCATTTTCTTTCTTGCTTTCTTAGACGCTGAAGAGATGACTGTAATTCAGCAGAAAACCAAGGGGCTGGTTTACTGTTTCTTGGTGGTTTGATGGAGGCTGGTGGTTTATTTGAGGGTGGTAGCTGCGAGCAAGAGTTCAGGGTGGTATTCCATATGTTGATCATGTCGTCAAGATTTTGAGCTGGTTGACGGAGTACTGGAAAGGGCGCTGTTGATGAACTCATCCTTGTCTAGGGATTTGAAGCGGGTTGTAGATCCTGAGGAAGCTGTATTTGCTTGGCTGGGTGAGATTCGATTTTGTTGGAATGGGATTTGGAAGGAGATTAGGTTGTGGTCTGACCATGGAACAGGTGTAAATGAGAGGTTGATATTGTTGTTTGATTCAGATTGGGGGCAAAAATGAGGTCAAGAGCATTTCCCTTGAGGTGAGTAGGCGAGTTCACTATCTGTGTATAACTGAGATCAGTCATAGCATCAAGGAAGGTGTTAGAGGAGGTGGGTTGTAGTGAAGCGAGGTTAAAGTCGCCCATCAATCAATTAGGCTTACGTGGGCTTACAGGGTTGCAAGCCAGGTCAATTATGTTAGAAAGATCTTCTGGGGGAGAAGAAGGAGCTCTGTAGATGAGATTTATAATGAAGTGCTTATTGGCAACAGACACTATGTCCATGTGCATTAGACTCCTAGAAGATAGTAGCTGGAACTGGAGATTAGTTCTTGCTAGAATGAATACTCCACCCCCTTTCCGGTTGGTTCTGTGACATGTGTGTATGGAATATTCAGGAGGGATGAGTTGATTTATGAGGACGGTGTCTGTGTCAGACAGCCAGGATTCTGTGACCATAAGGATATCCAAGTTCAGATTAGCAATAAGATTTGTGATGGCTGGCCGTTTTTTATGAATTGAACATGTGTTAATGAGAGCACACTTTAGGTTACTATGTAAGAGAGTGGTTTCCGGCTTGGGGCTATAAGGGTTATTGAGGGATATGTAGAGAAGGTGTGAATGTCTGATATGGTGTGTATGTTGTGATGTGTGATGAGAGCTGGTGTGATTTCTTCTTCCTAGGCTATGCAAGATAGGGATATTGTTATGGGTGGGTGAAAAAGCTGAGGAATTCTGAATGGCATTAGCTAGGAGGTAAAAACTAAATGTGGCAAATAAAGAGATGGCCATGTTAGGGTTGTTGGGGGTTGTCAGCAATATTGTTGTTAAAAGCTAGCAACAGTCGTAAATAGATAGTGGGCGCAATAATAGGAGGCTACTAGTAGCAGATATAGCAGGCTACTGGCAACAGAAAATTGGTCAGAGTAACAACAATTATAGCAGGCTACTGGCGATTGTAAAATTGGTCAGAGTAACAACAGTTATAGCAGGCTACTGGCAACAGTAAAATTGGTCAGAGTAACAACAGTTATAGCAGGCTACTGGCAACAGTATTGGAAGGCTACTGGCAACAGTGAAGGTAACAAGATTGATGAAATTGGCAAGGCAGCAACTTGGTCTTCTATCCATACCTTTGCTGCCCATTATTGTCTGGACAAGGACTCTCACCGGGATGCCATGTTTGATCAAGCTGTTCTCCAGCACCTCTTTCAGTCTTAGGGGCAACTCCTACCCTTCGTCCCAGACTTTGACAATACCAGACATTCATGAAGGATCCATGACTTCTTGCGGCCTACTCTGAAATGAACCTTCACCAGTTCTGAGGTCACTTTATTTGGCATCTGGGAGCTAGGCAGTCCCATATGTGAAGACTACAATCCTGCTTATTCCTGGAGATAGCGTAGTTACTCACCTGTAAAAGGTGATCTCCGGGAACAGCAGGAATTGAGTCTTCACAACCCACCCGTCTCTCCTAGGAGTTGTAGGGTTTTCTTCTCTTACTCTCCTTTTTCTCAGCTACAAACTCAACTGAAGAGAGGGAGTTGGGAAGGTGGGAAGGCAGCTATGCAGGTACAGTGTCCCAAAGGCTTTCCTATTGGATGCAGGGGAGCGTTCTCTCACAGGCTCCATCGGTACCGACATCACCCATATGTGAAGACTAAATTCTTGCTGTTTCCAGAGATCACCTATTACAGGTGTGTAACTCTGCTTAATTGACACCTCTTCATTCATACCCCTTAGATATCTGGTCACAACAATAGCATTGATGTTCTAGCAAGAATCAAAATCTATTCTCCAGTGACTACAGGAGAGAATCCCTCCACACAAACAAATGACCTCATCCTGTGATGACTTTCCAGATGATGTTGAGCATTATTCAAATTACTTCAGCCACACGCACCAGCCACTCATATACTGGCAATGGCAGCACAATGCCAGTCTTAAACATCTGCTCTGCATGGCCAAATACAAACAATAATGATAATGTGAAAAAAAATGCCAGCAAGGATGTCAGAGGTGGTATGCGGAGACCAACCCTAAAAACCCCAATGGACACTGAAGAGGTACTTGCAAGAATATCAGGACAAGATAAATGAGCCTCTTCACTCCCAAGGAGCACCTGTGGGAAATACTGATAAGTCAGTCAAAGAAGAGATGAGCCTCCTGTTGCTCACCTTTCTTAATTTACACTTTAATTTTTGTTTCTCCAGGACCAAGCAGGAAGTCAGTCCTCACATATGGGTGACGTCGGCGCCGACGGAGCCCTCGCGGAGCAATTTTCCCCAGCTTTCAAAGAAAGCCTTTGGGAATTGCAGCGCGCATGCGCGGTCTCCTTCCCGCCCAAGGGTGCCATCTTAGCCAGTCTTCTTTTTTCCGCGGAGCCCTACAGACGTACCCGTCGTGTCCCCGCTGAAAAAGTTGATTTTAGTGATTTATTTCTATTTCTTTCTTCGGTTCGACGCCGGTCTTTTTCCTGCCCGGACTCGCGACGCCGTTGCGAGTCCTTCTATTATTTTTCGTTTTTTCTGAATTTTGGTCAGTTTCGTTTTCGGTTTTTCGCTGGCAGCCCGGTCCTTTGACCTTGCAGGGGCCCTTTTTCCCCCGATGGCTGCCAGTGGTTTCAAGCGGTGTGTTCAGTGTGACAGAAATATGTCACTCACTGACACACATGATAATTGCCTCCGCTGCCTCGGCCCGGATCACGAAGAACTGATCTGTGGGGCCTGCAGCAAAATGTCCTCCAAAGCGCTAAGGAGTCGGCGGCACCAGCGGGAACGAATCTTCGCTGATCCCGGCCGTACCCGGACCTCGTCGGAGGCCTCGGCGTCCAGAGGTTCCAGCTCTGACCATCGCCGGAGTTCCTCCGACAGGGGTTCTCCCTCCGGGGACCATCGACGGAAAGTAAAACCCGCGAGGGCGGCGTCGGTGGACGCTCCTGGCTCCGCGAGGGCCAGGTCGCATAGCCCCGATAGCCGTCCCGGGTCTTTGGAGAAGGAGCACCTCCCGAAGCGACCTCGTCTGGAGTCGGAGTTGCCTGCTCGGGTAAGTCCTGTAGTCCTCCTGGACTCGCCTCCGAGGGGTCCGACGTCGGGCCCGACGCCGTCGGGGCCCGAGTCGGGGGCTGCTGGGTCACCTGAGGTCGGATTCAGGTTGACGGCCTTGGAGAGCAGACTATCTGCCTTCATGGACCAGCAGCGGGCACTGATCGCTAGCCTCGCTGGCGCCTCTGCCCCGACCACCGGGACGTCGACGTCTAAGTCGACCCCGGAGACCGAGCCGATCCTCGAGTCCATGCGAGCTCGAGTCGATCCTCGGTCGAGGTCACCCTCGGCCTCCCGTTCGGGACCGAGGTCGTCGACGCCGACTCCCTCGGTGTCGGGGCAGCCGACGCCTCCGCCTGCCCGAGCCGACCCCACCGATTCCTCCTCGGAGTCGGCCTGGGAGTCTGAAGAGGAAGAGTCACCTGATTCGTTTCGAACTCGGTGTGTCCCCTCGGACTCACCTGAGTCCGAACCTCGGAAGCAGTCCCCTCCGGAGGATGCCCGGTTCTCGGACTTCGTCAGGGATATGGCCAAGGCTTTGGCCTTCCCTGCGGATCCCGAGGAGGAGCCTCGAGCCGAAGAGCTCGACGCCCTTCAGTATGACTCTCCCGCCAGGGAACACTTTACTGTACCGGTTCCTCCCATGCTGGAACGACTACTCTTCCGCATGTGGGAGAGTCCGGCATCGTCGCTGGTATTAAGCAAGCGGGTCGATTCCATCTATCGAGTCCGCAAGAGTCCCGGCTTCCAAAAAGCACAGCTACCGCACCATTCCATGGTAGTGGAATCGGCCATGCATAGGCTTAAGAGCCAGAAGATGCACTCCTCGGTGCCTCCTGGCAGGGAGGCCCGTAACCTGGATGGCCTCGGTAAGAAGTGTTTCCAGGGCTCTATGCTTGCTTGTCGGGTCCAGACCTACCAGCTCTACATGGGCATGTATCTCAGAGACCTGGCTAAAGAGGTAGCCGGATTCTCCGCTGGGCTGTCCGAGGAACCTTTGCGGAGGTTCCTGGCCTTGACAACTGGTATTCGGGAATGCTCCAAATTCATGTCCCGAGCAGCCTATGATGGCTTTGAAGCATCGGCTCGATTGGCCGCAGCCGGCATCGGTGCCCGCCGACAGGCTTGGCTTCAGTCGTCTGACCTTGAACCCTGGGTGCAGGACAAGTTGGTCGATGTCCCCTGCCGAGGTGACAACCTCTTTGGCAAGCCCATGGCTGAAAAGGCTGCACAAATCGAGAAGGAGACTCTCACCAGAACTAGGCTTTCCAGGAAGACCTCCGCCCCTTCCCAGAAAAAGAAGGGCTCGGGAAAGAAGTCCTTTTACCCGAGAAAGGCGGCTGCCTATAAACACTACCCTCAATATCAGGCCTCCGCAGCTCCCCAACAGGGTCAGCAGGCCAAGGGACGGGGTAACGGGTCCCGTAGGCAGCAAGCCCCCAAGCCTGCACCACCGGCCCCTGCTCAGCAGGGTGGGGGTTTTTGACTTCATCAGCATAGCCTCTCCCCCTCAGCTGGTTCCTCCCAGCACCGGAGGCCGGCTGGTTCACTTCGCCCACAGGTGGTCCAACATCACTTCAGATGCCTGGGTGCTTTAAGTCGTAAGAGAAGGCTATCTTCTCCACTTCCACCAGGTCCCTCCCTCCTATTTCCCGGGAGAACCTCCACGACTCCCTCTGCACAGGGACTTACTCCTTCAGGAGTTAGCAAGTCTTCTTCAGGAACAGGCTGTGGAACCGGTGCCCCAAGGCTTTTATTCCAAGTATTTCCTGATACCAAAAAGAACAGGAGGCCTCAGACCCATCCTGGACTTGCGCAACCTCAACAAGTTCCTCGTGAGGGAGAAGTTCAAGATGCTTACCCTTGGAATCCTTCTGCCCTACCTCCAGCAGGGAGATTGGCTATGCTCCTTGGATCTAAAAGATGCCTACACGCACATCCTCATCCACCCAAGCCACCGCCAATACCTAAGGTTTGTGGTGGCAGGAAATCATTACCAGTACAGAGTACTGCCCTTTGGCCTATCCTCCGCACCGCGAGTCTTCACAAAATGTCTCGCGGTGGTGGCGGCTTATCTCCGGCTTCACGGCCTCTATGTCTTTCCGTACCTCGACGACTGGCTCATCAGAGCATCGTCCTCTCCGGAAGTCACCAATGCCACACACCGCACTGTGACTCTTCTGCAGTACTTGGGCTTTGTCATAAACTTCGCAAAGTCCACTTTGCTCCCCTCACAGGATCTCGAGTTCATCGGCGCAAGACTGCACACTCCTCAGGCACGAGCTTTCCTGCCTCCCGACAGGGCTCAACGGCTCATGGACCTAGCCGGCCGTTTTCGCAGCCAGTCCCTGGTCTCAGCCAGGCGCTTCCTGAGACTACTCGGCCATATGGCTTCCACCGTCCACGTGACCCCCAATGCCCGCCTGAATATGCGGCCTGCTCAATGGTGCCTTCGCAAGCAGTGGCAACAAGCCACGGGCGGCCTAGCCGACTTAGTGCGAGTCTCCGTACCGCTGGCCTCTTCTCTACAGTGGTGGCTTCATCGGCCGAACCTGGTGCTCGGAATGCCTTTTCTGTCACCTCAGCCGGCTCAAGTGCTGACGACCGATGCTTCTCTCCTAGGATGGGGAGCGCATTGCCAAGGGGCATGTACTCAAGGTCTCTGGACCACGTGGGAGTCTGCTCAGCAGATCAACTTCCTGGAGCTCAGAGCAATCCGTCTGGCTCTCAAGGCTTTCTCCCACCTGACTTCTCACCAGTCCGTCCTTGTCCAGACAGACAATCAGGTTGCCATGTTCTACGTGAACAAACAGGGAGGCACGGGCTCCTTCCTTCTCTGTCGAGAAGCACAGAAGCTCTGCTCTTGGGCCGTCAGCCACGGCATTCTTCTCAAGGCAGTTTATCTCCCAGGCCAAGAAAATTGCCTGGCCGACAAACTCAGCAGGATCCTCCAGCCGCACGAGTGGCGCCTGGATCCCTTGGTAGTTCAGAAACTTTTCCTGAAGTGGGGCCTCCCCACGATGGATCTCTTTGCCAGTCCTCTCAACCAGCAACTTCTTCGCTTCTGCTCTCGTCAGCCGCATCCCCTTCGAGTAGCAGCGGATGCTTTTCTGCTCTCATGGTCGAAGAGCCTTCTGTATGCCTTTCCTCCCATCCCGCTAGTCTCTCGAACTCTTTTCAAGGTTCTCCGAGACAAAGCTTCCATGATCCTGATAGCTCCTCGCTGGCCCAGACAGCCGTGGTTTCCACTCCTGCTGCAATTAGCGGTAGAGGATCCGTTCCCTCTGGGGTTTCAACCGGATCTCCTAACACAGGATCAGGGGTCCCTGCTACACCCCAACCTCAGATCTCTACATCTGATGGCCTGGCTGCTGAAAGGGTAGTCCTTGCTCCCCTTCTACTGCCGGCAGAGGTGGAAGAGGTCGTCCTAGCTTCTCGGCGACCTTCTACCCGCAAATGCTACGCCCTTAAATGGCGTCGCTTTTCCGCTTGGTGTGCCCAGCAGTCTCAGGATCCCTTCTCCTGCTCGGTGTCGGTGATCTTGCAGTACTTGCTCTACCTCTCTAATCTGGGACTTAAGTCCAACTCCGTCAAAGTTCACCTCAGTGCTCTTTCGGCACATCATGTGCCGGTGGACGGCAGACCTCTTTCCAGCGACCCTCTTGTAGCGAGGTTTCTCCGAGGTCTCCTTCTGCTTAAACCACCTCTGCACCCGCCAGCACCTGACTGGGATCTGAATGTGGTTTTACAGCGGATCACCTGTCCGCCTTTTGAACCTATGGCTACTTGTTCTCTCCGTTTTCTTTCTTGGAAAACTTTATTCCTGATAGCCCTCACTTCCGCTAGACGCGTAAGTGAATTGCAGGCCCTCGTGTCTGATCCCCCTTACACTCGGTTCTACAAAAATAGGGTAGTCCTACGGACTCACCCAAAATTTCTTCCAAAAGTGGTCTCCCCTTTTCACATCAATCAGGAGGTGGTACTTCCGACCTTCTTTCCCAGGCCACACTCCAGCCGAGCTGAAATGGTCCTGCATACCCTGGACTGTAGAAGGGCACTGAACATCTACCTTGACCGTACGCGGGAGCACCGTAAAGCTGCTCAGCTTTTTGTGTCTTTTGACCCCAATAAATTGGGGCTCCCGGTCTCCAAGCGTACTCTGTCCATCTGGGTTGCTGACTGCATCGCTTGGGCTTATGGGGCAGCCGGACTCTCGTTAGAAAGTCGAGTCACGGCTCATTGTGTTCGGGCGAAGGCTACGTCAGTGACTTACCTCCGCTCTGTTCCGTTGGCAGACATCTGCCGGGCCGCTACTTGGTCTTCGAGCCAGACTTTTGCGGTCCATTACTGCCTCGAGAGGGAGTCCCGCAGGGACAGTGCTTTCGGACAGGCAGTTCTCCGAAATCTCTTCGAGGTTTGAGCAACTCCTACCCTCCATCCCGGATGGGGGCTACCGGTGGGTAATAATTCAGTGAAGATTCCTTCCTTCTGTGCCGCTGAGCTAGAGGGAGCTCATTTTTGTGCTTAGGGTCTCCGGTAGCCTTAAGCTTGGGAGTCCCATATGTGAGGACTGACTTCCTGCTTGGTCCTGGAGAAAGCGTAGTTGCTCACCTGTAACAGGTGTTCTCCAGGAGCAGCAGGAATCAGTCCTCACAACCCTCCCTCCTCCCCTTGGAGTTGCAATCATCTGCTTAAGTTTTTTTGCAAATTTTTATGCTGTCTTTTAGCTATGTCATCAGACTGGCTAAGATGGCACCCTTGGGCGGGAAGGAGACCGCGCATGCGCGCTGCAATTCCCAAAGGCTTTCTTTGAAAGCTGGGGAAAATTGCTCCGTGAGGGCTCCGTCGGCGCCGACGTCACCCATATGTGAGGACTGATTCCTGCTGCTCCTGGAGAACACCTGTTACAGGTGAGTAACTACGCTTTTTTACTGTATGCTCATACCTTGCAGTTTGACTGGTCTTTCAGTCCTGCAACTAACTTCTTTTTGTATAAAACCTTCAGCTTTATGAAAGCTTCTTATACTTCCAGTCAAGAACGTGGACAGCAATGGAAGGATGTTCTTTATTGGACAATAAAAGCCTATGGCCCGACACAGGCCGTGTTTCGTTGCCTTCTTCAGGGGCAGGCTACATAAATAAACAGTAAAAACAATTAAGCTTACTACAAACATATAAATAATACACATAAATAGTGTGTTAAACCTAAGGATGAATGTAAAAACTTAATACAATAAATAAATAAATAATGATACTAGTACTTATCAAAAAAATATATAAAAATTATATATAAAACTATCAATAAACAAATGAATAAAAGATCAGCACAGCAACAAATTAATGATAATAAAACCATATCATATGAATCATAAAGGAGACATTAATGAAACCCTAACATTTATAAATATAAGAACCAAATTATAAACATAGATGGCTAAAAGACTAAAATATTTTTGAGTCATCTCAGCAGCATAGCCAGTAGGACAACATGATACAGTGGTAAAACACATAAAAAATTAAAAGATAAACCCAACACTGGTAATCCGTGACATACCTTTATAAACTGTTTATGCATCCATGGTGCTCTACTCACTATCGGGAACAAGGAGAAAATCCATATAGATAAGTGTATCACCGTGTAAACTACATCAATTACAATTGTTTGCTATACCAAGTAAACACGAACTAGGAAGGGAATCAGTGAAATCAAGGGTGCATGAACCCCCATACGAGATACGTATATAGAATTTGTATCTTTACCTGTGAGCACGATGATTCTCGTTCCAAACAATATCTACAAGGATCGGCAGTAAACCAAAACTAAAAAAGGAGAGGTGAAAATGGGACTTCATCAATATTCTTAACTATTCAACTCCTATAACGTTATCTAATTCTTGTTAAAAAACTTTATACATATAAATCCCTGCTCTTAGAGGATTCTGCATTTAGAAATATATATAACCTCGGAGACATTTCCTGGCTGTTACCTGTGCTTGCTGGATCTGTGCGGCATTGGGCGGAGGAGGAGACTGGTGAGACCCCGCCCCCTTGGGCCGCTACTTCAGCGTCGGCCCCCGCTGCTCTGGTGAGACATTTCCTGGCTGTTACCTGTGCTTGCTGGATCTGTGCGGCGTTGGGCGGAGGAGGAGACTGGTGAGACCCCGCCCCCTTGGGCCACTACTTCAGCGTCGGCCCGCTGCAGAACGCGGCCCGCGGACACGTACCTGCAGGCGCGTGCCCGAAGGGGCGTGACCAAAGGGGCAGTTCTTGCCCCTTTGGAGCCCCTTCGGAGCTGTGAGGAGCTTGCCACGGTCATATGGGGAGACGGAGGAAGAAGGTGTTTCCATCCATTCCTGCTAAAATTGGTAAAACGGTCGGTCCCATGGATCGTCATCTTGTGGATACTGTTCCTCCTCCCTCTCAGGACGCTCTCTCGAAGGAATCTGTGAGTACTGTGTCTGAGTCCTCCTTTGATACGCTTGGGGTTGTCCAACCCGGAAAGGAAGAGGTTTTGGAGGTTTTTTCTGTTCGGGAGGGTTCTCTCGACGGAAATCCTCCTACTGCTCAGGAGTCCTCATCTTTATCGACATTGGGGGAGCGGAAATTTAAGTTGCCTTCTCCGGTTGTGTTTTCCTCTGGGTCATTGCCTGTGTCTGTACCTGCTGAAGTTTCCCTGAAAGATATTTGGGAGTTGGTAGCACGTATGGAAGGGTCCTTCCGTGCTTCCTTCTCCCAAGTAGACCGTTTCTCTGTTGAGGTAGTACAAAAGCTTTCAGATCATGATGATTTGCTTTCTAAATCTGCTAAGTCGTTGTCTAAATTGGAGGGTCGCTTCACTGTGTTAGAGGCTGCTGTTTCCTCTTCTATGAAAGATATTCTGGTTCATCGTCAGTTAGAGGCTTTAGAAAATTATAATCGTTTAAAGAATTTGCGTTTTTTAAATTTTCCTCGTACTCATTATCTTTCTCCATTGATATTGTTACATAAATATTTGAAGGAAGTTTTGCTAATTGGTGATGTGGATTCTATTAAGTTTTCCTCTTTATATTATATACCTACTGTTGCAATGAAGGCTTCCTCTCCTGATAATTTGAGGGAAGGGAACCCCAGTGGTGTAGAGTCTTTAGATCTCTCTCAGTTTCTGGAATCTTCTAATGAATTAATTTCACAGCGTGCGACTTTGATTGTCTCTTTTATTTCATTACAAGATAAAAATATGATTTTGAATTTATACTTTAAAAAGAAAAATCAGTTTTTTTTGTGGTGAGTCTATACAAATTTTTCCAGATGTGAGCAGGAGTACTCAGGTCCGCCGGAAAGCGTTTTTGGCTTTGAAGGAACGGACAATAGCCATTGGGGCTTCTTTCTTTCTCAAATATCCCTGTAAATGTATTGTGGTGGTGGAAGGCATTAAGTATGTTTTTCTTGATGTCGGGCAATTTGAGGCATTTCTGATAAGTAAAGAATCCTCATGAAATGTTGTTATCTCCCTTTCCATGTAAATTGGGCTTTGTAACTTTTTGATCCTTGTTACCTGTTATTTTGCTTTCTATTTGTATTCAGGTATTGTCTCCTAGATGTGGACTTGATTTTGTTTTCCTCACTTTATTTTCGAATAAAGATTGTTTCAAACTCAAAAAAAAAAAAAAAAGAAATATATAACCTCAGTTTTCAGGAAATTGTATCTCTTTATAAGAACAACTCACGTGTCAGCCGCTTCTCTATTCAAATCGCAGTCTTACAGATCCCTGCCGATTGCGCAGTTACAAAAGTAAAAACACCGGCGTCTGCATACTGAATAAAAACATTACCCGCGGTATGTAAATGGGATGACGTACAAATGGGGTGGGCGGATCAAATTACCATAAAGGTGGTTGAATGTAAGAGCGCAACAAAGGGACAAGAATATAATCAAAGGCTCTTACATTCAACAAGACTTTTGGCAAAACTAAAGAGTCATGGGATAGGAGGCAGTGTACTACTGTGGATCAGGAACTGGTTAAAAGATAGAAAGCAGAGGGTAGGGCTAAATGGCCAATTTTCCCAATGGAGAAAGGTGAATAGTAGTGTACCCCAGGGATCTGTGCTGGGTCCGCTGCTTTTTGACATATTCATAAACGACCTGGAAAGTGGAATAACGAGTGAGGTTATCAAATTTGCAGATGACACAAAATTATTTAAAGTTGTTAAAACCCATGAGGATTGTGGAAAATTGCAAGAGGATCTTGATAAATTGGAAGACTGGGCATCAAAATGGCAGATGAAATTTAATGTGGACAAGTGCAAAGTTATGCACCTAGGGAAGAACAACCCAAACTATGGTTACACAATGCAAGGTTCCACATTAGGAACCACCACCCAGGAAAAAGATTTAGGCGTCATTGTGGATACCATGTTAAAACCCTCGGCCCAGTGTGCAGCGGCAGCCAAGAGAGCAAATAGAATGCTAGGTATCATAAGGAAAGGAATAGAAAATAAAACAAAAGATATTATAATGCCTCTATATCGTTCCATGGTGAGACCGCACCTTGAATATTGTGTGCAATTCTGGTTGCCATATCTTAAAAAGGATATAGTGATATTAGAAAAGGTTCAGAGAAGAGCCACCAAAATGGTAAAGGGGATGGAAGGCTACTCCTATGAAGAAAGTCTAAAAAGGTTAGGGCTCTTTAACCTGGAAAAGAGACGGCTGAGGGGAGATATGATAGAAGTCTATAAATTAATGAATGGAGTGGAACGGGTAAACGTAGATCGATTGTTTACGTTATCAGAATTTAGAGAGACTAGGGGACATGAAATGAAGCTACAGGGTAAACTAAGACTAATAAAAGAAAATATTTTTTCACTCAACGTGTAATCAAACTCTGGAATTTGTTACCAGAGGATGTAGTAAAGGCTGTTAGTGTAGCTGGGTTTAAAAAAGGTTTGGACAAGTTCCTGGAGGAAAGGTCCATAAACCATTATTAAGAAGGGACCCAGGATATCAATGCTTGACCCAGTACAAGCATTGTGGAACCTGTGTCTTTTGGGGAAACTGCTAGGTACGTATGACCTAGATTGGCCACTGTTGGAAACAGGATACTGGGCTTGATGGACCTTGGTCTGACCCAGTATGGCATATCTTATGTTCTTATGCAAAAGCCAGTTGATCAAGCAGCCAAACTTAACACTGCAATGGCTTATAACAGGAAGAATATTTCTCCTTTCAAAGGGGCACTCAAGTAACATTCCCAAAAATTACAGACCAATAACATGTTTACCCCCAATCTATACGATGTTCACTGCAGTAGATGCAGACAGGATATATGAGCATATCAAATCCAATAACATCATTGCAGTAGAGCAAAAGTGCAATATGAGGGGAGCATATGGAATCAGAGACCAATTAATGTTAAATAAGGCCATTATGGCCAGCACTAAGAAAAGCAGAAATCTCAGTATAACTTGGATTGATTATAAGAGCGCTTTTGACAGCATCCTACACTCTTGGACAGAAATATAGAAAAATGACAACAGAAAAAGACCACATGGCCTATCTAGTTTGTCCTTCCATATCAACTACAACAGTCCCCTTTTTTTTCCTTTAGAGATCCTCTGTGTTTGTCCTATGCTTTTTTGAATTCAGATACTATCCTCATCTCTACCACCTCTACTGGGAGACTATTCCACGGATTCACCACTCTTTCCATAAAGAAATATTTCCGCATGTCACTCCTGAATCTATCCCCTTTCACCCTCATCCCATGTCACCTCATAGCAGAACTTGCTTTCATTCGAAAGAGACTCTCCCCTGTGCATTTATGCCATGGAGGTATTTAAATGTCTCAATCATATCACCTCTATTCCGCCTTTCCTCTAAGATGTACATATTAAGATCCTTAAGTCTGTCCTCATATGCTTTATAATGAAGACCACTAACCATTTTAGTAGCCACCCTCTGTACTGACTTGAGATGTACAAGATAAATCCTGGTTTGATAGAATACATTAAGTTCACCATTACAATGTGGCAAACCACCCTATTTTTTAAATATGAAGATGGTCAGTACATCATTCCTAACATCAAGATCCAGCGAGGAATATTTCAAGGAGATTTCCTGTTTTGTATGGCGCCTAACCCAAATTCTCATCAACTCTTTGGGATATGGATTTAGCCTGAATCCTAAAGAAGGTAACAACCCAGAGGTAACATCCCATTTACTATTTATAGATGACCTGAAGCTCTACAGTTCCAGTGGCCAACAATTATCAGAGAAACTCCGTGTAGTAGAAAGTGATGACATCAAGATGACTTTTGACAGACAAACGTGCTAAGGCAACTTTTTTTTTTTTTGAGGAAAATTGAGCAAAACGGAAAACACATCCCTGGGTGAGGGTTGTGACATCAAGTAACTTGAACAGGAAGGCATATATAAATATCTTGGCATAGAGGAAGGAACGACACTCAAGCAGAAATTACTGAGAGAAAAGTTCTGTAAAGAATACTATAGAAGTTTAAAATCATTATTGAAAAGTGCCTTAACATCACGGAATAAGATACAAGCCATCAATCAGTTGGCAATTCCTGTACTCTCATACAGTTTTGGGATTGTAAACTGGCCTCTTAAAGATCTTGAAAAACTGGATATGCAAACATGAAAACTCCTCCATACCTAGGAAGTAATTTACAAGAATCAGTGTATGCTAGGACTGTACATTCCTAGAGTTGAAGGTGGGCTAGGCCTCATAGAGATTGCTTACGCCTACAGAGCTACTGTCATAGCCCTCCAGGCCTACCTGACAGCATCATTGGATCCAAATATGCAAAAAGTGCTGTAATATGAAAGTAAACGTCCAGAATCTGTCTCCATCGTCAAACTTGGACAAACGCTCCAACGACTAAAAGGAATGAGTAAGAATCCACAAGACTAGACAAGAAAGGAAGCAACAGAATCTGCAAAACAAGAGAAAAAAATCTTTAAAGAATTAGATCAGCAAATGAGGAAAAAAAAGTGCAAATGCATAAATTCAATGGGAAATACAAAGTGCTTCTCTAGGAACCATTTGTCAATCAAGAACGCACACATGAATTGTTAAAAGGAGAGGTGGACTGAACCCGAAGGATGAGAGATTGATAGTTGTAGCCCAGGACACTAGATTATGGTTTACAGTGAGCATTGAAAAAAACTGGTAAAACAGATATGTCGATTCTATAAGAAGGACATGGAAACAGTGACTCACATCAAATCTGGCTGTGAAGTTCTGTTTGTGGAAAGGCACAACAAAGTAGCATGCTTCATACATTGGAAACTCTGTAAACACTATAAAATCACTGTGCCTGAAAAGCACTGAGATCATGACCCTAAGAGAATTATGGAGAATGAAGAGTTTAGATCACCTGGGACATTTCTATTCCGATGGATAAAAAACTAGATGCGAGGAAACCTGACATAAAGATAAAGTAGAAACCCACCAGAACAGCATTGATAAGAGGTGTCAGTTATAAGTGATTATTCTATGAATCGAGTGGAGAGGGAGAAGATCCTGAAGTAGCAAGAAATGCAGTTAGAGACAAGAAAATGTAGCAGAAAGATACAGAAATATTTCCCATCATATTGGGAGTCACGGGCTTGATAGAGAAGAATTTCCAAGCACATCTTATGAACTCCAGAAGGAAACGCTCTTTGGCTCAATGGAAGTACTATGCCGAGCAATAGTAGTAAATTTGAGAGACTGAGATCATTCTTTACATACCCTGGCTTAGAAGTGAAGTTCATGACTGTCATGGTATGCACAAAATTAACCCATGTGGAGAAACTGTCCCAAAATCACTCAGTCAATCTTATCTGTCAGATTCCAGAGACATCAGCCAAATCTGCTGCAGGCCTCACACTTTTGTTAATGGCAGTCATTGTGGAGCGGCTCATGAAAGAGTTTGAATAGAGGATGATTATGTTGTTCTCCCTTCACAAGGCTGCAGTTTGTGGTATCAGCGATAGCGTGAAAGTGTGTCTAGCCTATCCCTGAAACCCTAACACTACCTGTGGGAAAGGAATCATAGTCGAGGCTTAGAGGTGCCTCGACACCAGCTCCTGCCTGGCCAGTATCACTTTCCAGTGCAACAGATAGTGACTGCTCCCTGAGGCATTGGAGCTCATTGGTATATCGACTCTCCCAGAGGAGAGCTACCTCCCCTTTGAGACAGAGGTAGATCTAGGCAGAGACTCAGACATCATTTGAGTACTTATTTGAGTTGGAGTCTGAGTCAGTCTGAATACTTTTCAGAGAAGAGGTCTCCAGAACTGCCCTTAGATCCTATCCCTCCCCACTGGTGTCACAAGTTCCTTCCAGAAGAGCTTACTTTTCACAATTTTGTTAGGGAAATGGCCAAGTCCATTCATTTCTATTAGAAATGCAGGAGTGGTGCAGGGCCAAAGGATTGGGTATCCTCCAGTATTCCATTACCCCAAAAGAGGCATGATGGTGTCCGTGAACCAAATCCTTCAGAGATTGCAGATGAGAATGTGTGAGATCTCCTTCTCAGTACCTCTAATCAGCAAGAAGGTTGACTCCTTGTATAGAGTTCAGAAGGTTCCTGAATTGAACAAGCCTCAGTTTTTGCATCACTCAAATGCACTTTCAAAAGGACTAAGAGCTCCAAATCTCACTCTTTAGTGCTTCTGGGGTAAGTGGCTATGCTTTGGACTCTTTTAAGAGGAAGTTCTTTCAGAAAGTTATGCTAATCTCCCACATAGAGTCCTACCAGCTCTTTATGGGAATGCACTTATGGAATATAATAGAAAAAGTAAATTCATTGTGTTTCTTCAGAGAAGATCGACCAGGATCACTCTCTCTTAGCTCAAACGAAGGAGTGTGGGAAGTATGTTGTTTGAGCGACATATGATATCTTAGATACAGTATCGAGAACCTTCTCAATGAATATTGGCGTCCAGAGACATTCATGGCTCTGGGACTCAGGCTTACAGCTTAGCATGCGTGAACAATTCGCTAACATGCTGTGCCATGGAGAAAATCTCTTCGGAGACTAGATGCAAGAGGTTGCGACTATGATCAAGCAGCATACTGATTTCTTGAGAACTTTCTCTAGGCCCACTACCGACCAGGCCCTCCCTCATCAAGGAGGTTCTATAGCAAAGGGCAATAGAGATCCTATTACTCTCTGAGGTGTAGGTATCCTCCATCCTAACATTTTTCTCAGTCTAAACAGCTTTCTCGCTCCTGTACTAGGCAACTGAAGACCTCAAAGCCTCAGCTGACTCCCCAGCCAAAATCAGGGATAAGGTTTTGACTGGCTCCTAGAGGACATAGCCAATGTTCTTATCCTCCTGGACAATAGTTGGAAGGAGGCTCATGTTCTTGCAGAACATTAACCTCTCATAACCTCTGACTTGTGCTTTCTCCAAATAGTTTGAGAGGAGTGTGGATTATGACTATTTGAACTCCCACCAAATCGTCCATCAGGGAAGCATTCTTTCAGCCCCCTTGGTATCAGGGCATGCTTCTTTAGGAACTCTCTGACTGTTAGACTGCAAATGCAATTGAGCCTGTTCCTCCAGGGCAGGAAAGGCAGAGATTTTGCTCGCAGTATTTCTTGGTGCCAAAGAAAACAGGGGAGATTCATCTCACCCCTAGACTTAAGAGACTTGGTACCTTTCCTGCTAAAAGGGGTTTGGCTATGTTCTCTGGACTTGAAGGATGCCTACACTCTCAAATACATCCTAGGCATTCATAGAACATAACCCCAGCCCACCCTCACCCACACCTGTACTCCAGTATGCACACACCTCTCATGACACACATCTTAACATACCTACACATACACTCACAGAGCCCCAAGACATAGGGCCAGTATACACATACACCCCACACACTCTCATACACTGATGTGCATATAGAACTGACAACATACACTGCCAATACATACACACATTCTCCACCCTCTAACACAGGGGTCTCAAACTCCATTCCTGGAGGGCCGCAAACCAGTTAGGTTTTCAGGGTATCCCTAATGAATATGCATGAGATATATTTGCATACAATGGGGGGCAGTGCATGCAAATATATCTCATGCATATTCATTAGGGATACCCTGAAAACCTGACTGGTTTGCGGCCCTCCGGGACTGGAGTTTGAGACCCCTGCTCTAACATCCCACCTTCACATCACCACAGATAAACAGCTAAACTCTGCCTGTGAAGATAGATATACATATCATACTACTAGTTCACACACTCACTTACACACACACATACACACAATTCAATATGGCATGAGGCAGACACGGTGATTCCCTTCATAGCAAGAGGATAAAATCAAAGCAAACTTCAATATCTTTTATTCTTCAATAAATAGAGGGGAGATGACCTGTACAGAGCAGCAAGTACAACCCTAAACACAGGGATAGAGGGAGGTGACTTGCACGGAGCAGCAGTTAAAATCACCCTAGCCACTTTACTGGGCAGACTAGATGGACCATACTGGTCTTTATCTGCCATCATATACTATGTATGTTATGTCACTATGAAACACCATGCTCAGTACTGTGCATTGTCCTTTTGCCTTGCCTTTACTACTTGCATGTTTGCCAAATGCCTCATGATTGTTGCAGCATTTTTATGCAAACTTGTACATGCATGTATTTCTGTACTTGTGCGATAAGCTGATCAAGAGCACTACTCAGGAAGGAGTTCCATGATCCTTAGGTTTGACAGCCGGGGTGCTAGAGCTACTAGATCTCATCAACAGCTACCAAAATCAAACCTTACCCCATCGCACCAATTGGAATTCATCGGCTCTCTGCTAGACACTACTCGGGTGAAGGCCTTTATTCCACAAGACAAGCTCACCCAGTTAGTGGCCATAGTAGTAGGAGTACATAGAGTCAGCAAATATCAGTGAAGCACATATTGAGAATGTTGGTACACATGGCTTCCACAGTTCAAACAATTCTCTTGGCATATCTCAAAATGAGACAGACTTAGTGGACCAGTGGATGCGGTTCACCTGAAGACTCTACTTCTTCTCTCCAGAACTCCCTATCCTGGTGGAAGAATCATTTCAGTTTGGCCAAAGGTTTTCCCTTCCAAATTGCTCCCTAGCAAAAAGTGCTGATGAAGGATGTGTTGAAGTGGGCTAGGGGGAGCTCACTTAGATGAGTTCCACATGCAAGGCCTTTGGTCCACACAGGAAAGCCTTCATCAGATAAGTTTTGTGGAACTAAGAGCGGTGCTGAACACTCTAAAGGTTTTCAGAGATCAATAGCTAATCAAGTTGTCATGGTCCAAACAGAAAATCAGGTATTCATATTTTACAGCATCAAGCAGGAGGGAAAAGGCTCATACCTCCTGTTTTGGGAAATGATCAGATGTGGAACTTCATCATCTTCTAAGGATGACTTTCAGAGCCACTTACTAACCAGATGAGAGCAACACTCTGGCAGACAGGTTGAATCACGTCCTTCAACCTCACGAATAAACCCTGGATTGGGACCTAGTACAATCCATCTTTTGAGCATGGGCATCAGCTCAATACATCTGTTTGCTACTCCTTGTAACAGGAAAGTGTCTCAGTTCTGCTCCAGAGTTGGGGACACATGGGAAACGAGCCTCGGATGCCTTCCTCCTTCATTCTGTATACATATCCTCCTATACCTCTGATAGTGAAAACTCCTCTGAAACTCAAAGATGACTACGGCTTGCTGCTACTAGTAGCACATTACTAATCCAGGCAACCATGGTTCTCGGGGACCAAGCAGGAAGTCAGTCCTCACATATTTATTTATTTATTTAACCAGTTTTGTATACCACCTTATCCTTCAATCAAAGTGGTTGACAAGACAACAAAGGATAACATATTGAGGGTATGGGGAAAACAAAAATGATACATTAAAATATAAATACAAAACAAAACAGTATGTTATAATGTTATGTTATAAACCTCCTATAAATATGTTGAAACCAAGCTATACTATATGTATAATTTCTCACCATACTATATGTATAATTTTTCACCATACTCCATGAATAATTACTCTGTAATTAGTTACCCCTGTTACCTCCAGGTTATCTCGTCCATGTTCAATGTAAAAACTCAATTGTCGTGTGACATTGCAGTATGTTTTTTGTTCAATTGTAAACCGCACTGATTTTAATAGCGCGGTATATAAGAGAAGTAAATAAATAAATAAATAAATAATACTATATCATAGTGAAATAAAATAACTACAATATAAATACAAAACAGTATGTTATAATACTATATCATAGTGAAATTATATATACATAATGGTTAATTTAAGTAATTTCACCAAATGATTCAATAAATAAGTAAGTCTTTAAAGATTTGCGAAAGTCCTTAAGGTCTTCCTGAGTTCTTAAGTCTTCAGGAATAGAATTCCATAACTCTGGTGCCATAAAGGAAAACGCTCTTTTAGAAGTCATTTGTTTTGATTTGTTGACGTTCAAAGGAGTATTAAGTTTATTGATATTTTGAGATCATCTTGGTCTTATGCTCTTGTCTTTTGAAATAATAGATTAGAGAATATCTGCTGAGGATTGGTGAAACATTTTGAAAATAGTCATTAGGTTTTTATATTTTGCCCTTGCAATAACCGGAAGGAAATATAACTGTTTGAGGACAGGAGTTGTGTTCAAATTTTGTAGAGCCAGTTATAATACACGCAGTGGTGTTCTGAACTAATTGGAGAGGATGGATAGAGTGTTTAGAAAGACCTTGATACAAGATGTTTCCAAAATCAAGTAGAGGTGTTATGACTGCTTGACATATTGTGTGAAAGTGATTTGTATTTAGTATTGGTTTTAGTCTTCTTATAATCTTTAAACGATGGTATGCTTTTGAGGCAATTTTGTTTATATGAGATTTTAAATTTAAATATTTATCTAATGTTACACCTAAATATCTACTTCATCTTTAATTTTTATTTCTCTATTTAATAAATTGATTTCAATTGGTTGTTATAAGGACTGGCATTTAGATATGAACATTGCTTCTGTTTTGTCAGAATTTATTTTTAAGTTGTTGTTATTAAGCCAATCATTCATATCAGCCAAACAGTTATTAATTTTTGTTGTATCAAAGATATTTTGGTCAATTATAGTATAAACCATAATGTCATCAGCATACAAATGATAATTAATTTCTTGAAGATTAATAATTTGACATATGGGTTGAATATAAATATTAAAGAGAATAGATGATAAAGCTGAATCTTGAGGTATGCCTTGTCCAATCGAAAATTGAGAGGATTTTTTGTCACCATATTTTACTAACTGCGTACGATTAGTTAGATAAGAGGCAAACCATTTTAATGTATTGTTGCATAAGCCAATATCTTGTAGACGTTGTAACATTATTGTGTGAGACAGTATCAAAAGCTGCTGAGACATCGATGAAGATTAACAGAAATTAACTTATTTTTTTCAAGGCCTGTTATAAGATTATCAAAGAGAGAAATAAGTAGAGTTTCCACATTGTGATTAGGTTTAATCCATGCTGATGTATATCCAAAGGGGCATACGAGTCAATGTGATCTTGCAGCTGATTTTGCACTACTTTTTCTATAATTTTTGAGATAAATGGTAAACTCGAAATAGGACGGAATGACTTAGGGTCAGTGATGTCCAGTGATTTCCCTTTATAGACTGGTCGAATTATAGCACTCTTTCGTATAGGTGGTAAGTAACATTGTTTTAAAGAATTATTTACAAAATTTAAAATGTGAAAGCTAATATGATTTTTAGACTGGACATGGGTCAGCTGGTGAAGTTGTTGTAGTAAGTGTGCTGATTATATTTTCAATCTGTTTTAAAGTTGATAAAGAAAAATCCTTCCAGACGTTTGTGGCTTCAGTGCAAAGTTTAAACCAAAGTTGGTGGAATTGTGATGTAGATAAGTTGTTTGACGAAATAGCATTCTTGCTTATCAGGTAATTTGCAAATTTTTGGGGGTCTATTTGAGGATCACCATATAAAGTGGTCACTTTTGTAAGTTGTTGAACAATGTTGAATAGTTCCCTTGGTTTATTAGTTGCTTTCATTATTAGATTTGTATGCTATTGTTGTTTGCGGTCATTAATTAACTTATTATAGTCCATTTGTTTTACGTTAAATAGGAATTTTACATCTTGAGATTTAGTTAGTCTGCATTTACGCTCAAGTTTTCTTAGTAGATGCTTTGCCTCTCTGATTTCATTAGAATACCATGGTGCGCTCTTCTTCCTACGCATTTGTACTTTATTATTTTTTGGGGCTTGCGCAGCATTTGAAATGATATTATTCCAATTTTCTATTGCTTTATCCAGTTCAGTGCAATTTTGTTGCAATTGTGGAACAATGTTCTTAAGAAAATCCTCTTTATGGAAAGCTCTAAATTTTCTAGTTTTGTAATCATCTTTTAAGTTGTATGGGGATGCTTGTAGTTGCAAGGTAAATGAGATAGTATAATGATCAGACCAAGGTACTGGGGTAGTTTTTGGGACTGTAATTTGGTTTTGTGAAAAGAGTTGCTCAGGGCAAAAAATTAGATCAGGAGTGGTTCCATGTTGGTGTGTAGGCTGGTTAATTATCTGTTGATAACCTAAAGATTTCACTGCTTTCAAGAAGGATCTGTTCTCATTAGAAGGTGATGATGATAGATTGTAATCACCTAATGCAATTAATGGCTTAATTTGAGAGCTATAAGTGCAAATTAATTCAAAAATTTTTGAGAGGTGATCCTTAGCAGCATTAGGTGGTCTATATGTGATGCAAATATTGAGGTGGTGATTTGATATAATAATTGAAGTTGTTTCAGTTGAATTGTTAGTTGTAATAGCTTTAAACTTAAAGGTTGTTTTTGTTAAAAAAGGAGGAGGAATCTTAATATTATGTTCTTTAGGACAATTAAATATATCATAATCTAAAGGGGTAATTTGGTTTAAAATAATTTGATCTGTGTCCTTTAACCAGGTTTCAGTGATGCAAATGCAAAGCTTTTGATCTTTAATATAATCATAGATAATGTTTGGTTTATTCCATATTGACCTTGCATTCATTAAAACACACTTTATCTTTATCTTTATTTTTATTAGCTCATTTAATATACCGCTCTTTACCGAGGGCACCAGAGCGGTTTACAATAACAAAAATATTTAGGCTGCTGAAAAGGAAAAGGAACGCCAAAAAATTAAGAGATAAGATAGAGTGGAGAGATAGGATAGAGCAGCAAGGTGAAAACCAAACAAAGTGTGCAGTGACAAAGGGTTAAAAACATCCAGATTCAGCGGGGTGGGGGAGATAGGGAAGCAGAGGGAGGAGGAAGATTAAAGGCAGTGCAGAAGAGGTGAGTCTTCAGCTTTGTCTTAAAGGTTTTATAGGAGGGTTCTAAGCGGAGAGCGGGTGGAAGCGAGTTCCAGAGTCGGGGTCCCAGAAAGAAAAAGGCAGAGGAGCGAGTGGATTCAAGGTGAGCCTGTGATGGAGAGGGAAGGGACATACGGTTCAGGTGGATCGACCTGAGGGAGCGGTGAAATGAATGAAGATGAATTAAGTCGGCAAGGTAGAGGGGAATACCGGTGTGGATGGTTTTATGAACAAAGATGAGTACTTTGAACTGTATACGATAGACAAGAGGGAGCCAGTGTAGGTGAATCAGGATAGGGGTGATATGGTCGAAACGTGAGGCATGTGTGAGGATACGTGCTGCTGTGTGGTGGACTAGTTGTAGTCTCTGCAATTGCGTTTGGGGAAGACCGGCCAGGACGATATTGCAGTAGTCTAAACGAGATATCACCAAGGACAGTAATAGTGTGGTCATAGAGGGGACTGATACGAAAGGGCGAACTGCACGAAGTTGTCTTGTGTGAAAGGACTGCTGTACGACAGAAGAAATATGCTCTTTGAAGGATAAAGCAGAGTCCAGGATGACCCCTAGGTAGCATAAGGAGGAGACTACTGGTAGGGGAGAGGAGGACAAGAGAGGAGCGAGAGAGGGAACTGGGGCGCCGGAGGTAAATCAGATGGCAGATGTTTTTGAGGGGTTCACATGCAGAAAATTAGAGGAAAACCAGGTGGACACCGAAGCCAAGCAGGAGTTGAGGGGAGCAAGTTCTGGGGCAGTGGGGTCCGTGTGGTCCGTGTGGTGAAGAAGGATAATGTCGTCGGCGTAATAGTGGGCTGTAATGCTGTGCTGCTGAACTAGAAGGGTGAGGGGGGCCATGAAAACATTAAACAGGAGGGGGGCAAGGACGGAGCCCTGGGAAACACCACATGGGAGGGGGTGGGAGGAGAAGAGGAAAGACCTGTGGAAATGGAAAAGGATCTGTGGGAGAGGAATGAGTGAAACCAGGAGAGAACAGAGCCAGCGAGCCCAATGTCATGTAGGCGAGCTAGAAGAGTATGGTGATCCACAAGGTCGAAAGCAGCAGATAAGTCTAGGGAGACGGCAATGGAAATAAGACCTCGGTCATGAGCAGTACGTACATCGTTAAGGAAGGAGAGAAGAATAGATTCAGTGCTGTGATTGGGACGGAAGCCGGATTGACGGGGGTGAAGTGTCAGTGAGGCTTCAAGGTGGGTAGAAAGCTGTGCATAAACCAGTTTTTCAAGAATTTTTGAGAGAAAGGGGAGATTTGAGGTAGGGCGCCAATTTGCTGGGGAGGACGGGTCGAGGGAGTCTTTTTTTTAGGATGGGGCGGATAATGGCATGCTTCCAGATGGCGGGGAAAGAACCGGATGAGAGGCTAGAGTTGATAATGGAGAGTATATAGGGGGAAAGGGCCAGGGAGGTATCCAGAAGCCATTGGGAGGGGATGGGATCTGAGATGCAAGTGGTCTTTCGAATTGAAGAGTATACCTTGGAAAGATCTGACACAGTCACAAGTTGGAAGGAGAACCATTTGTGAGGAAAGGGAGGGGAGTGAGAAGGAGGGGAAGAAAAGGGGGGAAGTAGGAGGGAGGGGAGAAGGAGGAAGGGGGGAGGGCAGGAGGGAAAAAGTGAGCGAAGATTTTGGACTTTGGTGGCAAAGTGTGAGGCCAGAAGAGCGGGATCAGGGGATACCGGGGAAGGGGCTGGGGAGGTGAGGG
The DNA here is from genome assembly GCA_033557465.1 of Ichthyophis bannanicus. NCBI lineage: Eukaryota > Metazoa > Chordata > Amphibia > Gymnophiona > Ichthyophiidae > Ichthyophis > Ichthyophis bannanicus. Next base: position 51,917,263 of record CM066040.1, read on the forward strand.
AATGAGAGACAGAGAGAGAACGAAGTACAGAGTAAAGTTGGCGAGTGGAATTGGCTGAAGAAGAGATGCGAGAAGAAAAGTAGTCCAACTTAGCAGAATGTAACAAAGAGTGATAATGGGAATGACAGTGTCGAAAGTGAGTAATGGGTGAATAAAGGATTGGATTTCTAGTGCTATGTTTAGATGATGAAGAATAAATTTTATTTAATTTCTTACGTTTTTGATTATGATGATGAAGTTGTTTGAAACAACAGACTCAGACTGTGATTGGGAGACCAAGGAGGAATTGCCGGGGACCACACATCGCCATGATGTCCCCTTCAATCCTTTGCCCTCGTACAAATGGCAAAGGACCCCTTCTGAGGATTTCTCTTTCCTTGAGCTTGGGTGAGACATGGGGAAGGCTTTGTCCTTCATTATTGAGGTGGAGGAGGAACCTCAGGTGGAGGAGTTGGAAATCCTCCAGTACCTAACTCCCACTAAAGAGGCCATTAAGGTTCCGATTCACCCGATCCTCGAACAGCTTCTCTTTAGAATGTGGGAAGCACCGCTCATGGTGCCAACAATCAGCTGCTGCCTTGATTCCATGTACTGAGTGCACAAGAGCCCTGGGTTTGAAAAGTGACAACTCCCTCATAACTCCAAGATGCATTCCTCTGTACCCTCGAGTAGGGAGACCCACATCATGGATAGCTTTGGGAGGAAGTGCCACCAGAGCTCAATGCTGGTGGCTCAGTTCTAAGCATATCAGTTGTACATGGGTATGTACTGCGTGACCTGGCAGGGGATCTTGCCACATTCTTGGCTGGCTTATCTGAAGAATAATTGCCCTATGTTAACATTCATTCAACGTGGTAACTATTTCGTCTGTGGAAAATGCTCTACAACCACAATTATAATCACACGCTCAGAGCGTCTCAGACTCAATGGCACTCGAATAAACGATATAATGAATATCCAGTCGTAGCGCCGAAATAGCATCAATGACTGCTCTGGCAGATAACATTTTTTGTTGTTTATATAAGATTATCCCACAGATGAAATCTTTAAATTCTATTGAATTAGTAATGCTTAACTTTAGATGCTCCCCAACGTCATCTTCAGGCGCCAATCCATGCATTTCACTCTAAAATGAGTTTCCTCAGGGGGATCTATGGATAAAATAAAAATAAATTAACTGTATCTTCCCACGTTTACTATCACATAATCTTCAAAAACGTATACCATGGAATTTCACATACCATTGAAAAGCTGGAGCCTGGTAAGCAAAACGAAGGAGTGCTCCAAGTACATCACCTGGGCGTCCTATGACAGGCACGATTCCATGGCCAGGGTGGCTGTGGTGGGCATCAGTGCCTACTGCCTGATATGGCTACAGTCCTCGGACTTAGAACAATGGGTTCGGGACAAGTTGGCTGATGTCCAATGCTGGGGAGAGAACCTCTTTGGCAAACCCATGGCAGAGAAGGCTGCAGTTGGAAACGGAGCAACTCATCATGAACAGGCTTTCGAGGAAGACTGCTAACCCTTCCAGGAGAAAAACCTCAGGGAAGAAGTCATTTTACCCTAAGAAGGAGACCTATGGTACTTGTACCCCCTATTATTCGTACCAGCCGCCCAAATAGGGGCAACAGCCTAAAGGCCAGAACCAGAGGCAGCAGCGCAAGCCAAAAGCCCCAAAGCCTCAACAAGCGCTGTAGCCCTAGCCAGGTGGGAGGTTTTGGAGCATGACCCGTCTTCCACTCCCAGTCTTCGTTCCACCACAGGTGGGGAGATGGCAGATATGCTGGGCCACCTGTGGGCAAAGTATAACAAACACCACTTGGGCACTGCAAGTGGTCCTTGAAGGCTACCTGCTCCATTTCAAGCAGATTCCCCCTGCCGCCTTTCCAGGGGAGTACCCTCTCAAGCATCACTAATGCGAACTACTCCAACAGGAGATTCAGGCTCTGCTAGCAGATCAGCTGGTGGAACCTGTTCCACCCTCCCAAACAAAACAGGGTTTCTACTCCCACTACTTTCTGGTCCCCAAGAAAACACTAGTTACAACCCATCCTGCATTTCTGCAATCTCATTCGCTTCCTAGTGAAGGAAAAGTTCAAGATGGCATCCCTTGGAACATTACTGCCCTGCCTTCAACAGGAAGATTGGCTGTGCTCCTTGGATCTCAAAGATGCACATCCTCATCCACCCCCTGCACCATCAGTACCTCTGCTTTATGCTCAGCTGACAGCATTATCAGTACAGGGTTCTGCCCTTTGGCCTTGCCTCCGCCCGATGGGTCTTCATCAGATGTCTGGTGGTCATTGCCACCTTCCTCTGGCTCATGGGAATCTTTGTCTTCCTCTACCTGGTGACTGGTTGGTCAGGGGCAGGATGCCGGATGAGGTCCGGCAGTCCGTACAGTGCACCATTTGGGTACTGGAACAGCTGGACTTTGTCATCAACTACCCAGTCACACCTGTAACCCTCTCAATGCCTCAAGTTCTTTGGGGTTCCCCTCGATATCACACTAGCTCGAGCATTCCTTCTGGCGGACAGGGCCCAATGCCTAGTCTCCTAGGCAAGGGATGTCCAGAGTTGCCTGGTGGTCATGGCTCGGCAAATGCTGCACCTCCTGGGCCACATGGTCTCTACAGTCCATGTTGCACTCTCAGCCCGACATCAGTTACAGTGGACACTCTGCACATAGTGGTGTCAGGTGACACGATGTCTTTCGGACAGGGTCACAGTGACTCCGCTTCTCCAAAGATCCCTGTCCTGGTGGCTGCACCCCACTCACCTCTTGCAGGGCTTCCCTTCCAGGCTCAGCTGCATCAACGACCGACGTTTCAAAACTTGGCTGGGGGACACATCTGAATGGTCTGTCCACACAGGTCCTCTGTACTGCAGGGTAAAGTTGACATCAGATCAACTTCCTGGAACTTTGGGCCATTGCCAATGCTCTCCAAGCATTTCAGCAACAGCTCTTTCACCAGGTCATCCTCATACAGATGGACAACTAGGTGGCCATGTTCTACCTGAACAAACAGGGCAACAAGGGGTGTGTACTTCCTGCCCTGGGAGGCAGTCCGCCTCTGGAAGTTTGCAGTCTCACATGGTATGCTCCTCAGAGCAGGTTCCTTCAGCCACATGAGTGGATTCTGAATAAGCAGGTGGGCGACCGCATCTTCCAGATGTGGGGCATGCCATCCATAGACCTCTTTGCCACTCCCAGCAACACCCAGCTTCCACTGTTTTGCTCCAGAGTGCCTATCACTGATCCTCCCAGCTCTGTCTCCTTTGAATCCAATATGCTGGCATTGGCAGTGAGGGTGTCAAAATGCACCCTGTCCATTTGGGTGGCAGACTGCATCACCTTCACTTATACTCAGGCCGGTCTGATGTTGGCGCGCCATGTCATGGCTCATAATCCTCCACGCTATGGCTGCTTCAGTAACCAACTTGCATCCAATCTCCACAGAAGAGATCTGTAGGGCTGCTATATGGACTTCAGTCCACACCTTCACAGCCCATTACTGTCTGGATGAAGATTCCCAGTGTGATAGTACCTTTGGGCAGGCTGTACTCCAGCATCTCTTTAGGAATTGAAGAAACTCCTTCCCACCGGCCTTTCTGTCCATCCAGGCTACCGTAGAGTTTATCTGATGTTGATGTCTCTACTGGACACTGACTCTCGGAACCTTTCAGCAATTGTTCATGCTGCTTATTCTTGGTTCGTTTTTTCTCGTTGCCTTGTTGGGCCTTTTACAGGTTTTTTTTTCAGTAGCCTGTAGCTAGGGAGTCCCATATATGAGGACTGACTTCCTGCTTGGTCCCAGAGAAAGCGTAGTTACTCACCTGTAGCAAGTGTTCTCTGGGATCGAATCAGTCCTCACTAACCTCACTTCTCCTGGTGGAGTTTTCTTTTTTGTCTTGATTAATCTGTGTCATCATACTGAGGTAAGATGGCTCCTTCGGGCAGGAAAACTGGCACGCATACATGGAGCACCTTCCCAAAGCTTCCATTGGAAGCTGGGAAGCATTACCATATGTGTTCCATCAGTGACATCACCCATATAGGAGGTATTATTCCTGCTGATCCTGGAGAGCACCTGCTATGGGTGAGTGTCTATGCTTTTCTGCTGCTATTCTAGATTTCTATCTAGCTCCCGATTTTGTCTCAGCAATTCACCAACTCTGATTTTTCAGGATCAAGGGATTCTGCTACATCCCAATGTCTGGTCCCTTGCCATCACAGCTTGGATGCTGAGGGGGTAACTCTATCTCATGTGAACCTGTCAGTTTGTGTAGCCTCTATCATCTTCCAGAAGGGATTCAACTCAGAGATCTATGGCTTCAAATGGAAGAAGTTTACCATCTGGTGTGAAAGACAAGCTCTAGACCTGTTCTCATCTCCCACACAAAACCTGCGTGAGTACCTTCTACATGTGTTCAAAGCTGGTTTGCAGACTAACTACTTTAGGGTTCATCTGGGTACAATTTGCGTTTATCACCATAATATAGAAGGTAAACCCATCTCCACTCAGACTTTAGTTGTTAGTTTCATATGGGGCTTGCTTCTTATGGAGCAAGTCTTCTGCAGTGTCTTGGGACCTCAGCATGGTTTTAACTCAGCTCCTTTCAAGTCACTAAGTATATATGGAATGAAATACCTGATCTGAAACATCTTCTTTCTGGTGGCCATTACTTCAGCATGCAGAGTTAGTGAGCTCCAGGCTGTAATCATAGATGTACTCTTTACAAAATCTTTCCATAATAGGTATCTTATGTATTCATTCTGACTTCCTTTGTAAAGCAGTGTTGGAATTACATCTTAATCAGTCAATAGTGCTACTAACAGTTTTCCTAAAACCTCATGCTCATAATGAAGGGAGCATGTTGCACACATTGGACTACAGGAAAGCCTTGGACTTCTGTGTGGCCCAGAAAATCCACCCAACTTTTGTTCCTTTGACCCCAGTAGATGGGGGCTGCCATCAACAAATGTTCTCTTTCAATTTGGCTAGAAGATTACATTTTTCACTTATGCACAGGCATATCTGGTGCTTGAGGGTTATGCCATAGCTCACAACATCTGAGCCATGGCTGCATCAGTGGCCCACTTGTGGTTGATATCCATGAAAGAGATTTGCAGGATTGCGACTTGGACTTCTGTCCACACATTCACATCTCACTACTGTCTGGAGAGGGACTCCAGTGTGACAGCAGATTTAGCCAATTCGTTCTTCAGAATCTGTTTGGGAAATAGAATCCAACTCCATCTCCCAGGACCATTTCTTCTTGTTCAGGCTGCCTCTGTTTAATAAAAAGAGATTTAAAAAAACAGAGAAAATACTTAAAAGGTCTGTTGCCAACAAAACCATCTGTATGTTCAGTCTCCTGTTGAGTCACTGTGTTCTTTCCCTGTTTTTCTTTAAAGGTAACCTGTAACTAGGGAATCTCATATATGAGGACATTATCCCGCTTGTCCACGGAGAAAACAGGATTACTCACCTGTAGCAGGTGTTCTCTGTAGTCAGCAGGGTTAAGTCCTTGCAACTCCCCCACCTTTCCTTGGAGTTGTCTCCAAGCATTAACTTCTTGCCAGACTGAGGTGATAAGAGTGCAACAAGTGGGAAGGTACATCCATTCTAAAACCTTTCAGAAGGAGATGAGAATGTTCCCATGCAGAGCATTGTCTGTGATGTCATCCATATGTGAGGAATTTATCCTGATGTCAATGCCTGCTAGGGTGAGTAACCCTTTTTTCTCCCTGTTATGGCCTAAATCAATTCATTGTCTTCAGCTTCTGCAAAATTCAGCAGATAGAATTCTGACTAATCTCTAAGAAATTTGTCCACATTTTGCCTGCACCGAAAACTCTTCAATGGCTTCCTGTATCTTTCAAGATTCAATTTAAAATGTGTCTGCTGTATACAAAATCTTACATACAGGAATCACTCTATTCTCCAGGACCAAGCAGGAAGTCAGTCCTCACATATGGGTGATGTCGGCGCCGACGGAGCCCCCATGCGGAGCATTTCCCCAGCTTTCAAAGAAAGCCTTTGGGAATGCAGGCACGCATGCGCGGTCCCCTTCCCGCCCAAAGGTGCCATCTTGCTCAGTCTTCTTTTTTCCGTGGAGCCCTACGGATGCCTGTCCTTGTCACCCGTGAAAAAAGTTGATTTTTCTGCGTTGGGTCGAGTTTTTTCTTCGGTTCGATGCCGGTTCCTTTCCTGCCTGGACTCGGTACACCGGTACCGAGCCCGGATCTCTTTTTTTGGTTTTTGTCCTTAGAGACTGCGTTTGCGCCTTTTTTCTTTTCCCTGGCAGCCCAATTTTTTGATCTTGCAGGGGCCCTTTTTCCCCCGATGGCTGCCAGTGGCTTTAAGAAGTGTGATCGATGCAAGAAACTGATGTCTCTCACCGACACACATGCTGCTGCCTCCGGTCCCTAGGGCCGCACCATGATTCTGCGGTCTGTAGTCCCTGTGGCAAAATGTCTTCCAAGGCATTGCGGAGCCGTCAGCACCAGCGTGAGAGGATCTTCTCTGAATCTGCCTCTGGATGGGTCCGGACTTCGTCAGAGGCCTCGACGTCTCAGGAGTCTGACCCCGAGCATCGTCGGGGCTCCTCTGAAAGGGAGTTCCCCTTGAGGGAGCACCGAAGGAAGAAGAAACCTGCGGGGGCAGCATCGGTGGATGCTCTTGGCTCCTCGAGGGCCAGGTCGCATAGCCCCGATCGCCGTCCCGGGTATACGGAGTCGGAGAGGCCTGCAAAGCATCCTCGTGTAGAGTCGGAGTCCCCAAGTCACGTGAGTACTGTAGTCCTCGTGGACTATCCTCCGGGGGAGCCGACGTCGGGGTCCGAGTCGGAGACTGCTGGGTCTCCTGAGCTAGGACTCAGGTTGACGGCCTTGGAGAGCAGATTGTCTGCCTTCATGGAGCAGCAGCGGGTGCTGATCGCCGGTCTCACCGACGCATCTGCCCCGACCACCGGGACATCGACGTCCAAGTCGACCCCGGAGGCCGAGCCGATCCTTGAGACCATGCGAACTCGAGTCGATCATCGGTCGAGGTTACCCTCGGCCTCCCGTTCGGGACCGAGGTCGTCTACGCCGGTTCCCTCGGCGTCGGGGCGGATGGCGTCAGTGCCCGCCCACTCGGAGCCGCTCGATTCCTCCTCGGAGGAATCGGCATGGGAAATGGAGGAAGAGGAATCCCCTGACACCTTCCGGACTCTGTGCGTCCCTTCGGACTCACTGGGTTCTGAGCCTCGGACAAGGTCCCCTCCGGAGGATACCAGGTTCTCGGATTTCGTGAGGGACATGGCCAAGGCATTGGCATTCCCTGCGGACCCCGAGGAGGAGCCTCGAGCTGAGGAGCTCGAGGCTTTGCAGTATGACTCTCCTCCAAAGGAGGCCTTTACTGCCCCGGTTCCTCCGATGCTGGAGCGGTTGCTCTTCCATATGTAGGAGGCGCCGGCCTCAATGCCGGTTCTAAGCAAGCGGGTCGATTCCATCTACCGAGTCCGCAAGAGCCCTGGGTTTCAAAAGGCACAGCTACCGCACCATTCCATGGTTGTGGAATCGGCCATGCATCGCCTGAAGAGTCAGAAGATGCACTCCTCGGTGCCTCCCGCCAGGGAAGCCTGGAACCTGGATGCCCTCGGTAGAAAGTGCTTCCAGGGCTCTATGCTTGCTTGCTGTGTCCAGACCTACCAGCTGTACATGGGCATGTACCTTCGAGACCTGGCAAAGGAAATTGCCGGGTTCTCTGCTGGTCTGTCCAAGGAACCTTTGCAGAGGTTCAAGGCCTTGTCTTCTGGTATTCGAGAGTGCTCGAAGTTTATATCTCGAGCAGCCTACGATGGATTTGAGGCTTTGGCCTGGGTAGCAGGGGCCGGCATCGGTGCACGCCGCCAGGCCTGGCTACAATCCTCGGACCTCGAGCCGTGGGTACAGGACAAGTTGGTCAATGTCCCTTGCCGAGGTGAAAACCTCTTTGTCAAGCCCATGGCCGAAAAGGCTGCAGAACTCGAGACCGAGACTCTTACCCGGACAAGGCTGTCCAGGAAAACCTCTGTCCCATCTCAGAAGAAGAAGGACTTGGGAAAAAAGACCTTTTACCCGAGGAAGACCACTGCCTACAAAACCTACCCTCACTACCAGGCCTCTGCAGCTCCCCAACAGGGCCAGCAGGCCAAGGGGCAGGGTCATGGGCCCCGTAGGCAGAAGGCCCCCAACCCTCCTACTCCGGCTCCTGCTCAGCAGGGAGGGGGTTTTTGACTATGCCAGCATAGCCTTTCCTCCTCTCCAGGGCACAGGGGGTCGGCTGACCCTGTACGCAGACAGGTGGCCAGCCATCACAGGGGATACTTGGGTGTTAAGCATTATCGAAAGGGGCTCTGCTCCACTTCACCCAGATACCCCCCTCCTATTTTCCAGGGGAGCCTCCAAGACCCCCTCTGCACAGAAACTTACTCCTTCAGGAGTTGGAAGGTCTACTAAGGGACCAGGCGATGGAACCGGTGCCTCACCACCTGGAAGGGCAAGGCTTCTACTCCAGGTACTTCCTGGTACCAAAAGGAACAGGAGGCCTCAGACCCATCCTTGACCTGAGAAATCTGAACAAGTTTCTGGAGAGGGAAAAGTTCAAGATGCTTATCCTTGGAATCTTACTGCCCTGCCTCCAGCAGGGAGATTGGCTATGCTCCTTAGACCTGAAGGATGCTTATACTCACATCCTTATCCGTCCAAGTCACAGACAATTCCTCAGATTTATGGTGGGAGGAAAGCACTTCCAGTACAGAGTGCTTCCTTTTGGCCTCACCTCTGCCCCCAGGGTTTTTACAAAATGCCTGGCAGTGGTTGCGGCCTACCTCAGGAACCAGGGGATCTTTGTGTTCCCTTACCTGGACGACTGGCTAATCAGGGGCCAGTCTCCACAAGAGGCCAGGGAGGCCACCTACAGAACCATATCCCTGGGGTTCGTTATAAACTTCCCAAAGTCCACTTTGGTCCCCTCACAGGACGTGGAATTCATAGGGGCAAGGTTGGATACCATCCATGCAAAGGCCTATTTGCCTGTGGACAGAGCTCACAGGCTGATAAAGTTGACCGGCCAGTTTCAGGCGAACTCTCTGGTCTCAGCCAGACACTTCCTCCGGCTCTTAGGTCACATGGCTTCCACAGTGCATGTCACCCCACATGCTCGGCTGCACATGCGGCCGGCTCAGTGGCACCTCAGGGCGCAGTGGCTGCAGGCCACAGGGAAATTATCAGATAGAATAAAGGTGTCCAAACTCTTGGTGGACTCCTTACGCTGGTGGAGACATCTCCCAAACCTGGTCAGGGGTGTTCCTTTTCAGGCCTCCCCACACACTCGGGTACTGACAACCGATGCTTCCCTGCAGGGCTGGGGGGCACACTGCCAGGTAGCCTGCACCCAAGGCCTGCGGTCTCCGTGGGAGGCCGCACAGCAGATCAACCTGTTGGAATTGAGGGCCATTCGACTAGCCTTACGGACTTTCTCTCAGATCCTGTCTCACCAGGCTGTCCTAGTTCAGACAGACAACCAGGTGGCTATGTTCTACGTCAACAAGCAGGGAGGCACAGGATCCAGACTTCTGTGCCTGGAAGCACAAGCTCTCTGCTCCTGGGCTGTCAATCAGGGCATGACCCTCAAGGTGGTCTACCTCCCAGTCCAGGAAAACTACCTGGCGGACAGGCTAAGCAGACTCCTGCAGCCTCACGAGTGGCAGTTGGATCCTCTGGTGGTTCAACAGATCTTTCTGAAGTGGGGTCTTCTGACCATGGATCTTTTTGCCAGTCCGCTGAACAGGCAACTACCCAGCTTCTGTTCCAGGCAACCGCATCCCTTGAGAACAGCACCAGATGCATTCCTGATCCCCTGGTCAGAGAGCCTGCTGCATGCCTTTCCTCCCACACCTCTGGTGGCCCTTACTCTATTCAAAATCCAGCAGGACCGAGCCACGGTGATCCTGAGAGCCCCCAGGTGGCCCAGGCAGCCGTGGTTCCCTCTTCTTCTGCAGTTGGCAGTGGATGCTCCACTTCCTCTGGGGTTGCAACCCAACCTTCTGACTCAGGATCAGGGTCCCTCTTGCATCCCAACCTCAAATCCCTCAATTTGATGGCCTGGCTGCTGAAAGGCTAGTCCTTGCTCCCTTGCTCCTGTCAAGGGAGGTTGAAGAGGTGGTGTTGGCCTCCAGGAAGCTTTCCACTAGGAAGGCCTATGCTCTGAAGTGGCATAGGTTCTCTACGTGGTGTTCTCAACAGCAAGAGGACCCCTTCTCCTGCTCTGTTCAGGTGGTGCTGCAATACCTGCTCCACCTTTCCAACCTAGGACTTCAGTCCAACTCTGTCCGGGTTCACCTCAGTGCCCTCTCAGCTCACCACTCGCCGGTGGATGGACATTCTCTCTCAGGCCACCCTCTGGTGTCTCGCTTTCTCAGAGGCCTGCTTCTGCTTAAGCCTCCTATTCGTCCACCGGCCACTGAGTGGGATCTCAATGTGGTCTTGCAGCAACTGACTCGCCCACCTTTTGAGCCGATGGCAACCTGCCATTTACGTTTCCTCTCCTGGAAGGTGTTGTTCCTTGTGGCACTCACCTCGGCTAGGCGGGTGAGTGAGCTTCAGGCCCTGGTCTCGGATAGGCCGTATACCAGGTTCTATAGGAACAGGGTAGTCTTGTGGACTCATCCTAAGTTCCTTCCAAAGGTAGTGTCCTCCTTTCACCTCAACCAGGAGGTGGTACTTCCAACGTTCTTTCCCGGGCCGCACGCCAGCAGGGCAGAGACTGTCTTGCATACCCTGGATTGTAGAAGGGCGCTGTCTTTTTACCTAGAACGTACGCAGGGGCATAGAAGGGCTTCTCAGCTCTTCGTTTCCTTCGACCCTAATAAATTGGGGTTGCCTGTCACTAAGCGTACGTTGTCCATTTGGGTGGCAGACTGTATCGCCTGGGCGTACAGGGCAGCCGGCCTCTCCCTGGAGGGTCGAGTCACGGCCCACCGGGTCAGGGCGAAGGCCGCATCAGTAGCTCATTTCCGTTCTGTACCGTTGGCAAACATCTGCCGGGCCGCTACTTGGTCTTCAAGCCAGACTTTTGTGGACCACTACTGCCTTGAGAGGGAGTCACGTGTGGACAGTGCTTTCGGGCAAGCGGTACTCCGTAATCTCTTTGAGGTTTAGGCAACTCCTACCCTCCGGCCCTGGTGTTGGGCTACCATTCAGGTGTGGTCTCAGAGAAGATTCTCTCACTGTTGCTGGGGCTCTAGAGGGAGCTCTATTTTTCAGCCTGGGTTCCTGGTAGCCCAGAGCTAGGGAGTCGCCCATATGTGAGGACTGACTTCATGCTTGGTCCTGGAGAAAGAGTAGTTACTCACCTGTAACAGGTGTTCTCCAGGAGCAGCAGGAATCAGCCTCACGTCCCTCCCTCCTCCCCTTGGAGTTGCAGTTGTATATAGTTCATTTTCTTTTGTGCTGTCTTTTAGCTATGTCATTAGACTGAGCAAGATGGCACCTTTGGGCAGGAAGGGGGACCGTGCATGCGTGCCTGCATTCCCAAAGGTTTTCTTTGAAAGCTGGGGAAATGCTCCGCATGGGGGCTTCGTCGGCGCTGACGTCACCCATATGTGAGGACTGATTCCTGCTGCTCCTGGAGAACACCTGTTACAGGTGACTAACTACTCTTATTTATCATATGTTGATCCCTATTAACTCATCTTGCCCAATTCGCTTTCACTGCATCGGCCAACTTGTCCTTCATACTGATTAGAACTGCTATATCTCCAGGAACAAGCAGGAATGTAGTCACATATGGGTGATGTTGGTACCGACGGAAAAACTAAGCAAACTAAACAAAACTAAACAAAGCAAAAAAAACTACAACGAACTCATCAGCCAAAGAGAGAATACCACACAAACATTATACTCAAATCCAACAACAAACCTAGAGAGCTCTTTGAAATTGTGAAAACCCTCACCAAAGAACAGAAGGCCAAAAGCGAAGTTCAAATAGACCCACAAATATTTTCAGACCACATCCAAGAAAAATTCCATTCATCCTTACAACCAAAATCAAACACAACCACCAAACCAACCACACCCCTGAAAACCTGGGACACATTCAGCATCCCATCCAAAGAGCAGCTCTCACACATCATCACCGCATTCAATACAAGCACGGTGCCAAGGACCCATGCCCAGTGACATTGATCAAAGCCACTAAGTCAAACTTCATCCACACTATACACAACATGATGCACAGCTCTCTGACCCAAGGAACCATGCCGAACCAACTAAAGCTCGCCACTATAAGACCAATCCCGAAGAAATCCACACTTGATAAGAACAATCCAGCAGCATACAGACCAATCTCAATCATACCTCTACTGGCAAAAATTATTGAGAAGGCAGTACAGCATCAGCTACAAGACCACATTGACAACTACGCACCACTAGACATCAACCAACAGGGTTTCTGCCCCAACCACGGAGTCGAAACACTCCTGTTATACCTATTCAATAACATACTCCGCCTCATAGACAACTGCAAGAACGGAATATTAATGATCTTCATTGACATTTCATCAGCATTTGACACAGAGGATCACAGAACTCTACTGGAAAGACTATAGAACATTGGACTACAGGGTTCCACTCATACCTAACGGACAGACAGATACAGGTCAAGGTCGGCTCCAACACATCCCGACCCATAAAGGTACTGCAAGGAGTACCACAAGGATCCGCCCTATCAGCACTATTATTTAACCTCTACATTCAGCCAATATGCGACATCATGAAAGAACACGAGATACAATACACAATTTACGCTGATGACATCATGATATACACACCAATCACAATCGACAACCCGGACTACTCCAAAATAACAAACTGCCTCATACACATGACCAGCTGGTTTCAAGACTGACCATAAACTACAGCAAGACCTAGGCACTAATCATCACCCGAAACACCGAATTCGTCCCTCCACTCAACAGCAAGGTAAACAACACAACCATACCCATAAAACCGGAAGTAAAATACCTCGGAGTGACTCTGGACAAAGAACTGAACCTACAAGCACACATAAGCAGAACCACCAAAAATGCATACCGCAGAATGAGACTAATCCGAAGCCTTAAACCCCTCCTCTCCCCGGAGCACTTCCGCACAGTCTGCCAGGCTCTAATAACCCCAATTCTAGACTTCTGCAACCCAATCTATCTCGGTCTCACAAAACAAACACTCAGACCGCTGCAACTGGCACAAAACACAGCAGCACGCATAATATCTGGTACAGCAAGACAAGAACACATCACACCCATACTGAAAGATCTACACTGGCTTCCAATCAGCTCACGCATCAAATATGACAGTCATAAACATATTCAAAATCAAACAGTCATCAGCTCTCACAACCAATCATACAACCTGACACAAGCACACGACCGAGGAGGAGGGGCACCTCCAACCGTGTTAACACACCAAAAGACCTCACCAAGGTCCGCAAGAACACCGCAGACTGAGCCCTTTCTCTGGCTGCACCAGCAATTTGGAACGCCCTCCCAGATGAACTACGATTAACAACAGACATCAAAGACTTTCGGAAGCAGCTTAAGACAACACTATTCATCGAATACTATGGGGACGTCACATGATCTACTCACCAGGCAAGACTGCAGACCAACCCCCCCCTTCCCCATGTTCATAGGAATGTATAATAGCGCACGCTGTAAATAGCTCAACACGAATCTACTGTACACCACCACACACACACGCACTGTATCACTGCATGAACACACATAACCCATTCCTGTTGATTGTTTGCTGTGTAGACCGCCTTGATTGAAGGAGAAGGCAGTATAGAAATCCTTTTAAATAAATAAATAAATAAATAAAATAGGAAAGCTTTTGGGAGCATCCCACTGTGCCTGTGTAGCTGCCTTTCCAGCTCTCTCTCCTTAGTTTTTCATTTTCCGCAGAGCCAACAGGGAGCAATTCCAGTCACCGCAGAACATTCCTGTTTTTTCATATTTTTGTGGTTTGCATCTGCCTTCCCATCGACACTGGTATCGACCTCTGTCAGTACTTACTTTTTTTCTTTTCGGCTTCGGTACCGATAAAACCTGCATCAACTTTTTTGCCGCTTTCCACGTTACCGCCCATGCCGGCCCTCGAATCCGTTTCCGGTCCCAAAGTTCCGACCACACAGGTTCCAGGTACCGGTTTCGAATGGTACCGAGTTCATATGGAGCAGGAACACCCTGCCCGTTGTGACATGGTGGATTCCTCCAGCCCTGTAGAAAGAGCCAAAGAGGAGGAATCTGAGGCAGTGCTGGAGTATAAACAAAAGCACATGGCTGGTAGTTACCAGGGAAACCAAGCACAGGAGAAAGAAACACGCCCTTGCTACCGGTTAGCTCAGGACTCAAGGGCTGATTCAGAGCACCTGTTAGGGGGAGGAGTCAGGCACTACCCTAAAGGGCAGATACAAAAAGAGGCCTCAGGGGGAAAAAGGGCAGGTTCATGTGAAGCTGGAAGGAAGTGTTCATTAGAAGCTGGAAGGAGAGATCCGTTAGAAGCTGGAAGGGAGTGTCCAGTAGAAGTTCCAGAGAAAGTTCCAGCACAGGTTCAGCTGGAAGGTTACTTACAAGGCCAGCCGAGGGTTCCGGTGAGAAGCCAGCTAACAACCCAGGAGGAGGACCAGGGAAGAGTCCAGGTTACAAGCCCAGGGCCAGAGCCAAGTCCAAAGGTAAAAGGAGAACCTTTTACAAAGCTTTATTCAAGAAAAGGATACGGCAGAAGCAAGCCAGGCTGTCTGCAATATCCTGGGGATTACCAAGAGGAGAGAAAGCCAGGAAGGCAGTTTCAACATTCCTTGCACAAAGTAGGTGGAGATTCCACAACCGGGTCCAAAGCCCAGAGAAAACCCTTTGCAGCCAAGCACAGAGGTAAGCCAAAAGGCTGGGATTTTTATAATCAAGTTGATTCTAATTACCCAGAAGGTTGGGGCATTGATTATAATGACTGTAATGAAAAGGACTGTTTTAAGCAGTACATGATTCAAGAATATAATACAAAGCTTAAAGCAGGGAGGAAGGGGGGAGCCCAAGAAACCACGATACAAACATTTCCTACCTCTCAGGAGGACTTAATGGAAATAGAGCCAGGTTTTGAAAGTGTCTCTGAAGATATGATGGACTGTACGTTTACAATCTCTGATGAAGTATTATCCCTGCGCTGAATGTATGCCTTGCAGAGAAGTACAAAGGTATTGAGATAAAAAGTACAGAGCCGGGAAAACAGAGCTGTTTCATTCTGTTTGCTGAGAAGCAATTGTTTTGTGCTGAAGAAAGCTGTTTATGTTGGAAACTTTACTTTGTCCTTTTTGCCAGAGGTGTCTGGTTTTGTTACCTTTATTTCCTTGTTGAAAATCCGCCCCGGGAGGGGAAATAAATCCTTGTTGCTTTAACCACTTTTTGAAGTCACACTACTCTTCCTTGGACAGTGAAAGATACTACATATCCCAAGAGGCTTTGCTTTAGGAACTTGTAGAGTAGCTGTTCAGGAGGAAAACAACCTGCTTAAACCCTACCTGCTCTTGCTGGAGGGCACTAAAGAAGTGGGGTCACACCGTCGATACTTCAAGTTCGGATTCCGATTCATCGGATGATGAATCGGCTGATACCTGAGACATGCGAACTGTCCTGGAAGACCCATCTCCGTCCCACAACATTGCATGTCCCCACCAGAGGACATGTCAATTCTCTGTACATAGTTTTCATCTGAATTGATTCCGATTTAAGTTATTATTACCCTATCCCACTACACTCCTGTTAAATGGTTATTTGTAATACTGTTTTATGTAACGTTCATGTTATGAAGTTATCTGTAAACCGCTTTGATTCACTAAAAGCTATACATAAGCACAAATAAATAAATAAATGTCTTTTCAAGAATTTATTTGCAATGTTGCTAGGGGTCTGTCCATAACAGTGACATCAGAGAAAGAGCCTAGGGCCGAAGAATTCGAAATTCTTCAATACCCCACAGCTCCGAAGGAGGCAGCTACACTCCCTATCCATCCGATACTTCACGACCTCATGCTTTGTTTGTGGGAGACACCTCTAACCGTTTCTCCCCATACCCAACAGCTCAATACCATGTACCGGGTACCGGAGTGTCCCGGTTTCCAGAAGACACAATTGCCACACTATTTGATGGTAGTGGAATCGTCAATGCGTCAGATCAAGAGTGTCGAGCACATTCCTCAGACCCTCCGGATAGAGAATCGAGAACCCTCAACGCCTTTGGTCGATGTTATTTTCAGGTCTCCATGCTATCGGTCAGGATTAGTTCCTACATACTCTATATGGGTATGTTCCTTAGAGAGGTGGATAAGGATTTGGAGTTAATGGCTCCTCTTCTCCCCGATGACAAGAAGGAAGATTATCTCACCCTTGTGAAACATGCTTAAAATGTTTCAAAGTTTAACAGAGCAACTTTTGATTGCTTTGAGTGTATCAGCAGGACTTCATCCATCTGCATCGGTGCACACAGGATTGCTTGGCTTCAAGCATCTGATCTTGAAAAATGGGCTCAAGATAAGCTGGGTAATATCGCTTGCACTGGTGAAAAACCTTTGGCAAGGATTGGCAGGACAAGGCTTCTCAGTTAGAATATGAGAACACTACCCTCAATAGGCTATCTAGATCTACTGCCAACCCAGCTAAGAAAAAAGCAGCAAAGAAAGCTTTTTTCAATAAGAAGTACTGTCCTTCTTATACCCCTGTTGTTAAGTGTCAGCATCATGCTCCTCAGAAGGGACAGCAACCTCCAAAACAGCAAAAGAAGGCTCAGACTCCCAAGTCACAGCCACCTCAGCAGACCCAGACTACTCAGGCTTTTTGACTCCTTTCTAGAGAACATAGCTGTCTTGCCTCTGGAGAGTCCCGATCCTGTCCACATTCCCGGCAGACTGTGTCATTTTGCCCACAGGTGGCATCTCATCACCTCGGAGTAATGGACTTTGTCCATAGTTCAGGAGGGATACAAACTACATCTACGAAGTCTACCCCCCCCCCCCAGACTTCTCCAAAAGAGTTCCGCTCTCAACCCCCTCTCTGCTCTGTTGTTACTAGAGGGCACCTCCCTTCTCTTGCAGGGTGCAATAGAAGAGATTCCACCATCCCAACAGGGAATGGGCTTTTCTCCAGGACCAAGCAGGAAGTCAGTCCTCACATATGGGTGACATCGATGTCGATGGGAGCCCCTGTGGAGCATTTCCCCAGCTTTCTAAGAAAGCCTTTGGGAATACTGCACGCATGCGCGGTCCCCTTCCCGCCTAAAGGTGCCATCTTGCTCAGTCTCTCTTTTTCCGTGGAGCCCTTCGGACATGTGTCCTAGTTCACCCGGAAAATAGTTAGATTTTTCAGTTAATTAATTACGATTTCTTCGCGGTTTTTTCTCCGGTTCGACGCCGGTTCCCCTTCTCGCCAGGTTCGGTACACCGGTATCGAGCCCGATCTTATTTTTTCGGTTTTTGCCCTTCGTGGCTCGCGTTCGCGCCCTTTTTTTCCTTTTCCCTGGAAGGCCGGTCCTTTGACCTCACGGGGACTCTTTTTTCCCCGATGGCTTCCAGTGGTTTTAAGAAGTGTGATTGGTGTAAGAAACTAATGTCTCTCACCGACACACACGACTGCTGCCTTCGGTGCCTCGGTCCGGATCATGACCCTAAGATCTGTGGACCGTGTGGAAAAATGTCCACTAAGGCACTTCGAAGTCGCCAGCACCAAAAGGAAAGGCTTTTCTCCGATCCGGCCGGGCCCGGACCTCGTCTGAGGCCTCGACGTCTCGGGAGTCTGACCCCGAGCATCGTTGGGGTTCCTCGGAAAGGGGGTCCCCAAGTGGGAGCGAAAGAAGAAGAAGCGGCTTGCGAGGGCGGCGTCGGAGGAGGTCCCTGGCTCCTCGAGAGCTAGGTCTCGGACCCCCGACTGCCGTCACGGGCCCGTGGAACAGGAGAAGCCATCAAAAGTACCTCGGGTGGAGCCGGAGTCTGCTGGACACGTAAGTCCTGTTGTCCTCGAGGACTCTCCTCCCAGGGAGCCGACGTCGGGCCCGGCGCCGCCGGGGCCCGAGTCGGTAGCTGCTGAGTCTCCTAAGCTGGGTCTCAGGCTGACAGCCTTGGAGTGCAGACTGTCTGCCTTCATGGATCAGCAGCGGGTGCTGATGGCCAGCCTCGCTGGTGCATCTGCCCCGACCACCGGGACAACAACATTGAATTCGACCCCGGAGACCGAGCCAATACTCGAGACCATAAAGGCTCGAGGTCGTCCTTGGTCGTGGTCACCCTCGACCTCCCGGTCGGGACTGAGGGCGTCGACGCCGGTGCCTTTGGCATCAGGGCGGGTGCTGCCGGGCCTCGCGCGGTCGGAGCCCGACTCCTCTTCGGAGGAGTCCGCCTGGGAGATGGAGGATGAGGAGTCCCCCGATACCTTCAAGACTCGGTGCGTCCCGTCGGACTCACCGCAGTCTGAGCCCCGGAGTAGGTCCCCTCCGGAGGACACCCGGTTCTTGGAGTTCGTGCGGGATATGGCCACTGCTTTGGCGATCCCGGCGGATCCTGAGGGGGAGCCTCGAGCCAAAGAGCTCGAGGCCCTCCAGTATGACTCTCCTCCGAAGGAGGCCTTTACTGTGCTGGTTCCTCCGATGCTGGAACGGCTCCTCATCTGGATGTGGGAGGCACCGGCCTCGGCGCCAGTTCTGAGCAAGCAGGTCGATTCCATTTATCGACTCCGTAAGAGCCCTGGGTTTCAAAAGGCGCAGCTACTGCACCATTCCATGGTGGTGTAATCGGCCAAACATCGTCTGAAAAGTCAGAAGATGCACTCCGCGGTGCCCCCTGGCAGGGAGACCCGGAACCTGGATGCGTTTGGTAGAAAGTGCTTCCAGGGCTCGATTCTTACTTGCCGTATCCAGTCTTATCAGCTGTACATGGGCATGTACTTGCGGGACCTGGCAAAGGAACTTGCCAGGTTCTCTGCTGGTCTCTCCGGGGAACCTTTGCAGAGGTTCAAGTCCTTGTCTTTGGGGATCCGGGAATGCTCTAAGTTCATGTCCCGAGCGGCCTACGATGGCTTCAAGGCCTCGGCCCATGTTGCGGCTGCCGGCATCGCGGCTCGACGCCAAGCATGGCTGCAGTCATCGGACCTCGAGCCATGGGTTCAGGACAAGTTGGTCGATGTCCCTTGCCGAGGTGAGAACCTTTTTGGCAAGCCCATGGCCGAGAAGGCTGCTGAGCTCGAGACCGAGCACCTCACGAGGACAAGGCTGTCTCGAAAGACTTCCGCCCCTTCACACAAGAAGAAGGGCTCGGGTAAAAAGTCCTTTTACCCGAGGAAGGCGACTGCCTACAAACAGTTCCCAACTTACCAGGCCTCCCCCGCTCCCCCACAGGTTCAGCAGGCCAAGGGGCAGGAACATGGGCCCCGTAGGCAGAAGGCCCCCAAGCCTCCGGCTCCTGCTCCCACTCAGCAGGGTGGGGGGTTTTGACTCCCAAGGCATAGCCTCTCCGTCTCTGCTGTCCCATCCCTGCACAGGAGGTCGCCTAACCCTGTTTGCCCACTGGTGGCCACTCATTACAGGGAACAACTGGGTCTTAAGCATAGTCCACAAGGGCTACTTGCTTCATTTTCATCAGTTGCCTCCTCCCTATTTTCCAGGGGAGCCTCCAAGCAATGTTCCCTCTAATTTTCTGTAGGCTGTGTGCGCATAAAATATCAGCTGTGCAGGTTTTGAAGGAAGGTTACATTTTTGTGCGCCACATAACGACACTCGGAGTTATATACTTTAAAATTTGACTACACGTCAGAATACAGTATGTACACCACATTGATTTTAATCAAATTAAATGAAAAATAGACAATTACTAAATGAAGCGGAAAATTTCTAGCAATTACAATCACAACTTTTAAATTTTAAGACATCTGTGTTTTTTTCTATCAGAATCAGAACCGTAATTTTTGTGCGCTCTGTTGTAAAGTATGTGCGTTCGCTCGTTGAGGTGTGTGCGCGCGCATACGCGCACAGCTTAGAGGGAACAGTGCCTCCAAGGCCTCCTCTCCATACAGCCCTCCTCCTACAGGAGCTCCAGGGTCTGTTACGAGACCAGGCGGTGGAGCCTGTGCCTCCCCACCTGCAAGGTCACAGTTTCTACTCCAGGTACTTCCTAGTTCCAAAGAGAACAGGGGATCTCAGGCCTATTCTCGACCTCAGAAATCTCAACAAGTTCTTACAGAAGGAAAAGTTCAAGATGCTTACTCTTGGAACACTTCTGCCCTACCTCCAGCAGGGAGACTGGCTATGCTCTTTAGATCTAAAGGATGCGTACACTCACATCCTCATTCATCCAGACCACAGAAAGTACCTCAGGTTCATTGTGGGAGGAAACCATTATCAGTACAGAGTGCTGCCATTTGGCCTCACCTCCGCCCCCATGTTGTTTACCAAATGCCTGGCAGTGGTGGCGGCCTACTTGAGGAATCAAGGAATCTTTGTCTTCCCCTATCTGGACCACTGGCTCATCAGGGGTCAGACGTGCCAGGAGGCCAGGGAAGCCACCCTCCGAACAATTTCTCTACTCCAACATCTGGGGTTTGTCATCAGCTTCCCAAAGTCCACTATGCTCCCCTCCCAAAACCTCGAGTTCATAGGGGCAAGGCTAGACTCTCTGCAGGCAAAGGCTTTCTTGCCAGAGGACAGAGCCCAAAGACTGATGACCTTGGCAAACCAGTTTCTCAGCAGGTCACTGGTCTCCGCCAGGCTCTGCCTGAGGCTTCTCGGCCACATGGCTTCGACAGTACATGTGACTCCCAATGCCAGGCTTCATATGAGGCCTGCGCAGTGGTGTCTCCGGAGTCAGTGGTCGCAGGCCACAGGGAGCCTCGGCGACAGAGTAAGGGTGTCCAGACCATTCCTACACTCCCTACGTTGGTGGCTGCATCCCCCCAACTTACTGAAAGGGATGCCTTTTCAGCCACCTGGGTCCACAGTGGTATTGACCACTGATGCCTCCCTACAGGGCTGGGGTGCACACTGTCTGGGCAAATGCACCCAGGGCCTGTGGTCTCCCTGGGAGGTCCAGCAGCAGATCAATCTACTGGAACTTCGAGCTATTCGTTTAGCCATCAAGACTTTCTCTCAAACCCTGGCTCACCAGTCTGTGTTAGTGCAAACAGACAATCAGGTGGCCATGTTTTATGTGAACAAACAGGGAGGCACTGGGTCCAGGCTCCTTTGTCAGGAGGCGCAGGACTTTTGCTTGTTTGCGCTCAGGCACAACATGTTGCTCAAGGCGGTTTATCTCTCTGGCCAGGAAAATTACCTAGCAGACAGGTTGAGCAGGATTCTGCAGCCCCACGAGTGGCAGCTCCTCCCACTTCCTGTTCAGCTGTTGTGGTGAGCAGACCTGTTCTGCAGAGCTCCTGTTAGGGAGGAGTTCCTGCTTCCTTCCTGTGGCTGGATGTCGGGCCCTGGGCCACCTCCAGCAGGAGAGGCCCAGGCTCAGAGGCCTACCAGGCCTGGTAGGCCTCCTTTGGTGCAGACTACTGAGGATGCTGGGACCTGTCTTCAGCCGATACCCCAGGAGGGGGCCTCCCCAGGTAGGACTACAGATGATCAGGGAACAGGGACCCACTTGCCAGGAGGTTTGGGCCCGCTGCCCCAGGGAGGAGGCTCCTCTCTCCTCCCCAGGCAGGGTGTGGAGGCTGGGTGGAGGCAGGGAGAGGCCCTGGGGAGGCCTTGGAAGCCTGCCCCGTACGGTGCTGGAGGAGGTGGGTTCCCCCCTCCGCCTCGGGTCCTGGAGGAGGCCTCTACCTCTTCCAGTGAGGATGAGGACGGAGGGTCGGGCCTGCCATCCTTCCAGAAACCAGCTAGGGCCCCAGGGGAGATTGTGGTGGCAGTACGGCGGCTCCAGGGTCTCCAGAAGGAGGCGGCCCAGCTGGAAACTCAGCTCTCCCACCTGGAGAGCCTGCAGGCCACCATTCCCGGTGAGGAGTGGGTGGCCTATACCATCTATAGAAAGGGGGTAAAGCGGGCCTTGAAGGCTAAACACCAGGAAATCATCTATCTGAGGAGCCAGGGTTGTGGGTCCCTGTCTGAAGTGTATCATAACTATGATAGATGGCAGGGTAGATCTGTAGTCCAGGGGAGACCCCCGGGGGTGGGTAAGCCGGTAGGAAATCGACAGTCCCGTTCTCTGTTGCCCTTTCAGGGTGAAGTTGAATTGGTGAAAGCTGGTGCCTGGGCGTTTGGGGGCGGGGTCCCTGCCCACCTAGATTCTTTGGAGCCAATGATGACAGCCCCGCCGACGACCCGATTGCAGACATCGATTTCCTGCAATAATGATTGGGGCAGTGAGCAGGGTGTCCGAGGAGTTGATCTTTCCCATCAGCAGGCCTTTCCCGTTCATTTTCCTGCTCTCCCGACATCAGCGTGTGTTGGTGGGGTGCCCCAAGATGGCTGCCAGGCAGTTCCCCGTGACGTCAGGCTTCTCACCGTTGCCGCCGATGCAAGGATTGCCCCAATGGAGGAGGTCTCTGCAGGGCTTCCCCCAGCCCGATCGACACTCCAAGATGGCCGCCGCCAGGGGTGTAACGTCACTTCCGGGTATTCCCGGAAGTGTGAAGCGAGCCGGGATTCTGTCTTTGCCTTGCCGCAGGAGCAGCGTCGGCGGTCTGAGGAGGCTCTGCCTGGATTTCCCCGCTCGTCCTCCGCTGAAAAATGTCCTCGAGGTGGTGATTCGCACTTGGATCCGATGCAGCAGCGTCGGGGATCTCAAGGCTCTGTGCTGTTTGACCGCCGAGTTCATTCCCCTGCAGTGGATACCGGATTTTCAGTGCGGACTTGGGGTGGGGGGGCTGCTGTGAACAGCGACTCCCCTGTTTTGGCTGCTCTTCCTGCTCCTCGACGGCTGCAGGATGGCCGCCCATCTTTTTCAGAAGTGGCTGTCTGGCACCGGAGGGGTGCAGGACAAGGGAAAGAGCAGGGTAGGGGCTGCTGTTCGTTTTCTGCAGCCCCTGAGGGGAGTCAAGAGCAGGGACAGAATGTTTCTTTGTCTTCTGTGTCAGTGGAGCGGGATGAACAGGCGCCTGCAGTTTCCGCCAGTGTGGCTGAAGGGGGCCTGGCTCGCAGGGGGGCGTCCGCCCTTCCTGCTGGAGCCTTGGCTACCGGCCAGGTGGTTCTGGACCCATGTGCCACGTCTGGCACCGACAACCAGGTAGGACCTGAGAGGGACAAGGGGCAGGGGGGTGGAGGTGTGGGGGATGTTCTGGGTGGGGGATCTGCCCTGTTGTCTCGGGCAGGTCCTGCCTTGTTGTCGGTAGCCGTAAAGGGGGTAGCGGACGGTGGGTTAGGGGAAGGGCGGATGGAGGAAAGGGGGGAGCGGACGACTGGTCATATAGTGGGGAAGGAGGGAGTGGCTGATTTGGAACGAGGGAAGGAGTTGTCCTCAGTAGGGTCAGGGGGGGCGGTGGTCCCCCTGGATCCCGGGAATGAAGGGGAGCGGGGTCCGTCCCCGGTAGTGGTGGCCGAGACCCAGGAGCCTTGCGCTGGGTCGGGAACGCGGGAAGGAGGCTTGGGGGAGCCTTCCGGTCCCCTGGGTGTCACCGAGAACCAGGTTTGTGATGCCCTGCGATTAGCCTTGGAGACCCCGACGGGCCCTCCTGGGGCTTTTGCTGCCTTTCAGCAGATGGAGGTGGCGGCAGGGGGTGATCCAGGGGTTCTCGGTGGCACCCAGGGATCCGGAAAGGATAGCATTCCAGATTCGGTTTTGGCAGAGATGATCTTGCCCAGTTCTCCGGTCGCCCCATGTGGGGAGATTGTGGATCCTGCAGACCAGCAGCAGGATCCCCCGCAGGTAGCAGCAGGGGAAGGCCAAGGTAGGCAGGGGATGGGAGCTGGGGGGTCGGCTTCCCCCCCCCCGTACCTTTGCGGAGGCTCTGAGGGGGTCGGGCACCACTCCGGGGAAGTCGGGTGAAGGTGGGGGAGGGGGAACTCCCAGGGGACTGGTCCCGCAGGAGGGGGAGGAGGTGGGGGAGGGTTCCAAAGAGGGGTAGGGGGTGAGGTCCGACGGCGCAACGTGGCGCAGATCCGATGGGCTGGGGAGGGGTCCCCTCCAGCCAGGGAACAGGTCTTGAGGATGGTCCTTGGGCTGGGGTTTCTCCCAGGAGATCTCTACGCCTTTATCCACATGAACAACACCATTGAATATGATGTTAGTTTCATGCTGAGACGGGGGCTGGAGATTTTCTGGGACCGATACCAGCAGCAGAGGGGGCAGGGAGGGTGGGCTGACTTTCGTGTTGTGCCTATCTCTCGCCAGGGGACGGTACCTGTGACCATCCTATCCAGGAATGAGTCGCTCCCAGGGCAGGACATCCAGTTTTGGTTGTCGCGCCATGCGGTGCTCCTCGCACCCCTGGTTAAGGGCGCTGGGCCCCTAGGGGTGTGGGACGGGTCGTGGAAGGGCAGGATCCGTTTGCGTGAGGTGGGAAACGTGGTGCAGCACGTGCCCTCGGCCGGTTTTCTCGGTCGGGATCGCATCTTGTGCTATTACCCCGGGCAACCCCGCGAGTGTCACCGCTGTGGCTCATTTCGCCATTTGAGCATGAACTGTCCCGAGCAGGTCTGCACCCGTTGTGGTGGACGGGGTCACGCCTCGGCCGGGTGTCTGCTAATTCGGTGTAACCTTTGCGGGGAGTTGGGCCACCCCTTCGCCCGCTGCCCCTCCGCGTCACACAATGGACCGGGGGGGGATGCCGTCACTCCACCTCGGGCTTCTGTGCGGGAGGAGGTTGTGGAGGCCCCTCTCCCTCAGGAGGAGTCCGAGGGCCCTAGGGTAGAGGAGTCCATCGAGCCGAGGGGGCCACCCGGGGAGGGGATTCGGGTAGGAAGGAGGAGAGGGTTGATGTGGTGGAGGTTAATGTATCACGACAGGATAGTGGGTTGAGGGTGGTGCCACCTGAGGAATGGACTACGGTCCCTTCCAAGGGTGGCAAGTCCAAAAGGAAGAAACGGGAGACATCCCCGTTGCCGGATGCAGAGCCCGTGTTGGACATCAACCGTTTCGTCTTTTTGGCTGCTGATGCGGCTGAGGCGGATGAGGGCTTGCCTGTGGAGGCAGGGCTTCCTGTGCGGCGCTCGGAGCGGTTAGCGGCGGGGGCGGCCCCTCTTCCTCAGCGGCGACCTTCAAAGATGCCGAAGGCGCGCCGCAGTCAGGGTCCTCCAATCAAGGGGGATACTGGCGCCCGACGGGTGAGGGAGGATGGGTTTGTACCCCCGCAGTTGGGTTTGGGGCCTTCGCAGGAGCCCCCTGCTGACCCGGCCGCCCTGGCCTCCCCCGCGGGGGTGGGCACTGTCGTATTGTCTCAGTCTTTGTCCGGGGAGGGGGGGCTGCACAGGTGGTGGACCCCACGGAGGAGGTCATTCCTCCGACCCCTGACCCGTTTGTACCTCCTCCTCCGGTGGGGGCTGGGCCTGCCCTCGCGACAGCTTTGCCTGGTGGTCCCGGGGGCGCCAGCACCTCCTGGGGTGACAGGGTCGAGCGGGAGGAGGAGGAGATCCTCGAGGTGGTCGACGTGGACCAGGAGGAGTTGTTCCAGCTCGCGGGCTTGTCCTGCAAGCGGGATTCTGGGGATCCCGGGGTTGGTGAGAAGAGGAGGAAAGGGTCACTGCACTCGAAATAGGCATGGCGTGCACTCCTGCGTTCTCGTGCGCCACCATCAACGTGGCCAGCATTTTCTCAGACCAGGCGCGGGCTATGGCCTATGATTTTCTTTCTACGAGTGGGCTGGATGTCATCTTCTTGCAGGAGACCAGGCTCACCTCGCTCGCTAGCCTTCATCGGGCGAAGCGAGAGTGGAGGTGGGGCCCTTCGTACTGGTCACTTGCGGCACAGCCCTACGCAGGTGTGGCGGTTTTGTTCACGTCTAACCGATTTCAGGTGCAGTACGTGTGGGAACTGGAGCAGGGCCGGTGTCTGCTCTTAGACGGCTACTGTGGGCCTCATCGGTTTCGTTTCGTGGTGGTCTACGGCCCCCAGTCTAAGTTGGCGCGGAAGACCCTGTTTGGGGTCATCCGCCCCTACCTACACACCTCCCGTTTGGTGGTCCTCGCCGGGGATTTCAACACCACCACCTTTTTGCAGGACCGAGGGGGGGAGCGTTGCCCACCTAGTTACGAGGGCCTCTTTTTGGCCGAGATGACCCGGACGGCTGACCTGGTGGATGTTTTCCACTGGGCCTTTCCACGGTCGCCGGGTTTCACCTACTACCATGGGACCTGCAGGAGTCGTATCGATCGGATATATGTGAGTGCCCGGGTGGAGTGTTCCCCTCCGCAGTTGCAGACGGTTGACTTTTCGGA
The DNA here is from genome assembly GCA_033557465.1 of Ichthyophis bannanicus. Taxonomy (NCBI): domain Eukaryota; kingdom Metazoa; phylum Chordata; class Amphibia; order Gymnophiona; family Ichthyophiidae; genus Ichthyophis; species Ichthyophis bannanicus. The sequence goes on from CM066040.1 coordinate 51,943,697, forward strand.
CCACTGCGTCCTCTCCGTGTCCTTCCTGGCTAACCACGAGGAGCTTAGCAGGGGTCCTGGCCTGTGGCGACTGAATGTGCAGTTGTTGGCAACATCAGAGGTGGTCCAGGAGTTCTTGGCCTTTCTCGCAGACCAGGAGACCCTGTTGGGTGTTTTTCCTTCCCGTGGCGCGTGGTGGGATGAGGTGAAGACGCGTGCCCGACAACTCTTCCGTTCCCGGGGTACCACCATGGCTCGATCCCGCTACCTCACCTACACTGTCCTCCGGAGGTCGCTGGATCGTTTGGTATCCCGAGGGGCAGCGCGGGAGGAGGTTGAAGAGGTGCGCGTCCAGCTCCGTGGCCTGCTTTACGATTCCCATGCCTCCCTATGCTTCGAGGGGGCGGCCGGTGGGGGCGCCACTCCAGACCCTTTCCGGACTTGCAGGGAGAGGGTTCAGCGTCGGGAGGTCATGGCCCTGCGGGACGAGGACGGTACCATTCATACCTCCCAGGAGGACCTTTTGCGGATGGTGGGGGAATACTTCTCGGACCTGTTTGGGGATCGCCCCGTGGACCTCACCCATATCCGAGAGTACCTGGGCCTTCCCCCGGTGTATTCGGCTGTGGTCCAGGCACAGGTTGATGCACTCGCTGCACCGATTCAGCAGGTGGAGGTGGAGAGGGCGATTCGTGCCATGCCGTTGGGGAAGGTGCCTGGGCGCGATGGGCTCCCGGTGGAGTTCTATCGCACGTTCATCGCCCAGCTGGCCCCCTTCCTGACCTCCCTATTTCAGGAGATCATGGACACGGGGTATCTCCCGCGGTCATTTCGTGAGTCTGTCCTGCTGCTGCTCTCCAAGGGGAAGGACGATAGCTCCTTGGACTTCTGGCGGCCGCTCTCTCTTCTGAACGCGGACCGGAAGATCCTGGCCAAGTGTTTGGCCAACCGACTGGTGGAGGTATCGGGCGATTTGCTGTCCCCTTCCCAGTATTGTTCCGTTCGGGGGAGAGGGGTTCTGGACGCTGTCGCCACAGTCCGGGAGATGGTGGAAAGAGGCCGGTTGCTCCAACGGGACCACTGGTTGGTCTCCTTGGATCAGTCCAAGGCCTTTGATCGAGTCAGTCACCGGTACCTGTGGGTGGTGCTCCAGCACTTCGGCCTCCCTGCAGGTTTCCTCTTCGTCGTGCAGGCGCTGTACCGAGGGGGGGTGAGCTTCCCGTTTATTAACGGGTGGCTCGGACGGCCATTTGGTGTCGCCTCGGGGGTGCGGCAGGGGTGCCCTTTGAGCCCCCTGCTGTATGTTTTCTCCCTCGACCCCTTCCTCCGGAGATTGTCCTCAGGTGGGTTACGGGGCCTGGAGGCGCCTGGTGCGTCCCCGGTGACCGTCGTTGCCTACGCTGACGACATCTCAGTTTACGTGGACGGCACTGAAGGGGTAGAGGCCCTGCGGGAGGCCGTGGAGGAGTACTCGGGGGTAGCCCACTCTGTTGTCAACCACAGCAAGTGCCAGACGCTGTGGTTGGGCCCCTCGGAGGCCTCCCCGCCTTCCTGCGCCCCCTTTCCTCCTCCCGTGGGGGAGGTCCGCGTTTTGGGCCTCGTCTTCGGGTCGAAGGACTGTGCGGAGTCCAATTGGGACCGTTTTCTCGAGACTGCACGGTGTCGGGTGCTGCGGTGGAGGGGGTGGAGGTGTACGTACGAGGAGAAGATCAAACTCCTCGGGACGTTTCTGCTTCCTCTCTTTCTGCACGTAGCCACGGTCTTCATCCTTCCGTTGTCCCGTCAGGCGTCTGTCTGTGCCGTCTTTTTCTGTTTTCTGTGGGGTAACCGCTTGAACCCTGTCCAGCGCAACATCGTCTGCCTGGATCGGGCAGAGGGTGGTTTGGGTATGTTGCACCCCCTTGTTTTCCTGTCAGTCTTGTCTATGGCGTTTCACTTAGGTAGGATGAGGGAAGGGGTGGGGTTTGGTGGGTGGCCTCCTATCGGGAATGGTTCTCCCGCTTCTGGGAGCAGTGGGAGGGGGCGTCCTCGGTCCCACGTGTGCGCCGGAGAGGGGAACAGGCCCCTTCGTACGTATTTGTGATGGTGGGGCTCATTCGGCGGTGGGGGGTGACCGACCCGCTCGCCCAGTCCTTGGGGCGAAAAGGATTATACCGGATGGTACTCACCTCTCACTATCAACCACGGTGGGCCCTGCGGGACTGTCCGGCGGATGTGATGCAGCGGGGCCTTCGGCTGTTGAACTCCCCTCGGCTACCGAAGAAGGTTCGGGATGTAGCCTGGTTGTCTTTCCACGGGCGTTTGTACGTGAGGGACAACCTCAAGTACAGGTCACAGGCCGAGCGGGTCTGTCCGAGGGCCGGGTGTGAGGGGCAGACGGAGACCATGGACCATTTCCTCTGGCAGTGTCCCTTCAACGTGGAGGCCTGCCGGTTGGTGTCCGCTGCTCTTCACCTGCGCGACCTTTCCCTCCTCACGTATGCGGAGTGGGTGTACAGGGCCTGGTCCTTTCCTCTAAGGCAGGACTCCGGGACCCTCTACCTCGTCACGGCCATAGTACGCTACCACCTGTGGCAAGCGCGCTGTCATGTCTCGAACCGGGGGTTGGTCCTGCCCCTCGACGAGGTGGTGCGGGACATTCTGGAGGAAGTGTCCAGCATGGCGCAACGTGAAAGGCGGGTGGTGGAGGCTCATCGTTGGGAGCGTCTGTGGCGTCACCTCACCCTTCGCCCCCCGTGAGGGGGAGGGGTTCCCTGGGGTTCCCATCCCTGTAGGACTGTGAGGTTTTGTTTTTGTTGTTCCCTGGGGGAGGGGTGTGATAGGAGGGGTTAGTTTCCCTTCCCTGGGGTTTACTTCTTGTTATGATTTTGGGGTGTTTTCCTCCCGGGAGGGGAGGAGGGGTGAGCTGATGATCCATAAGGGGTTTGACCGGTTGTCCGCTTTCCCTTTCTCCTTAGAGGGTGTCCGTCCCAATATTTTTGTTTTTCGTGTTTGTTTGTTCTTTTTGTGTCTTGGGCATCCCGCTCCGTTGGGCAGCACAAGGGTTATTTTTCTCTCTTGTATGTTGCTTTTGATTTGTATGATTAGTTATGATTTGTTTTGGTGGGACTGTGTTGGGGATGGGCTAAAGGGGCCCTTATGTTTTCATTTGGTTTGGGGGGAGGGGGTGGGGAGGTTTTGTTTTTGAAGTGTTTGTTTGGATGGGATGGGTCTGAAGGGGGAGGGAGGGGGATAGGGGGCTTTGTTTCTGGATGGGTGGGGGGAGGGAGTCTTAGAGTCAGACAGACTGGACAGTTGGACTGGTGGGGGTGTTGTGAGGGGCAGGGGTTCAGGGATTGCAAGACGACCAATATGCGGACTATGCTGGGGTGTTCTTGCAGGGGGAGGTTGGGTCGGGTATGGACATTGGACTGAGGGGGGGAGGGGACATGGACATTGACAAGGACTTTTTGGGGGTTGTTGTTGGGAGGAGGGCACGTGTGTTGATTACTGGGGTTGGTGGTGGGTTTGGGGAGGTGGGTCACGGGGGGGTTTGTGATACTTGTTTTGTGCTATGTTGGGGGGGTGGGGGTTTTGGGGGGGTGTGGGACTTGGTTGGGGTGATTGTTTTTGCTTTTGTTTGTTTTTCTGTTGCATGTGTCAATAAACAAAATTTCCATCCCTTGGAAGTTCAGAAGATCTTCCTGAGATGGGGACTTCCATCCATAGATCTCTTTGCCAGTCCCCTGAACAGACAGCTGCCCAGGTTCTGCTCCAGGCAACCGCATCCTCTGAGACTAGCATCAGATGCTTTTCTGATTTCCTGGTCCCAGGGCCTCCTATATGCGTTTCTTCCCATGCCTCTGGTGGCCCGAACCCTGTTCAAGATTCTAAAGGACCAGGCCTCGGTCCTTCTGGTAGCCCCCAGGTGGCCGAAGCAATCTTGGTTCCCACTTCTGCTTCAACTAGCAGTGGACACTCCACTACCACTAGGGTTGCAGCCCGACCTTCTCTCTCAGGACCAGGGGTCTCTTCTGCACCCCAATCTCAAATCTCTCAATTTGATGGCCTGGAAGCTGCAAGGGTAGTTTTGGCTCCTTGGGGCCTACCTCCTGAAGTTGAAGAGGTCGTCCTGGCCTCTAGGAAGCAGTCCACTAGGAAAACCTATGCCCTGAAGTGGAAGAGGTTTGCTCTGTGGTGTCAGCTACGTACAGAAGATCCTTTCTCCTGTGCTGTACCAGTGGTGCTTCAGTACCTGCTGCACTTATCCAATCAGGGCCTTAAGTCCAATTCTGTTCGGGTCCACCTCTCAGCACTAGCAGCTCACCACTCACTGGTAGAAGAACACTCTGTCGGTTCACCCCTTGGTGTCCCGGTTTCTCAGAGGTTTGCTCTTGCTCAAGCCTCCTATCCGTCCTCCAGCTCCTGAGTGGGAGTTGAATGTGGTCTTGCAGCAACTGACTCGCCCACCCTTTGAGCCGATGACTACTTGTCCTCTCCGCTTCCTTTCCTGGAAGACACTCTTCCTGGTAGCCTTAACCTCGGCCAGACGAGTGAGTGAGCTTCAGGCCCTGGTCTGTGACTGGCCTTACACCCGCTTCTATAGGAACAGGCCTTACACCCGCTTCTATAGGACTCATCCAAAGTTCCTCCCTAAAGTTGTCTCCTCTTTCCACCTCATCCAGGAGGTGGTTCTTCCAACATTCTTCCCTAGGCCTCATGCAAGCCAGGCTGAGGCGGTCCTGCATACCCTGGACTGTAGGAGGGCCTTATCCTTCTACCTTGAACGTACGCAGGGACATAGAAGGGCTGCTCAGCTCTTCATCTCTTTTGACCCTAATAATTTGGGGTTAGCTGTGTCCAAGCGTACCTTGTCCATTTGGGTGGCTGACTGTATCACCTGGGATTACAAGGCGGCTGACCTTCCCTTGCAGGGTCAGGTCACGGCCCATCGTGTCAGGGCAATGGCTGCCTCAGTAGCTCATCTCCGCTCTGTACCGTTGACAGACATCTGCAGGGCTGCAACGTGGTCCTCAAGCCAGACTTTTGCAGCTCATTACTGCCTGGAGAGGGAGTCCCGTAGGGACAGTGCTTTTGGCCAAGCAGTACTCCGGAATCTCTTTGAGGTTTAGGCAACTCCTGCCCTCCAGCCCTCTGTTGGGCTACCGGTGGAGGTTCTTTCAGTGAAAAGCCTTTCTTTGATGCTGGGACTAGAGGGAGTTCTCTTGTTCAGCCTGGCTTCCTTGGTAGCCCAGAGCTAGGGAGTCACCCATATGTGAGGACTGACTTCCTGCTTGGTCCTGGAGAAAGAGTAGTTACTCACCTGTAACAGGTGTTCTCCAGGAGCAGCAGGAATTAGTCCTCACAACCCTCCCTCCTCCCCTGGGAGTTGCAGTTGTACATAGTTTATTTTACATTTTTGTGTGCTGTTTTTTAGCTATGTCATTTAACTGAGCAAGATGGCACCTTTAGGCGGGAAGTGGACCGTGCATGCGTGCAGTATTCCCAAAGGCTTTCTTAGAAAGCTGGGGAAATGCTCCGCAGGGGCTCCATCGACCTCGATGTCACCCATATGTGAGGACTGATTCCTGCTGCTCCTGGCGAACACCTGTTACAGGTGAGTAACTACTCTTTATTCTCCATAGTTCCTCATTCCAAAGAAAACAGGAGGATACAGGCCCATTCTGGACCTCAGAGAACTAAACAAGCACCTCCTACAGGAGAATTTCAAAATGATCTCCCTAGGGACTCTTCTCCCCTATCTCCAGAGTCAGGATTGGCTCTGCTCTCTAGATCTAAAGGTACACTCACATTCTTATTCATCCAGAGCACAGAAAGTTCCTGCACTTCATGTTCCAAGGAAGACATTATCAATACAGAGTCCTGCCTTTCGGCCTCTCCTCTGCCCCAAGAGTCTTCACAAAATTCATGGCAGTAATAGCTGCATTTCTAAGGACTCTTAAGTATATTTGTCTTCCCTTACTTAGATGACTGGCTCATATGGGCAAGCACCTCTCCAGAAGCCAGCTTATCCCTCTCATGCACCATGCAGCTGTTACAACACTTGGTATTTGTCATAAATCTTCCAAAATCCCAACTCATTCCCTCTCAAACTCTAGAGTTCATAGGGGCCCTCCTAAACACTCAGCAATCAAGGGCATTTCTGTCCCAACTCCTCTGTGCTCAACTCAATCAGTTAGCATTTCAGGCATGCCTTAAGAACTTTCTTACTGCTCGAGAAATGCTACAGCTTCTGGGTCATATGGCATCAATGGTGCATGTTGTTCCATATGCCCGCTTACACATGTGCACAGTCCAATGGACACTGGCATCCTAGTGGTCTCAGGCATCAGGTTCTCTGGGAGATACGATAACGGTCTCTACCCTCCTGATCTCGTCTCTCCAGTGGTGGTAATCTCCAGAAAATCTCCTTATAGGATTACCTTTTCAGATGCCAGCACATCAATGTACCCTGACGATGGATGCATCCAGATTGGGCTGGGGAGCTCATCTGGGATCTCTCTTCACTCAGGGACTCTGATCTCAGCAGGAGTCACAATTCCACATAAATCTGCTAAAACTCAGTCATTCTCAATGCTTTCAAAGTCTTCCAGGACCATCTTCATTACCGCAGAGTTCTAGTCCAGACAATCAAGTAGCCATTTTCTACATGAACAAGCAGGGCCGAACAGGCTCTTGGATCTTCTGCAGCAAGGCTCTACATCTCTGGTCTTTTGCCATACATCATCACATTCACCTCCATGCAGTGTATCTTCCGGGCAAACACAATGTCTTAGCGGACAGACTAAGTCGAATCCTTCTTCCACACGAGTGGTCTCTTCATGTAGACAAAGTCTCTCATATTTTCCAAATCTGGAGGACTCCAGAGATAGACCTTTTTGTAAGTCCTCAGAATGCCAAGCTTCTCCACTTCTGCACCAGGACTTCTGCACCAGACAGCCAACAAGTGGATGCTTTTCACCTCCACTGGGGCCGAGGCTTCCTATATGCCTTCCCTCCCATTCCCCTAATTCACAAGACTCTTCTCAAACTCCATAGCGACAAGGGCTCCATGATACTCATAATCCCATGCTGGCCATGTTAAACGTGGTACCCTCTCCTCTCCTACTTCTTTCTCAGGCTCAACCCATAGATCTGGTGTCTGCTCCAGATTTCCTTTCTCAGGCGGAAGGGACGCTGCTCTATCCCAATCTGTAGTCTCTCCATCTCACAGCATGGCTGCTGAAGGCTTAGCCTAGGACATTAACCTTCCCCAGGAGGTTAAGGACATCCTTTTAGCTTCTAGGAAGCCATCCACTAGATGGTCCTATGCTTTCAAGTGGTGTAGGTTTTCTTTCTGGTGTTCTCAGAAGAATCTTAATCCCTTCTCAGCTCTGGTGGAGGCACTTCTTGAGTATATCCTTCACCTATCTTCTTCTGGACTCAAAACCAATTCGGTAACAGTACACATAAGTGCAATTGCGGCCTCTCACATGCTCTTAGATGGCCAGCCTATCTCTTCTCAGCCGCTCGTAGTACGCTTCATGAGGGGTCTTCTATTAACCAAACCTCCTATTATTAAGCCATCTCCAGTGGCATGGGACCTTAATGTTATTCTAGGACAGCTTCTCAAGCCACCCTTTGAACCTCTAGCCACTACTTCACTCATGGAACGTCATCTTCCTTATTGCCCTCACTTCAGCAAGGCGCATTAGTGAGCTCTAGGCCTTGGTGGCTGACTCTCCTTATACATGGTTCCACCATGATAAGGTTATCCTTAAGACTCATTCTCGCTTCATGGTGAAAGTGGTCTCACCCTTCCATTTGAACCAGTCAGTCTACCTTCCTGTCTTTTTCCCTAGACCACATTCGTCTAGGGCAGAAGCAACCCTCCACACTCTGGATTGTAAACGTGCCTTAGCTTTATCTCCAGGAACAAGCAGGAATGAGTCTTCACATATGGGTACGTCGGTACTGACGGAGCCTGCACGGGAATGCTCCCCAGCATCCAATCAGAAAGCTTTTGGGAGCATCCCTCGCGCCTGCGCGGTGACTTCCCGCCTTTCCCACTGCCTCTCTTCAGTTTTCGTTTTTCCGCGGAGCCAACAGGACGCCCTCCTGTCACCGCAGAAACTTTTTTCTTTAAAAATCCTTATTTTTCTTATTTTCTTGTGGTCGCGGCTGTTTTTCCCGCCGATACCGGTACCGCCGGTGCTTTATTATTTTCTTTTTCAAACTTAGAGAAATATTTCTCCTCAGTTTTTTGTTTAACTTTTTTGGGCCTACCAGGCCTTTTCCAACATGGAGCCGCCTTCTCCTAAGAAGTGCCTTCACTGTGGAAACTTAGTTTTCTTTTTAGACTCCAATGCTTGGTGTCTAACCTGTTTGGGTCCTGACCCTTTTTCCCCTGATACCTCAGGCTATTTTATTGGGAGAAGACCTTCCCTTTTTCGAGTTTCCCTCGATGCCGTTTTTCCTCCTGAGGTGAGGACACCGGTTTATTCTTCTCTCCAGGATCAGGTAACCCACAAACAGTCTGTTAAGACTAGCCAATTCTTGAAGGGTAAGTCTCATGTCCAGCATGATGACGGCTCCGGCTTTACCCTCAAGACCTCATTGGCAATAAAACCTCGGCGGGAGTCTTCGGGCTCCAAAGCATTTACGGGGTTTCAGGTTGTTCCTGGGGCTCACCCCTCACAGAACATACCTGAGCCGTGCCAGGGGGTGGCATCCGCTTCGAGCGGTACCGATAACCCGGCATCGGCATCGGTGTCGAGTGCTGCACTCTTCACCAGGGATCGTTATCGAGCATCCTCGCTACCTTCGGGTCCGAGCGATACGACTCAAATTGGCTTTCCTATATCCCAGCCATGCTCGGGGTTGGTACCGGCTTCGAGCGGTACCGATACCCCGGCTGAGAGCGGTATCGATACCCCGGCAGCGGCATCGGTGTCGAGTGTTCCACTCTTCACCTGGGATCGTCATCTGGTATCCTCGGTACCTTCGGGGCCGATCGATACGTCCCAGATTGACTGTCCTGTATCTTCGCCATGCTCGGGGTTGGTATCGGCTTCGAGTGGTACCGATACCCCGACATCGGCGCCGGGATCAAGAGTTCCTCCCTTCACCGGGCATCGTTTTCAGACGTCCTCGCTACCTTCGGTACCGATCGATGCAACTCCGATTATCCTTCCTGTATCGGCATCGCCGATACCACAAACAATGTCGGTACTTTCTAGACATGTATCGATGGACTCGCTCGCTTCGATGCTGAGTCTGGAATCGATATCCAGTCTAGATGATTTGATACCGACGCGCTTCGGAACCGATCCATATCGTTTCCGGCTTCGCAGTACCGAGGATATTCATCAAGGCTCTTGGCTTACCTCGGTACCGCTTCAGCAGCCCCCGAATACTGCTTCGATGACATTATTGTCCCCGATACCGATACCGGTGTCGGGATCGATTCCTGCAGTTCCATCGGTGCCATCGATCCTTTCTATGCCTAGTTTGGAATCGATACCAGGCACTCACGATGCAGTACTAACTGCTTCAAATCAGAACTCTCAGGATCACTGTCCATCGAGCAGGATTCTTTTTCTGCACCAGTCCAGTATCTCTTCTGGTGCTCAAGCTGCTCCTTCAACCTCAGCTTGCCCAGGATTAGTTCCTATTGGAAATCCTTCTTTTCAGGAGTTTCTCCTTGACATGGCAACCTTTCTTGCCATTCCTATTCCTGGTTTTTCTCTTGACCAAGATCCTGTAGAAAAGGAAAATATAATGCTTCCTTTACATCATTCTTTACAGGATCTTCTTCTGAGGACATGGGAATCACCTTTCAGGGTTCCCTTGCCTTCTACAGCCATGGACATTCTATATCAGGTACCTCCCTCTCCAGGGTTTCAGAAAAACCAACTTCCACATCATTCCATGGTAGTGGAATCAGCATTGAGAAAGGTAAGAAGTAAGAAGAAGCATTCTTCTTATCCGCCAGGTCGTGCATCTAAAGCACTTGATGCCTTTGGACGTCAAACCTTCCAAACTTCTATGCTGGCTTCAAGAATTATTTCATATATTTTCTATATGAGTCTGACACTTCAAGAGGTCACAGAGAAATTATCTCTCTTGTCTCCTTTTCTGTGAGATCCTAAGGCCTCTGACTATTCCTTGCTTCTTAATCATAGCAGGAATATCTCTTGGTTCCTTTCTCGTGCTTTTCTAGACTCTTTTGAGTCTGTCAGCAGATCCTCTGCTATTGCCATTGGAGCACGTCGTACAGCCTGGCTGCAAGCTTCTGACTTGAGCAGATGGGCACAACATACACTGGGTAATTCTCCTTGTACTGGAGAAAATCTCTTCAATAAAGAGGCTTTACGTCAGGTTGCTCATTGCTCCACTGACTTTCCTAGTTCTGGAAACCGTCCTAAGCCTTCTTTTTCCCCAGGACGTAGGAAATGTCCTACCAAACCTCCTTTCCCTAAGAAAAGAAAGTTTCACCCTTCTTCTGCCCATCCTCTTGATGTACCCAAGCAAGGGACATCTCATCCTAGTCTGAAGTCTCCAGACTCTAACCAGGCTAATCATAGCCAGCAACCATAGGTTCCTGTATGTTGCAATTCTACAGTTAACTTCTTACCAGAAGTTATTCTTCAAACTCTACACTGGTTTTTCTTTTCAGTATGCTAAGCTGTTAGGATGTTTTTGTCCATGGGTTACAGAATTCTCCCTTTTTATCATAAAGGGAGATTACAATTATCCCATGATAGTTTCTGTCCCCACATGGACATTTTTTCCTTCAGCTGACTTACCATATGGTACGTCACCTACCAACCCCCACTCTTCCAGGGTTTCCCCTGCTCTAGTTGGTACCATACTGAAACACTTCTCTTCTTTCCAGTGTAGATTTTCCACTATCCTTCAGTGCATGCTCTGAACAACTCATCAGACAGGGACGGAAATATCCCCGCTCCCTCTGTCTGTTTTTCTCCCTGTTTTTATACAGGGGGATCCCCTTTTTTCTTTGTTCAGTTGCTGCACATACAGAAGTTCCAGTGCTTACTTTAAAGTTTCTTGCAAGCTACTTTCATTATCTTGCATAATACTACTCATTGCAGGTTATCTTCTTCTAGCCATATCCTTACCTAGGATGTGGCAGCACTTCTGACTGCTGTCAGTTATCTCATAATTTTCCTGCACAATGCTCTCTGCAATCTTCAGAGAAGCTTTCTACTATGGGCCCTTGCTGTAGAGCATTCATCTTTGTCTCTGAGGGTTTTTTTCCATATAATAGAAAAAGCTTATATAGTCATTCCATGGCTATATAGGTTCTTTCTACCCTCTGTCTCCTATTGTGATACAGAAGACAAGCTTTTTCTGCGTGAATGTCCATGGAGCTCCCAATCTGGCAGGAATTTACCCCTTTTTTCCTTGCAGCTTGGTATTTTTTCTACTCCACTTGGACAACGCATACTCTTTTACTATACATGATACCTCTGAGTCCCTTAACTGGGTCATCCAGGTATCTTAGTCCATGCGTTTCCTTGTCCTTTGGACATGTCAGAGTCCTCCAGTACTGCTATTATCCTCTGTTTTTCACGCAACCATACTGGTTATCCACTAAAATGCATTCCTGCACCACGGAAATAGATTCTCTATATATCTTCAGGTGGTTTTTACCCCCTTATTATTAGATGAATCTTTTCCCTTCACATTTCCCATGTGAATGTTTTTGTGGGGCTCCGTTGCAGGCATATATCCTCAGACTTATAACCATACATATTTTTATAATCTGTGTGGGCATAAGCCATGCCAAATCTATATCTATATCTATATCTATCTATCTATCTATCTATATATATATATATATATATATATATATCTCACATATTGGACATATCCACACATATATATATAGATATGTATGTATCTTCATGTTTATAGATATTTATTTATATATATATATATCTACGTACTATTGGGAGATGTCCATAGGACGCTAAGTATTACCTTCTACCTCCCTAACTGTCTGTGCTATAAAGCTTTTACCTTCTTAAGGGTCCAGACAGTCAACTTGCCTTTTTTCATATGGCTCAGTAACTGGGAGCGGTTATACACACAATTGCTGCTGTGACGTTAACAGCTTCTATTTTTGTTATAGATCTCCCTATCTATGAAGTATCAAACTTCTATGTCTTCCTAGCTCTTACCAGCTAGGAAAGACAGTGTACATCTTCAGTATTTATGAGTACATTTCTGTTTTCCTTGGGAATAGGGGTTTTTTCCATACCCTCTGTTCCTTTCCAGACTGGGCTAATTCTCCAGATCGGTCAGTCTTCTTCTTTTAGTCCTCAATGATAATAACTCTGTACCTAAAAGAGTTCTCAGCTTTTTCCCATAAAGCTTTCCATTGAAGACCTGCCGTTCTTCTCCTGCCCCAGTTGACACCTGGGTCACCTGCCCATTCCAGATTTGGAACTTCATCCTCACTGCTGTGAAGTTACCTTGAAGATTCCGCTACTGCATCTACAGTACACTCCATCACAGTTCTACTTCCTACAATCCAGTAGGTAAGTCCTATGTTGTACTGGTTCATTAAATATTTTAATGATACTTGACATACATTCTAAAGACTCATCTCTCCTGTAGTCTTTAGATTTGCTGTTCCTTGCAGCTCTTCTCTATTCAACTCCTACCCCCCCATCCCTCAGGGGATGCAGGGGATCCAGGTTTGGAAAATGCCGTCCTGTCCAGGGATACGCATTTTAGGGATTCTCCCCTGGCACCCACAGCTAGGGAGTCCCCATATGTGAAGACTCATTCCTGCTTGTTCCTGGAGATAGCACAGTTACTTACCTGTAACAGGTGATCTCTGGGAACAGCAGGAATTAGTCTTCACAACCCACCCACCTCCCCTAGGAGTTATATCTATCTATTTCCTTTCCTCTGTCTCTCCTTTCTGTCTCAGCTATGAAACTCAACTGAAGAGAGGCAGTGGGAAAGGCAGGAAGTCACCACGCAGGCGCGAGGGATGCTCCCAAAGGCTTTCTGATTGGATGCTGGGGAGCATTCCTGTGCAGGCTCCGTCGGTACCGACATACCCATATGTGAAGACTAATTCCTGCTGTTCCCAGAGATCACCTGTTACAGGTAAGTAACTGTGCTTTATCTGCAACTTCAGAGCACCAAAAAGCTTCCCAGCTTTTCATTTCCTTTGACTCGAGTCACCTTGGCTTGCCAGTATCCAAACAAACTCTTTCCAAGTGGATAACTGACTGCATCACCTTTTCTTATGAGAAGGCAGGACTCTCTCTCGAGGGTCACATCACTGCCCATAATGTTCGAGCCATAGTGATTGCATGTTACTTGCAGATAGGGCTGGGGAGGGGGTTATGTGACATTTGTAAAGTTCTTTGCAAACAGGTGGGTTTTTAGTAGTTTTCTGAAGTTTGAGAGTTCAGTGGAGTTTCTGATTTCTGGAAGGGAGTTCCAGAGTGAAGGTGCATAGAGTTCGAGTGGTCTCAAGCAGGCTTATTGGTTGTGTCTTGGTTTCTCAGCTGGAATTGCGAGGGCGTTAGCTGTGGACTTCCATGTAGGTTTGGATGAAGAGTGAGGGTGTAACAGTGTTTGGAGATGGGCAGAAGAGAGGTCGTTGATGGTTTTAAAGGTTATTAGGAGGGATTTGTATTGTATTTGTATGAGTAGTGGAAGCCAGTGGAGGTGTTTCAATATAGGTGAGATGTGATCTGTTCCGTGTGCTCCTTGTATTATGCGAGCTGTGATGTGGAGGGCCATTTGAAAGGGTTGGAGGGTGGATTGTGGGAGGCCTTGGTATATGGACTTGCAGTAATCTGTGGGGGATGGTGAGGGTTTACAGAGTGGAGCGGAAGTCAGATGAATCTAGAAGTGAGTGGAGGCGTTGGAGAGTGTGGATTTTGAAGTAAACTGTTCTGGTTGTGTTGGCAATTTGGGGTTTAAATTTGAGAAGCTGGTCAAGGGTGATCACAAGTTATTTGATTTTGTTCTTTACCTTGATTTGGTTGTTGTTCAGCATGATGAGGGGGGGGGGTGTATGTGCAGTCTCTGGTGATAAAGAGTTGTTTTTTTGGAGGTTAATGAGATGGTTTTGTTCAAGCCAACTGGAGACATTTAGAAAGCATTGCTGGAGTTTGTGGTATGATGGGTTGTTGGTCTCGCAGGGGGTATATAACATGATGTCATCAGCATATATGTGGAAGGAGATGATGTGGGACTGGAACACTTCGCAGAGTGGTTGCATGTAGATGTCGATTTCTTTGACTAGGTGACCAGAGAGTTGGACCAAGAGCAAACCCTAAATGTGGTGTACTTACAGTAGATTTCAATAAAGTCTTTGACACCATTCCCACAGGCAACTTATAAATAAATTGAGCACCCTAGGGATAGACCCTAACGTGACTGACTGGATTAGAAATTGGTTGAGTGGGAGGCAACAAAGGGTATAGGTAAATAGAGCTCACTCTGAGGAGAAAGGATGATGATAGTGGTGTTTGGTCCAATTCTTTTTAACATTTTTGTTAAGTGATATTGCAGAAAGGCTGTCTGGTAATGTTTACCTCTTTGCGGATGATACCAAAATCTGCAATAGAGTAGACACCCAGGAATGTGTAGATAACATGAGGAGGGATCTAGCTAAGCTTGAAGAATGGTCTAGAATTTGGCAGCTCAGATTTAATGTTAAAAAATGCAAGGTCAGGCATATGGGCTGCAGCAATCCAAGGGAGCGATATAGTATAGGGGGTGAAGTACTTCTGTCCACTAAAGAAGAGCGGGACCTAAGCGTGATTGTGTCTGATGATCTTTAATCTATTTTAGTCAACTTGTATCAGAGTGATCATTCATCAATAAAAACATGAAACTCTGAATTAAATATGATCAATTGCAAATGTATTTGTCAAACCAGCTTACACACAATCTTTCATGAAATGACTGACTGGGTCTCAGACTCAAGGTTCTCCAGAGTGCCGTGAGGCTGCTCATGCGGAGCCTATTTTTGCATCAATGACCCATTATGTCTAGTCTTGAGAAATCACATTTTAGACTCTAGCTTAATCCAAATTTTTAACTTATACTAGAATTTCCTTTGGTGTAGGATCGTGTAAACAAAAAAGAACAGTGCTTAGCTTTATCGTTGTCGTTCCCCAACGCTACCAATGGCGCTCTGTTTGCGTTTCACCTAATAGGTTTCTTCAGGGGCTGGACTTGAAAGCACTTTTAGCAATTCAATGTTAATACATCTCAAAAACTTCTCTTAGTAATCCGTTTTCCATCGGCTTTTTCAATGCTTAGAAACCTACTAGGTGAAACGCAAACAGAGCGCCATTGGTAGCGTTGGGGAACGACAACGATAAAGCTAAGCACTGTTCTTTTTTGTTTACACTATCCTACACCAAAGGAAATTCTAGTATAAGTTAAAAATTTGGATTAAGCTAGAGTCTAAAATGCGATTTCTCAAGACTAGACATAATGGGTCATTGATGCAAAAATAGGCTCCGCATGAGCAGCCTCACGGCACTCTGGAGAACCTTGAGTCTGAGACCCAGTCAGTCATTTCATGAAAGATTGTGTGTAAGCTGGTTTGACAAATACGTTTGCAATTGATCATATTTAATTCAGAGTTTCATGTTTTTATTGATGATGATCTTTAATAGCTAAACAGGTAGAAAAGGCAATGGCAAAAACTAGAAGGATGCTTGGGTGCATAGGGAGAGGAATGGCCAGCAGAAGAAAGGAGGTGATAGTGCCTATGTATGTCTTTGGTGCGACCTCATTTGGAGTATTGTGTGCAATTCTGGAGACCGCACCTTCCAAAGAATATAAATAGGTTAGAGTCAGTACAGAGGGTGGCTACTAAAATGGTTAGTGGTCTTCATTATAAGGCATATGAGGACAGAGTTAAGGATCTTAATATGTATACTTTAGTGGAAAGGTGGGATAGAAGTGATATGATTGAGACATTTAAATACTTCCGTGGTATAAATGCACAGGAGGAGAGCCTTTTTGATTGAAAGCAAGCTCTGCTATGAGGGGACATAGGATGAGGATGAAAGGGGATAGACTCAGGAGTAATATCCAGAAATATTTCTTTACACAAAGAGTGGTAAATGCGTGGAATAGTCTCCCAGTGGAAGTGGTAGAGATGAGGACAGTATTTGAATTCAAAAAGCATGGGACAAACAAAGGATCTGTAAAAGGAAAAGGAGACTGTTGTAGTGGTTGATATGGAAGAACAGGAATCATTTGGTCTTTTTCTGCTGTCATGTTTCTGTGTTTCTATATAGACAATCATTTGTGAGAAAGCAAATATAGTTCTCATATTGGCCATGTCCAATTTGGTTCCTATGGTTAATTTTAATAGCATTGGATAAAACAATGGTTTTAGAAATACAACTGAACCTCTTTCCACACCAGGGATGACAGTTTCATTCCAACCACAAATCTCTCACAGTTTCAGCATGGATTTTGAGAAGCAAATAATATCAAAGCTTCCTATTCCTCAAGTTGTCCAATCCAACAAAGAAGCAAACAAACCATATAAAAGGGAAACCAGAAACCAGTCCAGAACATGGTATTGATACAAGTAGTAGTTTTTTATTAATTATATTCTCAGTCCTGGAGTATACGAAGCCTAACCCGACATGGCCGGATTTCGGCACTGCCTTCATCAGTGGATGAATAGGCACTATAAAGAACATTAATAAACATAAATAAATTATATATTGAAACAATAAAACAATTAAAAACATTAAAGCATATTAAAGAACATACATAGAAAAGGGAATGCTATCCTTAACGAATAAAACGTAAAACGCACCAAGTGAAGTAGACTAAAAGTATAATATAAAGAAATATAACATTAATGAAAAATAATAAATACAACAATGATAATAATGATGATAAAAATAATTATAAAATGAATGTACTAAAATAAATGAAATCATTATTTCAATATCTTGATAGAAACAAATCATTAATAGACGATGCTGTTGCATAATTCTGAAGAATATCTATAAACATGGGGCATATAATCATCACTAAGAGAGTAGCCAGTTATAATATTTAATAAAATCATAAATTAAACTATAGTAGTATAAAATAATAGAGAATATAATATTTAATTTAAACAGTAATAATAAAACATAAATTATCAGGAATCATATTTAGGGCCCAGAGGAGACATACTGGGAGTAAGTTCTGCAGAAGTAGTGTGTGAGAGCCAGTGCAGAGTAACACATAATTGGCATATGTTAGACCGTCAAACGCCTTTCGAGAAAAATGGCTGCCCCTCCAAAAGGAAGGCTCTTCCCAAGAAACCTTTCTATTCTAAGAAAGAGATACTATCCTTCCTACCCACCTTCAGCTGCCTACCAGCCTCAGCATTCTCAACTGCGGCAGCAGGGCCCTCGCCAACCCTAAAAGCCCAATGCTCCTAAGCCTCAACCAGCTGCACAGGCACAACCCGTGCCTGTTTTTTGACTCCTTCCTAGAGAGCATTGTCAGTCTGTCTCTGGAGGGTCCCTAGCCCTTCCACATAGCAGGCAGTCTCTATTACTATGCCCACAAGTGGCACCTCATAATTTCAGAACAGTGGGACTCAATATTGTCTAAAGAGGGTATCTACTTTACTTTGAAACCTTACCCCCACCAGCCTCACCGAGGACTATCCCACCCATCCTCTTCAAAGCACTCTCTTAAGAGAAGAGGTGGCCATGCTGTTCTCCCAGGGCCCATAGAAAGAGTTCCTCCTCCTCAAGAAAGGATGGGCTTCTATTCTCCATATTTTCTCATCCCAAAGAAAACAGGAGGATTCAGGCCCAACTTGAATCTGAGACCTAAACAAGTTCCTGGTCCGAGAAAAATGCAAAATGATTTCCCTGGGAACTCTCTTTCCATATCTCCAGAGATACAATTGGTTATGTTCTCTAGACCTGAAGGAGGTGTACATGCACTTACTGGTCCATCCTCTGCACAGTCAGTATCTGCGCTTCATGTTTCAAGGAAACCATTACCAATACCGGGTTCTGCCCTTCAGCTTAGCTTCTGCACCGTGAGTCCTCACAAAATGCATGGCAGTAGTTGCTGCCCATCTTCACACTTTAGCCAGTTGTCTAGGTAAGGGAAGACCCCCAGTTAGGGGAGACTCTACTCAGGAGGTAAAATTCTCCCTTCATCACACCATCACGGTGCTCCAACATCTGGGATTTGTCTTAAACTTCCC
Source organism: Ichthyophis bannanicus (assembly GCA_033557465.1). Taxonomy (NCBI): domain Eukaryota; kingdom Metazoa; phylum Chordata; class Amphibia; order Gymnophiona; family Ichthyophiidae; genus Ichthyophis; species Ichthyophis bannanicus. The sequence continues at coordinate 51,961,908 of CM066040.1, forward strand.
AAAGTCTCACCTCACTCCAGCCCAACATCTGGAGTTCATAGAAGCATTCTTAGACACTCAACAGGCATGAGCTTTCCTTCGACAGGATCATTGTGCCTGCCTCATCAAGCTGGCAAAAGGAATGCAACAGCAAAGCCACGTAACAGCTCGAGAAATGCAACGTCTGTTGGGACACATGGCCTCCACATTCTATGTCATCCCCTATGCTCAATTACACATGCATCAAGCCCAATGGACTCTGCCTTCTCAATGGACACAAGTGAAGAGGCGTCTCAGACAAGATCCACATCACCCCTCAACTGATCAAGTCTCTTCAGTGATGGTGTTTTCCACAGAACCTACTCGGCTGGTCACCTTTTCAGATGCCTCTACCTCAATCTACCCTTACAACAGATGCCTCCAAGCTGGGTTGCGGAGCACATCTGAATGACCTAACCACACAGGGACTGTGACACAACAGGAATCTACCCTGCATATCATCCTCCTACAACTTTGGGCACTGACAAATGCTCTTTGGGTTTTTCAACCCCAACTTTCAGGACAACATGTCTTAGTCAGGATAGAAAACCAGCTTGCCATGTTCTACATGAACAATGGGGGAATGGGGTCCCATCCCCTATACAATGAAACGCTTCCTCTGTGGTTCTTTGCCGTCACACACCACATTCCGGACTCTATCCAGATGGATAGCAGATTGCATTTCATTTGCTTATGCTCAAGCAGGACTCTCTCTGGAGAGTCACGTCACTGCTCATAATGTGCGGGCTATGGCAACCTCCATAGCCAATCTCTGTTCAGTATCCAGAGGAGATTTGTCGTGCAGCTATCTGGTCCTCTATCTGTACTTTTGCTGCACACTATTGTCTGGATAGACTCCTGTTGGGACGCTGTCTTTGGCCAAGTTGTACTCCAGCACCTCTTTGGGACTTAAATTCAACTCCTATCCTCCGTCCTGGACTTTACAAGTGACCAGGCTATCATTAGTGGTGGTATCACCTCCTGGAATCGAGTCTAATGGGCCGCATAATTTCCACACTTTTCGGCTCTAAGCTTTAGCCTCAGGGATCACACTGCCCCCCTCCCCCAAGCCAGTCTGCTTCCTGTGAGCTAGTGAGTCCCATATGTGAAGACTGCATTCCTGCTTGTTCCTGGAGATAGCATAGTTACTCACCTGTAACAGGTGATATCCGGGAACAGCAGGAATCAGTCTTCATAACCTGCCTTCCTCCCCTAGGAGCTTTAGGGTTTGTTTGTTTGTTTTCTCTTCCTCTCAGCTATAAACTCAACTGAGGAGAGGAGTTGGGAAGGCAGGCATGCAGGAGCAGTAGAGTTCTCCCAAAGGCTTTCCTATTGGATGCTTGGGAGTGTTCCGGTGCAGTTCAGTCTGTGCCGATGTCGCCCATATGTGAAGACTGATTCCTGCTGTTCCCAGAGATTACCTGTTTCAGGTGAGTAACTACGCTTTACAGAGTGTGCAACAAGCTAGTCCAGATGCAGTGTAAGGGGCATGTTTGCTAAACCATATTAGTGTGCACTATCTGCCATATTAACAGGTATCTGGCTGTGTTAGTAGCTAACACATACAAAATTCAGATAATGCAGCGATTTGCTGCACCATCTGTAGAAAGTGCATTTTCTACAGAAGTGGATGAGATTAGGGCAGAGTGTAGGTTTCCTACAATGCATGGTAACCATTGGATTTACAGACAATGCAGGTACTACTAATGCCACCTAAATGGGTGGCATTAGCTACATCCAGGCTACTGTCTGACTGACTCTACATTTTTGGTATTATCTGCTAGGGAAATGCTGTCATGCCCCCAACAAATAGCAAGACGTTAGCTGCAAAAACTGGGCGTTGTGTGAGCTGCAGAAGTCTAATAAAGCTTTAGTAAACGTGCTCCTAAGTGATTGTATAGCTAGTTTCCACAGCCATTAAAGGCTACGGAGAAGATCCAGGCTTTATCTTTGTCAGACTTGATATACTGCCTTTAGCTACATGCACCAAAGCGGTTTACAGACTAATGGATTACAAAATCCATAAAAAACAACCACACAGAACTAACAAACAGAGTGCACCCTCCAAAAGCTGCCCTGGAGCCCCTGCCCCTACAGACTTGGCTTGTTCGAAAAAATACATCTTAAGGTTCTTCTTAAAAGATTTAAGAGAATTATCTTGCCAAATGTAAAGAGGAGGTGAATTCCACAAGTGGGGCTCCAAAAAGTAAAAGCCGACCGGCGAGTAGACTCAAGCCGTGCCGAATGAACAGCAGGCGCCACCAACCGATTGTGTGATTGAAATCGCAAAGTCAACAGGAACATAAGAGAGAACACGGGACACCAAGATAAAAAGTCGTAAAGGCTAATAGAATCTTAAATTTAAACCTATAAGAAAGAGGAAGTCAATGCTGTAACCTCAGCAACGGAGTAACATGATCAGAGGTTCGAGAACAAGTAGGAAGCTTAACGGCCACATTCTGAATTCTTTGTAGTCACTTAACAGCACTTAGAAGAAGACCAACATAAATTCCCATAATCCAGTCTAATAATTATCAAAACAAAAATTAGATTAGTAAGAACAAGCTACTCCAAATAAGGACGAAGGGCTCTAATAGTATGGAGAAAATAAAAACATGACTTAACCATTTCAGAGATCTGAGAAGAAAAAAATAAGATGACAGTCAAACGTGAAACCTAAGATCTTGAGCTGGGGGACGACCAGCACAAGTTGGCCATCTAACATAGGGATGGCACACTGGACAAAGGCTTATTAGCTAGCCTCATAGATCTACACTTCTCTAAATTAAGCTTCAGCCGATGAGACTAAAACCATAAAGAAATGGCATCAAGACATCTATTAAGAGGCCGCAAATCCATTGCCTGAGGATCTAAGAAAACAATGAGCTGAACATCATTAGCAAAAAGATGAACCAAAAACCCTTTTACATGTTTCCTGGAGTACAGGTAGTCTCAAGTTAGGCATAGCACCTCTGAGAGTGAGTTCTAAGGTGTGGGGGCTACTCCTGAGAAGGCTAGCTGGTGAGGGTCACATCATATGTTTTTTTTTTTTGGATGAAGGTACATTTAGGGATGCTCCTTCAGAAGAGGACCTTAGAGACCTAATAGGTGTGTAGAGAGCTAACATATTTTTTTAAGGTATTCTGGCTCATTTTATCTGAGGGCCTTGAAAATCTTCAGCCCTCTCCCCACCTTCTTCGGTCATCCCATGGCAATCGTCTTTTCCTTCCCTCACCTACACAGGCCCGCCTCGAATCCACCCGACATTCCGCTTTCTTCTTCTTATGCCCCGCCCTTTGGAACTCTCTTCCCCTTCCACTCCGCACCGAACTGTCTTACACTCGTTTCAAGGCCCTTCTCAAGACTCATCTTTTTTGTCAAGCCTTCGATCTCCCCCTCCCCACTGATGGTGCTCTTCCCCCTAGTTCCGTCTCTCAGTCCCCTTAATCTTCCCGTGCTCTCCCCCTCACTGATGGTGTTTTATCCCCCTAGTTGCGCCTCCCATCCCTCCTAAATTTGCCCACGTTCTCCCTCCCCCCCCATTCCTTTTTTGCTGTTGTACTGTTTTATTGTTTTATTGCTTCTCTCTACTCTTTACTGTCTCTCTTCCTGTCCTATCATTTTTGGCGTTCTTTTCTTCCCTTCTTTTTTTCAGCAGCTGTCATTTTTTATGATTGTACACCGCCCTGATGCTTCGGCCTGGGCGGTCTATCAAGTGTTTTAATAAAGATAAAGATAAAGAAATATAAAGTTTTAAATTTGGATTTGCCGGGTACTTTTAGCCAGTGTGTTTTTTGGAGAGAAGGTGTGATGTGGTCACTTACAGCTCTATCAGTCATGCAGCAGCATTCTGAATGAACTGGAGCTCCTGCAAACTCTTTGTAGTCTGATCAATATACAGGGCATTGCAATAATCTAGCCACGATGTTATCACAACATGGACCACTGTGATCAGACGTCTTTATGTATGGCGAGAGATTTTGTAGTTGCCACAATTGATAGAAGCAGTTTATAAAGCTTGCCTGAATTTGTGGGATCAAAGTAGAATCCATCAGTATTGCAAGATTCCAGATCTCTGATTTTAGGGGAAGTTCATAGTTCCCAAAAGGGATTTTGATATCAAGTGCCTGTCCCCTTGCATTAGAAACCCATAAAATGTCTGTTTTACTTGGGTTCATGTAGAATTTGGGGTTTTTTGCCTGTTCTTGAGTTGCTGTTAGGTCGATAGTCAATTTTCTCAAAGCTGTGGATAGCTCTTTCAGTGGGTATAAGTATCTGCACGTTCTTGCCATAGATATAGAATTCTGTGTCCATGAAATGAAGCAGCTCAGCTGGAGGCTTGAGATAGATATTAAATAAAATAGATGACAGTATGGATCTCTACAGTATTCTAATGTTCAATATCCAGGGTAATGATGTGGAGTTGCTGAACTGAACTGATTGCAATGGACAACAAATTTGTTCAATAGTTTTGTTTCCTGAAAAATATTTGGTGATGATGATAGACAGCTTCAAGCTGAACACAAATATAATTTCAGATTGACTGTATCACATAGGACTTTGGAGAAACATGAAATTAAAATTTGACTGAATTTAGCATGTTTAACTGCACAATGATACTGACATATTGCACTAGTTCACCTGAGCTAAAAATGTTTTGCTCCTGATTTTCATTTGTACTCGGAATATGATGCTTCTCATCTGTGTACTCAAAAGATATATACCAAAAAAGTAGATCAGTACCCTAAATAGTCAATTCATATAATCTGATCACAAAAACATTGAGGAAGACATACAAAATACATAATAAATAGATTTATGTATGTGTAGGAATGTTCATTGTGCCAGGAGATAAAATTAACTCCTTCGAATAACGAACCTCTCCTTTTTAATCTTAAAATGAAATTGTGCAAGTAAACTAGTGCAGAACTTCAAAATCAGGACCACAAAGTCACAGTGCTAAGAATAAATAGAACACAACTAAAGTTCTTAAACTTAGCTGACAACTGGAAACAAACCAGAAAACCACGAGTGAGTCCAAACCGCTACAACAGAATGAGGAGATTTTCACCCCACCGGGGTCAGGACACAACGCCGCGTTTCGGATCTATTGATCCTTTCTCAAGTGATATGAAGATAGAAAAATTCTCCAGATAATCAAGTGGTCAACACTCGGTGAATTATATATTTATATCAGTCCCACTATATATTGCAACACTGCTTTCATGTGACGTCAGATGCCATCCTCTTTAGAGGAGTTGTTGAGATCGGAGCGGGACTGATATAAATATATATGTGGGTCATGCTCACAACCCAAAGCCATAAATAGCCCATCAATGTCAGTGCAGAAACTGAGGTCAGCCTGCCCAAATAAATTTTTCATATCTTCTTGGTATGTATGAAAAATAAATTTTCGTACCTGGCGACAGCAAACCCCATCCTTGCAAACTTGAACTGAATAGTTAAACTTTTGTTTTTGACAAACTTAAGTCCCTCACCAGGTCATTCAATTCTGATTGTGTTATCAGATGAGACACACCGGACATAAACAGTTCAAAATCTGGATCCAAGTCATTTCCCACGTTTGGTCCGTGCATTGTGGCATCCGGCCATGGCACAGAAATCATCCTCCTCTCACTTCTGAATGAATTGCACTTGGCACATGAAGGCGATTTCTCCCTTGCAGTATCCCTGGACTTGTCGTCGGCATTTGACCTTGTTGACCACCCCACACTCCTGTCTCGCCTGCATGATTATGGGATTCGTGGGACGGTCCACCGATGATTTTAGTCATTTCTTTCCTCCCATTCCATCTCTGTCCATGTTGGACCCCTCTGCTTCGTCCGCCATCCTCCTCCCCTATGGGGTCCCCCAGGGTTCTGTATTGGCACCCCTTCTCTTCAATCTTTTTCTCGCACCACTCACTCTAGTTATACAGCAGTTTGGTTTGTCGGCATACTACTATGCCAACAACATTATTCTGCAGTTTTGCACCAGCCCTCTTTCCTCTTGACCTGGAAAGTGGAATAACGAGTGAGGTTATCAAATTTGCAGATGACACAAAACTATTTAAAGTTGTTAAAACCGAAGAGGATTGTGAAAAATTGCAAGAGGATCTTGATAAATTGGAAGACTGGGCATCAAAATGGCAGATGAAATTTAATGTGGACAAGTGCAAGGTTATGCACCTAGGGAAGAACAACCCAAACTATGGTTACACAATGCAAGGTTCCACATTAGGAACCACCACCCAGGAAAAAGATTTAGGCGTCATTGTGGATACCATGTTAAAACCCTCGGCCCAGTGTGCAGCGGCGGCCAAGAGAGCAAATAGAATGCTAGGTATGATAAGGAAAGGAATGGAAAATAAAACAAAAGATATTATAATGCCTCTATATCGTTCCATGGTGAGACCGCACCTTGAATATTGTGTGCAATTCTGGTCGCCGTATCTTAAAAAGGATATAGCGATTTTAGAAAAGGTTCAGAGAAGAGCCACCAAAATGGTAAAGGGGATGGAAGGATACTCCTATGAAGAAAGGCTAAAAAGGTTAGGGCTCTTTAAACTGGAAAAGAGACGGCTGAGGGGAGATATGATAGAAGTCTATAAATTAATGAATGGAATGGAACGGGTAAACGTAGATCGATTGTTTATGTTATCAGAATACAGAAAGACTAGGGGACATGCAATGAAGCTACAGGGTAAACTATTTAAGACCAATAAAAGAAAATATTTTTTCACTCAACGTGTAATCAAACTCTGGAATTTGTTACCGGAGGATGTAGTAAAGGCTGTTAGTGTAGCTGGGTTTAAAAAAGGTTTGGACAAGTTCCTGGAGGAAAGGTCCATAAACCATTATTAAGAAGTGACCGAAGATATCAATGCTTGACCCAGTACAAGCATTGTGGAACTTGTGTCTCTTGGGGAAACTGCTAGGTACATATGACCTAGTTTGGCCACTGTTGGAAACAGAATACTGGGCTTGATGGACCTAGGTCTGACCCAGTATGGCATATCTTATGTTCTTATGTTATGTTCTCTGATCTTTTTTTCCTGAATTCCTGCCTTGCACAAATCTCTTCATGATTGTCCTCCAATTACCTGCACCTCAACCCTGCTATATCGGTTGCTATATGGTTTACCTTCGGTGCTCCCTGCCCTTCAGTAGCTCTGTCTGGCAGTTGTATACACTTCACTCCATCCCTCCGGTACCTTGGTGTCACTCTCAACTCTTCCCTCTCCTTTCATCAACACATTATCTCAATTGTGCACCGCTCGTTTATCATACTTCACTAGCTACAGGCAGTGTGCTCCATTCTCCCTCCATCCTCCCTGACAATACTTGTGGGTCCTTCTTTTTGTCACACCTCGATTACTGCAATGTTGTTCTAGCAGGTTTACTCCAGTACCAGCTTTACCACTTATAGTTACTCCAGAACACGGCTGCTCCACTCCTCATTCACTCTTTACACACAGATCATGTGTCCCCTCTCCTTATCCGCCTGCATTGGCTCCCCCTCTGGTTCCAGTTTCAATACAAGATACTTACCATCATGCACAGGGTAGTCCACATTGGCACGCCTCAATACCTTGCTGACCTCTTACACATGCATAGCCCTCCCCATCCCCTTCACTCAATTCATAATAACCATCTGTTCCTCCCATCCCCTGCCTGTGCATGTCTAGAGCTCACCTGTCACTCTGCATTCTTTTTCCTTGGCCCTGCACTTTGGGACTCGCTTCCAGCTTTACTCCGTGCTGAACAGTCTTACCCAAGGTTCAAGGCAATGTTGAAGACGCATTTCTTTGGCCTTGCTTTTGACCTCTCTCCAACCCTGGACCACACCATATCCCCCTCTTGATTTGCCTGACTGCTCCTATATGCATGCTCTTCCACCCTTTTTCTGTGTGCCTTGTCCTCTCTGCTTTCCTCTCTATTAATTGACATTTCTTTCCCACCTGCTGCAGCCTATTTATTTTTTGTGAACCGCCCTGATGCTTTTGCCTGGGCAGTCAATCAAGTGCCAGAAAAAAGATAAAGATCTTCATCTGCCTCATCTAGGCTCCATGACTCTGGTGGCTTTGGTACTGGCATACTGTCATCATGCAGCATTGATCTCATGGCTGAAGGCAGACTGGGGTATTCAATAGATTTATTACTTTTAGCAGAGAAGCTAGATACATTGGTCAGACAGAAGTAAAAGTCTTATCACGTGATCCTTCTGCTCTCGTCATATCATCGGGACTGCAAATGGCATCGACTTCTGAGTACCTCTGAGCCAAGCTCGGAGATTGACAACACATGTTGCACAGCAAATGTGAGGAGCCCAAGGTTTTAACATAGAAACATGACGACAGAAAAAGACCACATGGCCTATCTAGTCTGCCTTTCCATATCAACCACTACAACAGTCCCTTTTTTTCCTTTAGAGATCCTCTGTGTTTGTCCCATGCTTCTTTGAATTCAGATACTGTCCTCATCTCTACCATCTCCACTGGGAGACTATTCCACAGATCCACCACTCTTTCCGTAAAGCAATATTTCCGCATATCACTCCTGAATCTATCCCCTTTCACCCTCATCCAATGTCCCCTCGTAGCAGAGCCTGCTTTCAATTGAAAGAGGCTCTCCTCCAATGCATTTATGCCAAAGAGGTATTTAAATGTCTCAATCATATCACCTCTATCACGCCTTTCCTCTAAGGTGTACATATTAAGATCCTTAAGTCTGTCCTCATATGCTTTATAATGAAGACCACTAACCATTTTAGTAGCCACCCTCTGTACCGACTCCAACCTTTTATATCCTTTTGAAGGTGAGGTCTCCAGAACTACGCACAGTACACTAAATAAGGTCGCACCAAAGATTTATAGAGAGGCTCTATCACCTCCTTTCTTCTGCTGGCCATTCCTCTCCTTATGCACCCAAGCATTCTTAAAGCTTTTGCTGTCACCTTTTCTACCTGTTTAGCTACTTTAAGATCATCAGACACAATCATGCCTAGGACCTGCTCTTCTTTAGTGGACAAAAGTACTTCACCCCCTATACTATATTGCTCCCTTGGATTGCTGCAGCCCAAATGCATGACCTTGCATTTTTTAATATTAAATCTCAGCTGCCAAATTCTAGACCATTCTTCAAGCTTAGCTAGATTGCTCCTCTTGTTATCTACAACTTCCTGGGTGTTTACTCTATTGCAGATTTTGGTATCATCTGCAAAGAGGCAAACCTTATCCGATAGCTCTTCCGCTACATCACTAACAAAGATGTTAAAAAGAATCGGACCAATGACAGATCCCTGAGGCACACCATTGGTAACCTCCTCCTCCTCAGAGTGAGCTCCATTTACCTGTACCCTTTGTCGCCTCCCACTCAACCAATTTCTAACCCAAGCAGTAACTTTAGGGTCCATCCCTAGGATGCTCAGTTTGTTTATAAGTTGCCTGTGAGAAACTGTGTCAAAGGCTTTACTGAAATCTAATTACACCACATCTAAGGCTCACCCTCTTTCCAACTCCTTGGTCACCCAGTCAAAGAAATCAATCAGATTTGTCTGACAAAATCTGTCTCTGGTGAATCCATGCTGCCTCGGATCCTAGAAACATAGAAATATGATGACAGAAAAAGACCACATGGCCTATCTAGTCTGTCCTTCCATATCAACAGCTGCAACAGTCCCCTTTTTTCCTTTATAGATCCTCTGTGTTTGTCCCATGCTTTTTTGAATTCAGTTACTGTCCTCATCTCTACCATCTCCACTGGGAGACTATTCCATGGATCCACCACTCTTTCCGTAGAGAAATATTTCCGCAAATCACTTCTGAATCTATCCCCCTTTACCCTCATCCCATGTCCCCTCATAGCAGAACTTGCTTTCAATTGGAAGAGGCTCTCCCCCTGAACATTTATGCCATGGAGGTATTTAAACATCTCAATCATATCACCTCTATCCCGCCTTTCCTCTAAAGTGTGCATATTAAGATCCTTATGTCTGTCCTCATATGCTTTATCATGAAGACAATCTGCTGGACCTTAATCTTCTGGACTCCAGAATCCTCACTATTTTCTATTTCAGTGGCGCTTCCAATAATTTACTCACCACCGAAGTTAAACTTACTGGCCTTGTAGTTTTCAACCACTTCTTTACTTCTGCTTTTGTTTAAAGGGACCACATGTGCCTCTCTCCAGTCCTTTGGCACCACTCCCATCTCCAACGAGGCATTGAAAAGGTCAGTCAGTGGAGCTGCTAGAACATCCCCAAGTTCCCTCAGTATTCTAGGGTGCATCCCATCCGGTTCCATCACTTTGTCTACTTTAAAGTTGAGCTAGTTTCTCATGAACACGGTCTTCTGAAAATTGTTCAGGATGCCCCTCACTTCTGTTCCTGTTTGTGGGTGTTTTCTGAGGTCCTGCTCCTGGTTCTTCATCTGTGAACACAGAACAGAAATATTTGTTAAGCAATTCCCCTTTATCCTCATCAGCTTCTACATATTCCTCCTCTTCACCCTTGAGTCGGACAATACCACTTTTGCTCTTTCTCTTCTCACTAACGTATCTGAAAAATGTCTTATACCCCCATTTTCTCCAGGACCAAGCAGGAAGTCAGTCCTCACATATGGGTGACGTCGACGCCGACGGAGCCCCCATGCAGAGCATTTCCCCAGCTTTCAAAGAAAGCCTTTGGGAATGCAGCGCGCATGCATGGTCCCCTTCCCGCCCAAGGGTGCCATCTTGCTCAGTCTTCTTTTTTCCGCGGAGCCCAACGGATGTGGTTCGTTTTCACCCGAGGAAAAAGTTCATTTTCTGTGTGGATCCGTGGTTTTCTTTGGTTCGACGCCGTTTTGCCTTTCACGCTTGGGCCCAATACGTTGGTATCGAGCCCAGACTTCATTTTTCATTTTTTGTCCTTGGGGACTAGCGTACGCACCATTTTTCTATTTTTTAATGGCAGCCCTATCTTTTGACCTCACAGGGGCCCTTTTTCCCCCGATGGCTGCCAATGGGTTTAAAAAGTGTGATTGGTGTAAGAAACGTATGTCTCTCACTGACACACATGACTGCTGCCTCCGCCCCGATCATGACCCGATGATCTGTGTCCCGTGTGGCAAAATGTCCTCGAAGGCGTTGAGGAGCCGGCAATACCAAAAGGAAAGAATCTTCTCTGACTCCATGTCCGGATGGGCCCGGACTTCGTAAGAGGCCTCGATGTCTCGGGACTCTGGTCCCGAGCATCGTCGGGGCTCCTCTGAGAGGGGGTCTCCCTCGCGGGAGCATCGCAGGAGAAAGAAACACGCGAGGGCAGTATCGGTGGACACACTTGGCTCCTCGAGGGCCAGGTCGCATAGCCCCGAGTGCCGTCCCGGGTCTTCGGAGTCGGAGAGGCCCGCCAAACAACCTCGTGTGGAGATGGAGTCCCCGTGGACTCTCCTCCGGGGGAACTGACATTGGGCCCAATACCTTCGGGGCCCGAGTCGGGGGCTGCTGAGTCTCCTGAGCTCGGACTCAGGTTGACGGCCTTGGAGAGCAGCTTGGCTGCCTTCATGGAACAGCAGCGGGTGCTGATCACTGGTCTCACCGGTGCATCTGCCCCGACCACCGGGACATCGACGTCCAAGTCGACCCTGGAGGCCGAGCCGATCCTCGAAGCCATGTGTTCTCGAGTCAATTCTCGGCCAAGGTCTCCCTCGGCCTCCCATTCGGGACCGAGGTTGTCGACACCGGTACCCTCAGTATCGGGGCAGATGGCATCGGTGCCTGCCCGACCAGAGCCGCTCGATTCCTCCTCCGAGGGGTCGGGCTGGGAAAAGGAGGACGAGGAGTCACCGGACACTTTTCGGACCCGGTGTGTCCCATCGGACTTGCCGGAGTCCGAGCCTCGGAGAAGGTCCCCCCCGGAGGATACCCGGTTCTCGGACTTCGTGCGGGATATGGCCAAAGCCTTGGCCTTCCCTGCGGATCCTGAGGAGGAGCCTCGAGCCAAGGAGCTCGAGGCCCTATAGTATGACTCTCCCCCCAAGGAGGCCTTTACTGTACCGGTTCCTCCGATGCTGGAACGGTTGCTCTTCCGGATGTGGGAGGCGCCGGCCTCGACGCTGGTTTTGAGCAAGCAGGTCGATTCCATCTATCGAGTCCGCAAGAGTCCCAGGTTCCGGAAGGCACAGCTACCGCACCACTCCATGGTTTTGGAATCGGCCATGCATCGTCTGAAGAGTCGGAAGATGCACTCCTCAGTGCCCCCCGGTAGGGAGGCCCGGAACCTGGATGTCCTCAGTAGAAAGTGCTTCCAGGGCTTTATGCTTGCTTGCCGTGTCCAGACCTACCAGCTGTACATAGGCATGTACCTTCGAGACCTGGCAAAGGAGATTGCCGGGTTCTCTGCTGGTCTCTCCGAGGAACCTTTGCAGAGGTTCAAAGCCCTGTCATCGGGGATCCGGGAGTATTCGAAGTTTATCTCTCGAGCAGCCTATGATGGCTTCGAGGCTTCGGCCTGGGTAGCTGGGGCCGGCATCGGTGCACGCCGTCAGGCCTGGCTACAGTCATCGGACCTCGAACCATGGGTACAGGACAAGTTGGTCAATGTCCCCTGCCGAGGTGAAAACCTCTTTGGCAAGCCCATGGCTGAAAAGGCTGCGGAACTTGAGTCCAAGACTCTTACCCAGACAAGGCTGTCCAGGAAAACCTCTGCCCCTTCTCAGAAGAAGAAGGGCTCAGGAAAAAAGACCTTTTACCCGAGGAAGTCACCTGCCTACAAATCATACCCTCACTTTCAGGCCGCTGTAGCTCCCCAACAGGGTCAGCAGGCCAAGGGGCAGGGACATGGACCCCGTAGGCAGAAAACCCCCAACCACCAGCTCTCGCTCCTGCACAGCAGGGAGCGGGGTTTTAACCTCAGTGGCATAGCCTATCCTCCTCAGCTGGACCCTCTCAGCACAGGAAGCCGGCTGACCCTGTATGCCCACAGGTGGTCGGCTGTAAAGGGATACCTGGGTACTAAGCATAGTCCAGAAGGACTATCTCCTCCACTTCTACCAGGTACCCCCCTCCTACTTTCCAGGGGAGCCTCCGAGACTTCCTCTGCACAGGGACCTACTCCTGCAGGAGTTAGCAAGCCTTGTAAGGGAACAGGCGGTGGAACCGGTGCCCCACTACCTGAGGGGTCAAGGCTTCTATTCCAGGTACTTTCTAGTACCAAAGAGGACAGGAGGCCTCAGGCCCATCCTAGACTTGCGGAATCTCAACAAGTTCCTAGAGAGGGAAAAGCTCAAGATGCTTACCCTTGGAATCCAGCTGCCCTACCTCCAGCAGGGAGATTGGCTATGCTCCTTAGACCTAAAGGATGCTTATACTCACATCCTTATTCATCCAGACCACACACAATTTCTTCGATTTGTGGTGGGAGGAAACCATTATCAGTACAGGGTACTGCCTTTTGGCCTAACCTCAGCCCCCAGGGCCTTCACCAAATGCCTGGCGGTGGTGGCGGCCTACCTCAGGGTGCAAGGACTCTTTGTCTTTCCATACCTGGACGACTGGCTCATCAGAGGTCAGTCTCTACAGGAGACCAATCAAGCCACCCTCCGCACTGTTGCTCTTCTCCAGCATCTGGGGTTTGTTATAAACTTCGCAAAGTCCGCTTTGCGCCCCTCGCAGAACATGGAGTTCATAGGAGCAAGACTAGACACCCTTCAGGCAAAGGCCTTTTTACCCGTAGACAGGGCCCACAGGTTGATGGATCTGGCCAGTCAATTTCACAGCAATTCTCTGGTCTCCGCCAGACAATTCCTGAGACTCTTAGGCCACATGGCTTCCACGATCCATGTAACTCCAAATGCCCGTCTACACATGAGGGAAACCTGAAGGACAGGGTGAGGGTGTCTGCACTACTAGAGTCTTCTCTACAGTGGTGGCTTCATCTTCCGAATTTGCTGTAAGGGGTGCCTTTTCAGGCACCTTCACACTCTCAAGTGCTGACAACCGATGCTTCTCTTCAAGGTTGGGGTGCACATTACCAGGGAGCATGCACTCAAGGCCTGTGGTCTCCTTGGGAGGCTGCACAGCAGATCAATTTCTTGGAACTGAGAGTTATCCGCTTAGCCCTGAGGACTTTCTCTCATGTCCTCTCTCACCAGTCCGTATTAGTTCAGACGGACAATCAAGTTGCTATGTTCTGTGTGAACAAACAAGGGGGGGGGGGCACGGGGTCCCAACTTCTCTGTCAGGAAGCACAGACCCTGTGCTCCTGGGCTGTCAGTCATGGCATACTTCTCAAGGCGGTCTATCTCCCTGGACAGGAGAACTACCTGGCAGACAGATTGAGCAGGATCCTACAGCCACACGAATGGCAGATGAATCCTCTGGTGGTTCAACAGATCTTCCTAAGATGGGGTCTTCCAACCATAGATCTCTTTGCCAGTCCACTGAACCGTCAGCTGCCTAGGTTCTGCTCCAGACAACCGCATCCTCTCAGATTAGCAGCGGATGCGTTTCTCATTCCGTGGTCTACAGGCCTCCTATATGCGTTTCCTCCCACGCCTCTACTGCCCCAGACACTATTCAAAGTGCTCCCGGACAAGGCCTCGGTGATCCTGGTGGCCCCCAGATGGCCAAGGCAACCGTGGTTTCCACTTCTTTTGCAACTAGCGGTGGACACTCCTCTTCCTCTGGGGATGCAACCCGATCTCCTGTCTCAGGAGCGGGGATCTCTCTTAACCCCAACCTCCAGTCCCTCAATCTGATGGCCTGGCTGCTGAAAGGGTAGTTCTAGCACCCTTACTGCTACCTAGGGAAGTGGAGGACGTGGTCTTGGCCTCTAGGAGGCATTCCACCCGGATGTCTTATGCCCTTAAGTGGTGTAGATTCTCCATCTGGTGTGCTCAACACAACGAGGATCCTTTCTCATGCCTGGTACCAGTGTTTCTGCAATATTTGCTTCACCTGTCCATCTTAGGCCTTAAATCCAATTCTGTTAGAGTACATCTCAGTGCTCTTTCAGCGCACCACTCACCGGTGGAGGGTCAGTCTCTCTCAAGACACCCTTTGGTGGCTCGCTTCCTCAGAGGCCCGCTTTTGCTTAAGCCTCCAGTTCATCCGCCTGCCCCTGAATGGGATTTAAATGTGGCCTTGCAACAGCTTATTTGCCCACCATTTGAGCCTATGGCTACTTTTCATTTGCACTTTCTCTCCTGGAAAGTGTTATTTTTGGTAGCTCTTACCTCAGCAAGGCGAATGAGTGAGCTTCAAGCCCTGGTGTCAGATGCACCATACACTAGGTTCTATAGGAACAGAGTAGTCTTACAGACTCACCCTAAGTTCCTTCCAAAGGTTGGCTCCTCCTTCCACCTCAATCAGGAGGTGGTTCTTCCAACTTTCTTTCCCAGGCCGCATGCCAGCCGGGCTGAGATGGTCTTGCATACCCTGGACTGTAGGAGGGCGTTGTCCTTCTACCTTGACCGTACGCGGGGGCACCGAAGGGCTGTTCAGCTCTTCGTCTCTTTTGACCCTAATAAGTTGGGGTTACCTGTCTCCAAGCATACTTTGTCCCTCTGGGTAGCCGACTGTATCGCCTGGGCTTACAGGGCAGCCGGCCTCTCCTTGCAGTGTCGAGTTACGGCCCACCGTGTCAGGGTGAAGGCTGTGTCAGTGGCTCATCTCCGCTCTGTTCCGTTGGCAGACATCTGCCGGGCCGCTACTTGGTCTTCAAGCCAGACTTTTGCGGCCCATTACTGCCTCGAGAGGGAGTCCCAAAGGGACAGTGCTTTCGGACAGGCGGTACTCCGTAATCTTTTTGAGGTATAGGCAACTCCTACCCTCCGGCCCTGGTGTGGGGCTACCGTACGGGGGTGATATCAGAGAAGATTCTTTTCGCACATGCTGGGGCTCTAGAGGGAGCTCATTTTTCAGCTTGGGTCCCTGGTAGCCTTAAGCTGGGGAGTCCCATATGTGAGGACTGAATTCCTGCTTGGTCCTGGAGAAAGAGTAGTTACTCACCTGTAACAGGTGTTCTCCAGGAGCAGCAGGAATCAGTCCTCACAACCCTCCCTCCTCCCCTTGGAGTTGCAGTCATATGATTTATTTTGGTTTTTTTGCTGTCTTTTAGCTATGTCATCAGACTGAGCAAGATGGCACCCTTGGGCGGAAGGGGACCGCGCATGCGCGATGCATTCCCAAAGGCTTTCTTTGAAAGCTGGGGAAATGCTCCGCATGGGGGCTCCGTCGGCGTCGACGTCACCCATATGTGAGGACTGATTCCTGCTGCTCCTGGAGAACACCTGTTACAGGTGAGTAACTACTCTTTATTGCATTGGCTATTTCCTCCTCTTTTTTGAATCTTTGCTTTCCTGACTACTTTGCTAGCTTCTCTAATTTTTTCAAATATAGATTCCTTTCTTCCTCTGTCTGTGATCTCTTGTATTTCATGAAGGCCTCCCTCTTTTTCTTCACCTTTTCAGCTACTTCTTTCGAAAACCATAGCGGTCTCCTTTTCTTTTTACTTTTATTTACCATTTTAACAAAAAGGTTGGTTGCCATTAAAATATCCCCTTTCAGTTTTGGCCAGTGTTTTTCTACATCCCCCAACTGTTCCCATCCTGCTAACGACTCCCTGAGGTACTCGCCCATCTTGGCAAAGTTAGTTTTCCTAAAGTCTAAGACCCTCGCTTTTTAATGGATTTTAACAGCTGTAGTCTTAATACTGAACCACACCATCTGATTATCACTGGATGCAAAATGATCTCCCACTATAACATCAGAAACACTTTCACCATTGATAAGCACCAAGTCCAGTATGGCTCCTTCGCTTGTGGGGTCTGTTACCAGTTGTCTGAATAATTCTTCCTGTAGAGATTCCAGGATCTCCTTACTTCTAGATGATACTGCAGCAGGAATGTGCCAATCAACATCTGGCATATTGAAATCCCCTATCAGTAGCACTTCCCCTTTCCTGGCAGTGCTGCGCATGTCTTCAGTTAACTCTCTGTCTACCTATTCTTTCTGTGAGAGAGGTCTGCATATCACACCAATCAAATAGATTTCTCTTTCCCTCTTCCTAGTTTAACCCATTGTGCCTCCTCTCCCCTTTTTAAGCTCTGTAGTTCCAAAGCTTTAATATTATTTTTTACATATAGTGCCACCACTCCACCCCTTCTTCCTACCCTGTCCTTTCTGAATAAAGTATAGTCTGGTATAGTTACATCTCAGTCATGGTTTTCTGTGAACCATGTTTCTGTAATTGCCACTAAATCCAAGTCAGCTTCTCCCATTAAAGCTTCAGCATCTGTGATCTTATTTCCAATGCTACAGGCATTTATACACATCGCTTTTCATATGTTGCCCCTTTTACCTATTTACATAACGGTATTTAATGTTTCACTTACCCTGGGGGCTTTCACTTACCTGGGGGCTTTCTTCACCCATCCGCAATGAATCTAGTTTAAAGCCCTCTTCAATAGATTAGCCAGTCTGCTACTGAAGACATTTATTTATTTACATTCTCTTATATACCGCGCTATTCTGCATCAGTGCGGTTTACATTGAACAAACTGAAATTACATTGAACAGGGCATTATAACTTGGAGATAACTATTTTACAGGGAACATGGGCTATGGAGGGTTAAGTGGCTTGCCCAAGACCACAAGGAGTGCCTGTGGGACTAGAAACCCCAGTCCTTCCGGCCCAAGGTTGCTGTCCTCTAGTGGGATTTGAACCACCGACCTTCCGGCCTGAAGTACCTTGCCCCAACCACTAGGCTACTCCTCCACTCCTCCACATGTCAACCTTTCTTGGACAGATGGACGCCATCTCTGCTCTGCAACCCTTGGAACAGCATCTTGATTGTCTTAATTGTCAACTTTTCAACCAAAGTAGAGCTCATATGCTTTCTCCATAAGTGCAGTCATGCTGCATCTTTGATTTATTTTATTTAGTATACATTTGTATACCGCTACTTCCAGCGATCAGTAGCGGTTTGATTACAGATTGTAGGTTGTCAGTCATGACAGAAAATCTGGAGTATATACACATAGATTTGTAGGGAAAAGCACAGCACACAGGAAGATGGTTTAAAAGGAGCGGATTCAGAATTTACATATCTACATTTTTACATTTTCACATAACATGTATGCCCACCACAAATGTAACAGAATGTATCATGGCTGTTGTGACATTGAGACATTTCTGCTGTAACGAATCATCGTTTAGACAAGAAGCTTACATGTAAATGCTATTATTAAGTGCATAAACTGATATCAATGTCATGTGTGGCATCTGTGTATGAAGGCTGCTTTTATAGCTTGTACTGCCAGCATCCATCCTAAGCATGCCCATGCATTCCTCAGCAGCAGTAGTATTTCCATTGCACGTTGTGAGCCTGCACTGAGTGCATGCCCAGGCATGCCTGGACTAAACAAAACAGCTTACTTTCTAGGCAACATATGAGTAGACTTAAAATATATGAGAAAAATCACAAAAATAGGCAATTGCAAAAAACTGGTGCAGGATAGGAAAATTTCAAGGTGATTTTTGTGATCAGCAACCCAAAATCCATCAGATACACCCCAAATTGTTCAGGAAGCAAAATCTGTGTTGTCCAGTGTGCCTGACAGATAGGATTTGAATCATGAAAGTATTGTGCCACTGATACCCATTTCTGCAAGCCTTTCAAGCAAGAGAGGAATTCAGTTTTAGTGGCCCCTTCAATGAGACCTCTGCTATCTTTGCTGGGCAAGGTTCAAGGGGTCTGGATGTTGGTGTAGCCTTTATAAGATTTTTTCGAAAACTATCTTTTGTTACCTGTTTGAATGAGTCCCAGATGGCTGTGCATGGTAGGGACATTAAAACATCTTCTGTTTGGGGTGAGAAGCTTAAATCTAACAATTTGCACTGTGAATTGCTAGCTGTTACAATTTGGACTATGCAGGATGAGTTGTGTTTAATTAGACTTGATATTTTATTAGAAAATGATGAACTCAGTGATAGTAAATATACTTTTTAAAGGGATGAGAAGATAGAGGGTCATCAGGAAGTTAGCCAGGTAGGATAGGATTTAGCATTGAAGTAATGGCGGACCTCAGTTTAAGGACAGAGTTTTTTGTTAGTGTTTGCAGATGTTAATTATTCTGAGAGAAAAAGAATATTGAAAGCTGTAAATCCTGTAACTTAATTATTGGAGTCATTTCCAGCCTGGATTGTAAACTCAGGAGGTGAACAATGTGTCATTTCTTTGCCGAGTATTGTCCATTATATAGGAGTGTTTTCCTCGTATACTGAAATCAACTCCTTAAGAAACATCACCTTGATGCATTGGTTAACAGAATTATTGGCCAGTTTCAAACCTACCCTGTATGGCTAAGGTTTTAGAACAAATAGTGTAACACAGCTTCAGGACTTTATGATAGAGAGATTTCCTGTATCCTGGACAGTCAAGATTTAGGAAATTCCATAGTACAGAAACAATTTTGATGTCTTTTATTTGAGAGAAATTCTTGACCCTGGTTCAGATGCAGCCCTAGTCCTATTAGGGACATGTTTACTAAAGTGCTGCTGGTAGCACGGGCCAAATGCATATTTAGCATGGGAGGCATAGGGGGCATGGCTGCAGTAGGGATGTACTACTGTACTAGGCATGTCACTACCACAGTAGTTAAGATTTCAACTGAAAGTTTGCTCAATCTGTATCAATGGAATTTCAATTATAAATGTGCTCCCATATCTTATTCTGTCAAACGTACTACAAACATATTTATTGTTATAGTCTTTAAGCGACTGGTCTCAGACTTCACTGGAGCTGTATTTTTGTTTTTTGCTTCTAAACCTTATTGATGCTCCTTCTTGCATCAATGACCATTTATATCGCTTATCAGACTTATATTTCAATGTATTAATCATTAATCATTTCAGTCGGCGAGTGAAATCAAGATAAGCACAGTTTCTTTGATTAATACATTGAAATATAAGTCTGATAAGCGATATAAATGGTCATTGATTCAAGAAGGAGCATCAATAAGGTTTAGAAGCAAAAACCGAAAATACAGCTCCAGTGAAGTCTGAGACCAGTCGCTTAAAGACTATAACAATAAATATGTTTGTAGTACGTTTGACAGAATAAGATATGGGAGCACATTTATAATTGAAATTCCATTGATACAGATTGAGCAAACTTTCAGTTGAAATCTTAACAGTAGATTTGCTCTTAGAAAAGACCATTATATTGTTGTTGACTACCACAGTAGTTGCAAATGCATGGCCATAGTGTAAACCCACAACAAATGAACTCACAATGCATGCCTAACAATTGTTAGCTACAAATGCAAAATTAGGGCAGCAGTAATTCTATAGAACCATTGCAGACAGTAATAAATGGTCTCTTACCCCATCTATGGGACAGTAGTAACAGATCCGACAGAATAGAGAGATACGACCAGGAATGGGCAAAACCGGCTGCACAACTTAGAGCAATGGGGCTAAGTGCAAGATGGTGGGGAATGCAATTCAGGAAAGCAAACACATGCAGATAGTCAGTGCAGCACCCTTGAGTGTGGAAGAAAGTGTGCAAATGCAGCATCTGAAATTGCAAGGGGACCTTGTATGGGATGAGACAAGGTGTCTGCAATGTCCACCAGGTGGAATGGGTATTTGAACCTCCCTCACCTTGAGGTGCCCAGGGTGCCAGTTCACCTAGGCTGCAGTGAACACAATACAAGGACTCGGGTGGGTGTTTTATTTTTGTTTATTGGGGGAAGGGAGAGATGGAATCCCCCTCTCAGTGGCTTCTCTTATATGATGGAGAGCACCCTAGCCATTGTGGAATGTGTCATCCATGTGGGGGAAAGAGGAAGGACACTAGAGCCAATGAATCTGGAGGCCAAACACATCACACACACATGGGAGGGGGGAACAGTTGATTTGGGCACCCTGCCAGCCAGCAGGTCTACCACATGGAGTCCATAGTGTCTAGAAGCATCCTTATGGCCAACCATATAGGACACTCACTCCTGTGGCCTGATATCTGCCCTGTGCTTGGGAGGCTGTTCACACAGGCACCCATCTCCCCCCCCCCCCCCACAATGAGAAGAGCTCTGGAGGAACACTGCAGTGCAACCTGCACTTCCCCATGGAGGTGGTCTAAACCAAGCAGCCCCCAGGCTGAGGATCTTAGCTGTCGGGGAACCAAAAGCCCACTGGACCTTGGAAGCCCACAAGAGCTCTGCAGTCCATAGAATGCCTCATCCCCTGGGCATGAGGGCCAGGGAAGGGGGACACTGATCAGTAAGCTCCAACAAAGCAAGGCCACATTCAGTGTTGGAAATTTTAAGTATCTGCTCAGAGCCGGTAGGACTAAGCCATATCCTCTGATTGTCAGAGTGAGGGGCCATCTGTCCACAGGAATATGTGCCCCTCCCCCCATGGAGGGGAGCTGAAGGTCTGCCAGCACCTTTTGATGCCAAACCATCATGTTGCCAGTATGATAAACACCTCATTTGCATGCCCCACCCTACCCCACTGTACTCTACTTGCTCCAGCTCTGGCTATGTGGCCAGTACTGACTGAATCACAGAGCACAGGCCCTATCTCCCAACATCTCTACAGCAGATACCACCAGCAACCCTCTGAAGTTCTATGCAGTGCATATGCAGATATGAGCAGCAGTCACTCAAGACAACTCACTGTCCCAACAAGGTAATATGCCTGATCTGTAGGCCCTGATTTTGTGGCTCTCAGGCTATTATGGTCCACTGCCATAGTAGCTGCATCATGCAGCTCCTCTGAACATGTGGCCTAGGCAGGTGTCTAGGTATTCTGATAACAATGCCTATGTGCACTTTTTTTTGCCTTCTGTGTGTTTACCCTGTTTCTGCCCTTCATATTTTCTTACACTCGCGTACAAATCGCAGAGGCAGGTGATACTTGTACTGGCACCAGCAGTATCTTTGTGCCCACTAGAGCTCCTCTAGCATGGTCATACTAGTTGCCTCCCACTTTCCACTTTGACTCCACCCTAACTCCACCTATCCGCATGCAACATTTTTAGCACAGGCACATTTCAACCATCTGCTCTTGGCTACTGTGGGCAGAAAATGCACATTAGCCCTGTACTTCCAGCTACTGCACTTCAGTAAACATGCCCCTTAGATCTCAGTGCTGCATCTGACATCGTTCATCCCCGATTATTATTTAAAAGACTGAAAGATCTTTCAGCTGAGGGTGCAGTGCTTCAATGGCTATTTTCTTTTTAACTGATGAAGAGCCAGCTGTGTTTGAAAGAAAGTCTACTGGGTTTTATCATGCTCTTTACAAGGTTCCTCAAGGATCATTGTTATCCCCTCTCCTATTCAATATTTATTTAAAGTTTTAATGCAATTAATCCAATAGCATGGGGATAAGTGTGGTTTTTCTTCACTGATGATATTCAGCTGGAAATTTGTTTGGAGGCAGTTTGGAGTTGGATGATTTGTTATGGGTTAAAATTGAACCATTTCAAAACTGAGGACACAATATTCAACAGTATTATCCAGATAGTAACGCTGAATATCACCAGAGACCATGTTGGCACTATTTGGATAGTACCAGGGTGGAGCAGGAAATTATCCATATAGCAGCGATTTTCAGCATCGCCATCTGGATAGCTATCCACATACTTTTGGACAGCAAAAAAGCCGTCTTAAGTTATACAGTTTGATACAGAATAACTCACTGATGGTCGCCACTATCTGAATAGTGCACCAACCAGTGCTCAATCCATATATTCAACACCAGTCAGTATGCAGATAGTGGCTCTGAATATCTGGATTCTATTTAAACACCACGACTGGCTTTAAAACAAAACAATCGCAAAACTTAAATATTGCCTCATGGGGTTTTGTGGGTCTGCCTATTATGTTTCATATAAAAATCATGTTGCTAAAGTTATTTAAGATGGAAATTAAGATGGAAATTTCAGCCCAACTAGGGCTTTGCAAACTTGAGGAGCAGAGTTGATCTCCAGGAACAAGCAGGAATGAGTCTTCACATATGGGTACGTCGGTACTGACGGAGCCTGCACGGGAATCTCCCCAGCATCCAATCAGAAAGCTTTTGGGAGCATCCCTCGCGCCTGCGCGCTGACTTCCCGCCTTTCCCACTGCCTCTCCTCAGTTTTCGTTTTTCCGCGGAGCCAACAGGACGTCCTCCTGTAACCGCAGAAACTTTTTTCTTTAAAATCCTTATTTTCTTGTTTTCTTGTGGTCGCGGCTGTCTTTCCCGCCGATACCGGTACCGCCGGTGCTTTATTCTTTTCTTTCAAACTTAGAGAAATATTTTCTCCTCAGTTTTTTGTTTTAACTTTTTGGGGCCTACCAGGCCTTTTCCAACATGGAGCCTTCTTCCCCTAAGAAGTGCCTTCACTGTGGAAACTTAGTTTTCTTTTTAGACTCCAATGCTTGGTGTCTAACCTGTTTGGGTCCTGACCCTTTTTCCCCTGATACCTCAGGCTATTTTACTGGGAGAAGACCTTCCCTTTTTCGAGTTTCCCTCGATGCCGTTTTTCCTCCTGAGGTGAGGACACCGGTTTATTCTTCTCTCCAGGATCAGGTAACCCACAAACAGTCTGTTAAGACTAGCCAATTCTTGAAGGGTAAGTCTCATGCCCAGCATGATGATGGCTCCGGCCTTGCCCTCAAGACCTCATTGGCAATAACACCCCGGCGGGAGTCTTCGGGCTCCAAAGCATTTACGGGGTTTCAGGTTGTTCCTGGGGCTCACCCCTCACAGAACATACCTGAGCCATGCTTGGGGGTGGTATCCGCTTCGAGCGGTACCGATAACCCGGCATCGGCACCGGTGTCGAGTGTTCCACTCTTCACCAGGGATCGTCGTCTGGTGTCCTCGGTACCTTCGGGGCCGATCGATATCACCCAGATTGGCTTTCCTGTAACCCAGCCATGCTCGGGGTTGGTACCGGCTTTGAGTGGTACCGATACCCCGGTATCGGCATCGGTGTCGAGTGTTCCACTCTTCACCGTGGATCGTCATCTGGTGTCCTCGGTACCTTCGGGCCCGATCGATACGACCCAGATTGACTTTCCTTTATTCTCGCCATGTTTGGGGTTGGCATCGGCTTCGAGCGGTACCGATACCCCGACATCGGCACCGGTGTCGAGTGTTCCACTCTTCACCAAGCATCGTCGTCGGACGTCCTCGGTACCTTCGGAACCGATCAATACGACTCCGATTGACTTTCTTGTATCGGCATCGTCGATACCGCCACCAATGTCGGTACCTTCTGGACATGCATCGATAGACTCGCTCCCTTCGATGCCGAGTCTAGAATCGATATCCAGTCTCGATGACTTGGTACCGACGCATTTCGGAACCGATCCATTTCGTTTCCGACTGCGCAGTACCGAGGATATTTCCCAAGGCTCTCTGGTTACCTCGGCACCGCTTCAGCAGCCCCCGATTACTGCTTCGATGACATTATCGTCTCTGATACCGGTACCGGTATCGATGTCGATTCCTGCAGTTCCATCGGTGCCATCGATCCTTTCTATGCCTAGTTTAGAATCGATACCAGGCACTGACAATGCAGTACTAACTGCCTCAAATCAGAACTGTCAGTATCACGGTCCATCTAGCAGGATTCTTTTTCTGCACCAGTCCAGTATGTCTTCTGGTGCTCAAGCTGCTCCTTCAACCTCAGCTTACCCAGGAATAGTTCCTATTGGAGATCCTTCTTTTCAGAAATTTCTCCTTGACATGGCAACCTTTCTTGCCATTCCTATTCCTGGCTTTACTCAAGATCCTGCAGATAAGGAAAATATAATGCTTCCTTTACATCATTCTTTGCAGGATCTTCTTCTGAGGATTTGGGAATCACCCTTAAAGGTTCCTTCGCCTTCTACAGCCATGAATGTTCTGTATCAGGTGCCTCCCTCTCCGGGGTTTCAAAAGAACCAACTTCCACATCATTCCATTGTAGTGGAATCAGCAATGAGGAAGGTAAGAAGCAAGAAGAAGCATTCTTCTTATCCGCCAGGTCGTGCATCTAAAGCATTTGATACCTTTGGACGTCAAACCTTCCAAACTTCTATGCTGGCTTCAAGAATTATCTCATATATTTTTTATATGAGTCTGACACTTCAGGAGGTCACAGAGAAATTATCTCTTTTGTCCCCTTTTTTGTCAGAGCCTAAGGCCACTGACTATTCCTTGCTTCTTAAAGATAGCAGGAATATCTCTTGGTTTCTTTCTCGTGCTTCTCTAGACTCTTTTGAGTCTGTTAGCAGATCCTCTGCTATTGCCATTGGAGCACGTCGTAAAGCCTGGCTGCAAGCTTCAGACTTGAGCAGATGGGCACAACATACACTGGGTAATTCTCCTTGTACTGGAGAAAATCTCTTCAATAGAGAGGCTTTACGTCAGGTTGCTCATTGCTCCACTGACTTCCCTGGTTCTGGAAACCATCCTAAGCCTTCTTTTTCCCCAGGACGTAGGAAATGTCCTACCAAACCTCCTTTCCCTAAGAAAAGAAGGTTTCACCCTTCTCCTGCCCATCCTCCAGATGTACCCAAGCAAGGGACATCTCATCCTAGTCTGAAGTCTCCAGACTCTAACCAGTCTAATCATATCCAGCAACCATAGGTTCCTGTATGTTGCAATCTACAGTTAACTTCTTCTAGCAGAAGTTTATTCTTCAAACTCTACACTGGTTTTTTTCTTTTTCAGTATGCAAAGCTGTTAGGATACTTTGTCCATGGGTTACAGAATCCTCCCCTTCTTACTACCACGAAGGGAGGCCACAACTATCCCATGATAGTTTCTGTCCCCACATGGACATCTTTTCCTTCAGCTAACTTACCATATGGTAAGTCACCTTCCACCTCTCTTCCAGGGGTTTCCCCTGCTTGAGTTGGTACCATACTGAATCACTTCTCTTTCTTCCCAGTGTAGATTTTTTGTTATCCTTCAAAGCATGCTCTGAACAACTCATCAGACAGGGACGGGAATATCTCCGCTCCCTTTGTCTGTTTTTCTCTGTTTTCATATAGGAGAATCCCCTCTGCTGTTTTGTTCAGTTGCTGTGCATGCAGGAGTTCCAGTGATTACTTTAATGCTCATTGCAAGCTACTTTCAACTATCTTGCATAGTACTACTCACTGCAGGTTATCTTCTTCTAGCCATATCCTTTCCTAGGATGTGGCAACACACCTGACTTCAGTCAGTTTTATCTCATAATTCTCCTGCACAATGCTCTCTGCAATTCTCAGAGAAGCTTACTACTATGGGCCCTTGCTACAGAGCATTGAACTTTATCTCTGAAGGGTTTTTCCATATAGTAGAAAAAACGTATATAAGCATTCCATGACTATATGGGTTCTTATACCCTCTTGTCTCCTGTTGTGCTACAGAAGACAAGCTTTTTCTGCGTGAATGTCCAAGGAGTTCCCAATCTTGCAGGAATCCACCCTTTTTTCCTTACAGCTTGGCATCATGCTTTCTGCTCCACCTGGACAACGCATACTCTTTTGGTGTACATGATACCCCTGTGTCCCTTGGTTGGGTCATCCTGGTGTCTTAGTCTATGCGTTTTTTTGTCCTTTGGACATGTCAGAGTCCTAAAGTACTCCTGACGTGCTCTTGCCAGACTGCTATTATCCTCTGTTTTTTCACGCAACCATACTGGTTATTCCACTGAAATACATTCCTGCACCGCAGAAATAGATTCTCTGTATATCTTCAGGTGGTTTTCACCCCCTTATTATTAGATGAATCTTTTCCCATCACATTCCCCATGTGAATGTTTTTGGTGGAGCTCAGTTGCAGGCATGTATCCTCAGACTTATATTCATGTATGTATATGTCCTATACATACATATTTCTGTAGTCTGTGTAGGCATAAGTCATGCCCATTTATATATCTATCTATCTATCTATCTCTATTTCTATATATCTATATATATCACACATATCTAAACATATATGCACATATCTATAGATATGTATCTATCTCCATATATATATATATATATATATATATATATATATATATATATATATGTGCCCATCGGGAGATGTCCATAGGACGCTATGTATTACCTATCTCCCTAACTGTCTGTGCTATAAAGCTTTTACCTTCTTAAGGGGTCCAGACAGTCAACTTGCCTATTCTCATACGGCTCAGTTACTGGGAGCGGTTATACACACAATTACTGCTGTGATGTCAACAGCTTCTCTTTTTGTTATAAATCTCCCTGTCTATGAAGTATCAAACTTCAATGTCTTCCTATCTCTTACCAGCTAGGAAAGACAGTGTACATCTTCAGTATTTCTGAGTACACTTCTGTTCTCCTTGGGAATAGGGGCTTTTTTCCATACCCACTCTTCTTTTCAGGACTGGGCTAATTCTCCAGATCGGTCAGTCTTCTTCTTTTAGTTCTCAATGTTAATAACTCTGTACCTAAAGAGTTTTCAGCTTTTTTCCATAAAGCTTTCCATTGAAGACCTGCCGTTCTTCTCCTGCCCCAGTTGACACCTGGGTCACCTGCCCATTCCAGATTTGGAACTTCATCCTCACTGCTATGAGGTTACCTTAAGGATTCTGCTACTGCATTTACAGTACACTCCATCACAGTTCTACTTCCTACAATCCAGTAGGTAAGCTCTATATTGTACTAGTTCATTAAATATTTTAATGATACTTGACATACATTCTAAAGACTCTTTTTCCCTGTAGTCTTTAGGTTTGCTGTTCCTCTACAGCTCTTCTCTATTCAACTCCTACCCCCCATCCCTCAGGGGATGCCGGGGATCCAGGTTTGGAAAATGCCACCCTGTTCCAGGGATACGCATTTTATGGGATCTCCCCCGGCACCCACAGCTAGGGAGTCCCCATATGTGAAGACTCATTCCTGCTTGTTCCTGGAGATAGCACAGTTACTTACCTGTAACAGGTGATCTCTGGGAACAGCAGGAATTAGTCTTCACAACCCACCCACCTCCCCTAGGAGTTGTATCTCTCTATCTCCTTTCCTCTTCTCTCCTTCTGTCTCAGCTATGAAACTCAACTGAGGAGAGGCAGTGGGAAAGGCGGGAAGTCAGCGCGCAGGCGCGAGGGATGCTCCCAAAAGCTTTCTGATTGGATGCTGGGGAGCATTCCCGTGCAGGCTCCGTCGGTACCGACGTACCCATATGTGAAGACTAATTCCTGCTGTTCCCAGAGATCACCTGTTACAGGTAAGTAACTGTGCTTTATTGGTTCCAAATGGGAAAAAGATTATTGTGGATTTCATGCATTTTCTGTTCAAGCTCTAATTTTATGGAATGTACTCCTTGATGGGCTGCTGTTAGAACAAGATCTTAGTGTATTCAGATGGGGTTTGAAAATGTATTTGTTCCAATCAGCATTTGGGAGTTCATGGTTGAAGGTATAAGACTGAGATAGCAGCTAAGTATTTTATGATGGAAATTATTCTGTAGTTTTAGATAGGTAGATTTGAGGGTTGGCAGCAGGGAGTGGTAGTATTTTAGTATGTATGGCAATATTTTTAGTTGTCACTGTATTTTTAAACATTTTGTTTGTTACCTGCTATGAGTGACCTTTTGGGGATACACAGGATATGAATGGAAATAAAGACAGAGAATAAAAAAATAAATGATTTGGTTTTGAATGATCATATTCAGCACAAAAATTTTGAAACTTCTGCACATAGTATTTGAACATTCTGCAAAATTTTTATGCAGAATTCCCCCATCATGAAGCTTAACTCCTCCTCTAAATCTGAAATTTCCCCTGCCTTTTTCCTCCTTAGCTCTATTGCTCCAATCAGAGTTCTGTCCCCTACCCATCTTTGTTCTCCCTGTTTTCTCTCTCTCCAAGTCTAGCCCCCCCCCCCAACTCATCAGCAGCCCTTCTCCTTCCTCCAGCCACCCCCTGACTCACCAGCAGCTCAATTACAGCAACACAGTTGCGGGAGCGTTGCCGTTTGCTCCCATGGCTGTGCTAGAGTCTGATGCCAGTGTGTTTTCAAAGGCACACAGAAACACTTCCTATCAGAAACAGAAAGCATTTCTGTTTACCTTTGAAAATGCACTGGCGTTGGATTCTAGCACAGCCGCAGGAGCAAATGGAAATGTTCCCGCAGTTGTGTTGCTGCAAACAGTGAGGCAGGATTGGGTGCTTTTAAAGCTTGTGTGCCCAATCCTGCCTCACTGGCTTGCTGGTTGCCTGTGCAGAATTCTGCGCAAATTCTGTGTGGGGGCAGAATTCTGCGCAAATTCTGTGTGGGGGCAGAATTCTGCGCAAATTCTGTGTGGGGGCAGAATTCCCTCAGGAGTAATTGTATCATGTAAATGGAATTCCTTGCTAGATGAAATAAAAATGATGGATTCTCTCAGTTATCTTTTAAAAAGAGTCTTAAGACATGGTTCTTTCAAACCATGTTTTGAGTTTTTGGAAAGTGGTTACAATTGATTGGATGAGGCATGTTGGGAATTATACAATATGTTGTTGATCTAAATTATTAAATTGTTTTTAATTAAGATGTTTATCTTGTTACCAAAGTATGCTTTTGTTGATATCTATTGTGTTTGTTGAGCTGTTTCAATTCTGAGGAGATAGATAATATGGTAGTTATTTTAGAAGCCTTATACAAAACTTCCACATGCAAAATTTGACATTTACACATGGAAACAGCATCCACATGCAAATTGCAATTTTAGAAAGGGCTAACTTTGAACATGGATATCCATAATATGTAGAAATTTCAATGGAGCGTATTAGTGAATGCATGTATATAACCAAAATTGTCCATGTTGAGATTTACAGCTGCTCCCTGGAATATATAGGCTTTGAAAAAATGCTTGTTTCAGCCAGCCCTTTACAGGTGGGATTGAGGGGATTATCCTCCTTTGTTATGTCTCCCTCCAAATTGAAATTAGATAAAGACAGCAGCATTGTAGTTGTGGCATTTATACATGTAAATTTGCAGTAACCCAATGCACCCAGGCAACAGTAAACAGGGCATTTAGATTCTGCGCATCCAGATGCTGGAATGCCCTACCACTTGACATCCGGGCAATCCCTGACCTAATACAATTCAGGAAGGCTTTAAAACACCACCTCTTCCTCAGACACTACCTAGATGTAGGTGTACCAACAACCATCTCACCTACACCAACACACCATCATTAATCTACAATAGGACCTGAGATGAAGCCTATATGTAATAGTTACCCCAGTTTATCCAAGTTTTAAGCACCTGTTTATTGTAAATACGGAATAGTCCCCTGCACCGTATAAGTTTCTGTTTCATGTAAACCGCACTGATATTGAATAGCACGGTATAAAAAAGACGGTAAATAAATAAAATGGCCAACTTACAGATGTAGATGCTAGTACTTACATGTGGAAATTGTGAAATGCCAACTTTCATGTGTATTTGCTAGTATTTTCTTGTTAAGTTTGAGTTTCTGCAATGAGTTTTCTCACATGTACATTTATAAAATGGCTCAACACATGCACTCCTGCAATATTTTAGGAAAAGCTCTAAGATTGACAGCGTTTAAAAAATAATGATGGGCATTTTGCTGACCAGCTTTATGCAAATAGTTATTTAGACAGCAGATTGAATATTGCCGCTGTTAGCATCATTTGATTTTCTGCCCATGGACTGCCTCAGCCAGGACAGCCTATAAGTTTTATACAGGTGCTGCTATAAGTACTTCTGAATATTGATCCCTGTTTTTTGCTAAAACAGACTAATGGCTCTCATTCTGCATGACATATTTTACAAGTTGTTTTAAACTAGTATTTGCCAACCTTTCTAAACCCAAGGCACACACTTCTATTAACAAAACTGTTAAGTAGCACATCAGCACCCAGACAGCAGGCAGTGGAAAGTACTCGTATGGCTGAAAGAAAGCTGGGAAATTGCTAAAAGGACTAGTCTTTCTTCCAAATCTTAAAATAAAGAGAGTGAAGGGAAGAACACACAAATGAATTGATCAGATGACTAGCTTACTCTATAAGCAAGTGCTTGAGAAAGGAGAACATAGCATGGCTGCCAGAGTTCCTCCACTGTTACTCCTCCCAACACTCGGGGGGTATGTTTACCAAACCACACTAACCATTAACATGGGGTTTGCTAAGTGTACAGCATTAAAAGTTAGTACAGGATCCAATGGTAAAAATCATGGGCTAACCAGTGTGTGATAGCGCAGGGGCTCGATAGAAGTGGGTGGTAATGGCGCATTACTGTTAACATGGCCGTTAAGGGTGTACACTGTCAATGTTACCATTAGTGCAGGTACACTTAATGTCACCTCAGTGGGTGGTGTTACGTGTACCCGTATGCCAGATTGCTCAATGCCACCTGTCAGAATCATGCCAATAGCAGGGGAATGGGGCGAACCCCCCTCTCCCAAAGGTTGATGCAGTCTTCCATGCTAGATTTGCAGCACAAACATACACTACTAGTAAACATGCCCCTCAGAGTGTTACATCTAGTGTTTGGTATGCACTTGAC
Source organism: Ichthyophis bannanicus (assembly GCA_033557465.1). Classification (NCBI taxonomy): domain Eukaryota; kingdom Metazoa; phylum Chordata; class Amphibia; order Gymnophiona; family Ichthyophiidae; genus Ichthyophis; species Ichthyophis bannanicus. Next base: position 51,993,422 of record CM066040.1, read on the forward strand.
ATATCAGTGTCTGTGGAAAGATTCAAAGGCGGCAGCTCAGGAAGTTATAGCGGAGGTATTGTTGGGTGCAATATGTGTAATATATAAAGCAGTGCTCCAACTAACCAATGCCCTATTTGCTGCCTATAAAAGTTTCCAGTAACTTTATAGTTTTCATGTCTCAGAAACACATGCACTGCCATTTTTTTCAGAAAACTGATCTGCCTGAAACTTTTCAGAAAGGAAAGCATAATACTGTTGTTTCTCAGGGCAATTTCTCCAAATGGGTTAGTTTTGCAGATACCATGACAGTCATGAACCTCACTTCTATACATGGAGTATGATCTCAGACTCTCAAATTTATTGCTAATGCTTGGTGTAGTACTTGCATCATGCCAAAGAGAGCTTCCTTCTGGAGTTCATAAGATGTGACATGTATGGGTAGTTTGCCAAGATGTGCTTGGAAATTCTTCTTTATGAAGCCTGTGGCACCCAACACAATGGAAAATATTTCTGTATCTTAATACCACATTTTCTTGGTCTGTGACTGCTTATCTCCAGGAACAAGCAGGAATGTAGTCTTCACATATGGGTATCATCGGTACCGACGGAGCCTGTGTGGCAACGCTCCCCAGCGTCCAAAGGAAAGCTTTTGGAAGCATCCCACAGCGCATGCGTGCTGCCTTCTCGCCTTACTGCCGCTCTCACTTCAGTTCTTTGTTTTCCGTGGAGCCGACAGGACATCTTTCCTGTCACCACAGAAAACTTTATCTTCTTTCTTGTTTTTTTGTGGTCGCGTCTGCCTTTATTCGATGCCTACCGGTACCGCCGGTTCTCTTTTCTTATTTTCTTCTAAAAAAAAAAAATAAGGAAGCTTTTCTTTCTTTTCTTCGGTGCCTCACCCCTCCTGGGGTTAGGTGCCATTTTGGGCACTAGGCCCAAAAATCTCCAGACATGGAGAAGCCAACTAGTGATTTTAAAAAACTGTTCAAACTGTGGTGGTACTATTTTCGTCACCGACACCCACGAATGGTGTCTCAAATGTTTAGGTCCTGAACATTGTCCAGCAGAGCGTCTCTCCTGTAGAAAGATGACCAAAAGGGGCCTGCAGAACAGAGCTGCAAAGGCCGGTTCCCTTTTCACTGCTGATACGATGTCAATTGCATCGACGTCCTCCAGGGCTTCATCTTCCTCTCATGGATCTCAGGTAACTAAACAAAAGTCTGTAAAGAATAGCCGGTCCTTGAAGGGTAAATCTCCTGCAAAGCATCGAGATGCCACTGGCACTACCCTCAAGGAAAGTAGTGGCCTAGTGGTTGGGGCAAGGTACTTCAGGTCGGGGGTTCAAATCCCACTAGAGGACAGCAACCTTGGGCCGGAAGGACTGGGGTTTCTAGTCCCACAGGTGCTCCTTGTGGTCTTGGGCAAGCCACTTAACCCTCCATAGCCCATGTTCCCTGTAAAATAGTTATCTCCAAGTTATAATGCCCTGTTCAATGTAATTTCAGTTTGTTCAATGTAAACCGCACTGATGCAGAATAGCGCGGTATATAAGAGAATGTATAAAGTCACTTAACCCTCCATTGCCTCGGAAGAAAGGCCTGGCAATCTACTTCCGGTGACACTGCCAAGAAAACCCAGGAGCTTCTGGGTCGCCAGGAGTCAGGACTGACTCGAAGGCACACATTGCATTCCATAAGAGAATGTAAATAAATAAATAAATAAGTACACCAGCAAAATTGCCCCGGCGGGAGTCTTCGGTCTCCAAAGTACAAATGGGGTCTCAGAATGTTCCAGAGGCCACCACCTCTGCAGAACTTCTACTGCCATGTTCTGGGGTAGTAGCCGCTTCCACCGGTACTGACCAGGCATCGGCATTAGCGATGGATAAGAGAATCCTCGCTATTGAACGCAGTCTAGCGTCCCTCTTAGCTGCCTCGGTACCGCTAAGACCGCTACAGACGGTTCAAATGAGCTCGATACCAACACCGGTACCAGCTCCAGTGGCACCCACTCAGGTGGGACGGCTTCCTCCTATGCCGAGCCTCGAGAGTTTCTCTGGCATCGAGGGGCTGGAACCGAAACACCACGATACTGATATTCATCGGTACCAGCATCGATCGATGCAGCATCAGTCGATGCAAAGCTCTGATGAGTCTTCCGATTCCGATGACTCTACCGATACAAGAGTAGTGCTGTTGAAGGATCCATCTCCTTCTCCTGAGCGCAGAATATCTCCTCCAGAAGACATCTCTTTTCAGGATTTTATACGTGATGTAGCTAAAGGGCTTTTAATCATGGTTACTCCTGAGAAGGAACCTAGGGCAGAAGAACTAAGAATTCTACAATATCCTATGGCTCCCAAAGAGGCAGCGATGCTGCCCATACATCAGATCCTTCAAGATCTTATTGTTCAGAATGTGGGAAAGTCCCTTAACGGTGTCACCGCATTCTCGACGCCTCAATACCATGTACCGAGTCCCACCTTCTCCAGGTTTTCAGAAGACTCAGTTACCACACCATTCCATGGTAGTGGAATCAGCCATGCGGAGAATAAAGAGTGCTAAAACGCATTCTTCCAACCCGCCAGGCCGTGAATCGAGGACACTCGATGCCTTTGGGCGTCGATGCTTTCAATCCTCCATGCTAGCAGTTAGGATTAGCTCATATTCCCTTTACATGGGAATGTTTCTAGAGGAGGTTACAGCAGATCTGGAACGCATGAGCCCTCTTCTTCCCGAAGATAAATGGGTTCAATACCTCACTCTGCTCAAGCACGCTCAAAATGTCTCCAGATTTGTGAACCGTGCAGCATTTGACTGCTTTGAAGCTATTAACAGGACCTCTGCTATTGCTATCGGAGCACGGCGCATTGCCTGGCTCCAATCATCAGATTTAGAGGAGTGAGTGCAAGAGAAGTTAGGAAACATTCCTTGCACAGGTGAAAACTTATTTGGGAAGGATTGGCAGAGCAAGGCTAATCAGATTGAATCTGACAATACCACCTTGAATAGACTATCAAAGTCTACAGCCAACCCATCAAAAGAAAAAGACAGGCAAGAAATTTTTCTTTAACAAAAAGAAAAAATCTTACCATTCTTATTCCCACCCAATTCACTGTCCAGTTCATGCTCCCCAGAAAGGGCAGCAATCTAGACAACAAAGAAAGCCGCAAGCTCAAAGAGCTCAACTGGCTCAGCAAGTACAGCCTCTGCAGGGGCTTTGACTTCTACCTAGAGAACTTAACCATTTTGCATCTGAAGGTTCCAGAGCCCTTGACCATTCCAGGCAGATTATGCCATTTTGCCAAAAGATGGCAACAAATAACATCAGAAAACTGGACTCTGTCCATTGTAGGACAGGGGTACAAACTTCACTTTCTCAGTATGCCCCCGCCTACAGTCATAAAACAATTCAATTCTCAAGGCCCTGTCACCGACATTCTGTGCAGGAGGTCACCTCACTTCTTGCTCAAGGAGCAATAGAAGAGGTACCCATATCCCAATGGGGGATGGGGTTCTACTCCCCCTATTTTCTTATCCCAAAGAAGACAGGGGGGATACAGACCTATCCTGGTCCTCAGAGAATTGAACAAATATCTGTTCTGAGAAAAGTTCAAGATGATCTCCCTCGGAACACTTTTACCATACCTTCAGAATCAGGATTGGTTATGTTCTCTAGATCTAAGAGATGCGTACACGCATATCCTCATCCATGTAAATCACAGGAAGTACCTTTGATTTCTTTTACAAGCAAACCTCTTCCAATACAGAGTCCTTCCATTTGGGCTGGCCTCTGCCCCAAGAGTCTTCACAAAATGCATGGCTGTAGTAGCAGCATTCCTGAGAACTCTGGGGATATTCGTCTTCCCCTACTTAGATGACTGGCTTATCAGAGCACCAACAGCTCCAGAAACAGAACGAGCTGTCTCTCATGCCATGACAATTCTCCAATATTTGGGACTGGTATTAAACCACCCAAAGTCTCACCTCACCCCTTCTCAATCCCTAGAGTTCATAGGGGCTCGCTTAGACACGCAGCAATTAAAGGCATTCCTGCCACAGCCGCGCTGTCAGCGAATAATAGAATTGGCTTCCCAAGCAGTAAAGAAAACCCTCCTGACTGCTCGGGAAATGCTTCAACTGCTAGGGCATATGGCATTCACTGTACATGTGGTCCCTTATGCCTGCCTACACATGCGAGCGGCTCAGTGGACCCTCTCTTCTCAGTGGACACAAGCCACAGGTCGCTTAACGGACAAAATCAAGAATTTGACGCGTCTCATTTTGTCCCTGCAGTGGTGGCAGTCCCTCGAAAACCTCCTAGTAGGTTCCCCCTTCCAGCAACAACTGCCCCAAATCATCCTGACAACAGATGCGTCCAAGCTGGGCTGGGGAGCCCACTTGCACGATCTTTCCACTCAGGGTTTCTGGACCTCACAAGAGGCTTCTCTTCAAATAAACCTCTTACAGAGCCATTTACAATGCTATAATAGCATTTCAGGCCCAGCTCAGTCAAAAGACAGTTCTGGTCCAAACCGACAATCAGGTTGCCATGTTTACCATAAACAAACAAGGCGGAATGGGCTCTCTGTCGCTATGCAACGAAGCTTTGCGACTATGGGCCCTTGCCAGAGAGCTCCAAATTCACCTTCTAGCGATATACATTCCAGGCATTCAAAACTTGTGGGCAGACAAGCTCATTCGAATACTGCTGCCACATGAGTGGTCTCTCCAGTCAGACCAACTGGCTCGATTGTTCCAAACCTGGGTAACACCAGATATAGACCTCTTTGCAAGTCCACAGAATGCCAAACTTCCCCAGTTCTGTTCCATATTTCCGGCTCAATACTGAATAGCAAACGATGTTTTCCAGCTCCATTGGGGTCAGGACTTCCTCTATGCCTTCCCACCCTTTCCCCTAATTCCCAAAACTCTTTTCAAGCTTCAGAGAGACAGGGGTTTATTGTTTATTGTTTATTTCACACTTAATATACTGCCCCCCATAACATCAGGACGGTTTACAAAATAAAATTAATAATTATAGAAAGAGAAAAAGAAATTACAATAAATGATAGAAAGAGAAGAAAGTAAAGACAGAACAATCAGGTAGACCAAAAGATAAGAGACAGAGAAATGAAAATTCAGGGGGGGAAAGCTAGGGAGAATAGATGAGTCTTAAGGAGAGAACGGAATTTGGGATATGATTCTTCTGTACGGAGGTTGGTGGGAAGGGAGTTCCAGAGAGAGGGTCCTAAATAGTAGAATGCCGATTTCCTGGTAGATTGCAGATGAGCTTTGGAGAGTGCTGGAAGATGAAGGCGGTTAATATGAATGGACCGAAGACTGCGTGAGGGAGTATGGTAAGTCAGTAGATCCGAAAGGTAGGCAGGTGTAGAGAGATAAATGACTCTATGGGTTAAGGTGAGGACCTTAAAGGATATCCGGAAGTCAATTGGCAACCAATGAAGGTGGTGCAGCAGAGGGGTGACATGGTCACGGGGCAAAGCGTGGAGGATCATGCGAGCAGCTGTATTTTGAATTAATCGGAGACGGCGTTTTTGATATTGGGGGAGTCTGGCAAAAATAGTATTGCAGAAGTCTAATCTGGTGATGATCAAAGAGAGAAGAAGAGTGGTGATGGCCTGAATGGACAAGAAGGGGCGAATAGCACGAATTTGTCAGAGACGCAGAAAAGAGCACCGAGAGATGTGAGAAATATGGTCATGAAAACTAAGGGTGCTATCAAGGAATACTCCAAGGTAGCGAAGCTTAGGGACTAAAGTAATGATGGAGCCTGCGAGAGATGGGGCAAGTGAAGGAGTAGGAGAGGTGTGCGGGAACCAAATTGCAGGTTATATGATTCTCATAGCTCCACATTGGCCAAGGCAATCGTGGTACCCTCTGCTTCTGCGTCTCTTTCAAGCAACTCCTCTAGAGTTGGGATATGCTCCAGATCTCCTTTCTCAGGAGAATGGGAAGCTCTTGCATCCCAATCCTCAGTCCCTGCACCTCTGGGCCTGGCTGCTGAAGGCATAGAACTTTTAGATATCCACCTCTCTCAGCAAGTGAAGGATATCCTTCAAGCTTCGAGAAAACCTTCCACAAGGCGTTCCTACGCTTTTAAATGGAAAAGGTTTTCTATATGGTGTTCAAAAAGGGGGCTTAACCTCCTTTCCGTGCCCATGGAGTTGCTTATGGAGTATCTCCTCCATCTTTCAAATTCTGGTCTTAAGACAAATTCAGTGCAAGTCCATCTCAGTGCTATTGCGGCTTTTCACAAGAGATTCATGAGAGGTCTACTATTGACAAAGCCCCCATAAAGCCACCACCGGTGGCATGGGACCTGAATCTTGTTCTTGGGCAGCTTATGAAGCCGCCTTTTGAACCCTTAGCCACTACATCTTTAAAATTCCTTTCCTGGAAGGTCATTTTCCTAATTGCAATAACTTCTGCTAGGCACATTAGTGAACTGCAAGCTTTAGTGGCTGACCCTCCTTATACAAGGTTCCACCATGATAAAGTAGTCCTCAGGACTCAGCCACTCTTTATGCCAAAGGTGGTTGCGTCTTTTCATTTAAACCAGTCGATTTACCTTCCTGTATTCTTCCCTAGGCCTCACGCCTCCAGTGCAGAAAGGAACCTTCATACCTTAGATTGTAAAAGGGCTTTAGCCTTTTACCTTCAAAGAACTGAACAACATAGGAAGTCTACTCAACTCTTTGCTGCTTTTGATTCTAGTCATTTGGGACTTCCAGTTTCCAAACGAACTCTATCTAAGTGGATTGCAAACTGCATATCCTTCACATACGATAGTAAAGGTCTTTCCCTCGAGGGCCATGTTACAGCTCATAATGTCAGAGCAATGGCAGCCTTGGTTGCTAATCTCCGCTCTGTATCTATAGATGATATCTGTAGAGTGGCTACTTGGGCTTCGGTACATACCTTCACAGCCCACTACTATCTGGACAAGGACTCCCGTCGGGATGCCTCGTTTGGCCAGGCTCTTCTACAGCATCTCTTTCAGACTTAATGCAACTCCTACCCTCCGTCCCAGTAGGATGCCAGGGATCCATGGGAGGAAGTATGACCCTGTGCACATGGGTTCACAGCTCACTGGGGCCATTCCTCTGGCATCTTTCAGCTAGGGAGTCCCCATATGTGAAGACTACATTCCTGCTTGTTCCTGGAGATAGCGTAGTTACTCACCTGTAACAGGTGATCTCCGGGAACAGCAGGAATTAAGTCTTCATAACCCACCCACCTCCCCTAGGAGTTGTCTCTCTCTCTCTCTCTCTATCTCTATCTCTGTCTCTCTCCTTAGCTCAGCTTTAAACTCAACTGAAGTGAGAGAGGCAGTAAGGCGGGAAGGCAGCATGCATGTGCTGTGGGATGCTCCCAAAAGCTTTCCTTTGGACGCTGGGGTGTTAAATGTATCCCCCAATTGTGTTGTGACCGCTTTGATTGAAGGATAAGGCGGTATACAAAACTGTCTAAATAAATAAATAAATTCCCGCGCAGGCTCCATTGGTACAGACGATATCCATATGTGAAGACTTAATTCCTGCTGTTCCCGGAGATCACCTGTTACAGGTGAGTAACTATGCTTTCTTGGTATTTCAGGATCTTCTGCCTCTCCATGCGATTCACAGAGTAGTCACTTAGAACAGATACTGTTCTGATGTTTTTCTCCTTAGCCATTATATCCAACTTCCTCACATCCAGTTTTTTAGCGGTTAGAATGGAATATCCCAGGCAATCATAATCTCTTCATTCTCTGTAATTCTCTTAGGATCATGATCTCAGTTCTTTTCAGGCACAGTGATGTGGTGCTTATAGAGTTTTCAATGGATGAGGTGCGCCACTTTATTATGTCTTTATAGAAATTTTCGGCCATCAGAACTTCACATCCAGCTATTAGGTTAGTCACTGTTTCAAGGTTTTTCTTACAAAATCAACAAATGTCTGTGTTGCCAGTTTTTTCAATGCTCGCTGTAAACCATCTCGTCTTTAATCCACTGTTCTGGGCAGCAACTATCAATCTCTCATCCTTCGGTTTCAGTTCACCTCTCCTTAACCATTCATGTGTCCGTTCTTGATCGACTAAGGGTTTCTGGAGTAACAGTCTATTTCCCACTATCATACCAATGCAGAAAGCTAGCGTGGCCTTTATGCACCAATAACATCATGTCTAAGCACGTTTTTAAGCACTTTTTAGCTAACCTCAAATGCAGAAAACAGATGGACACATGCGTAAACACAGATGGAAAAACTAATGCCCAATTAACACCACAAATATTTAAATATATTTAAAAGTATTTAAATTGAAAGAAAATGAGCTGCAAATCATGGCTACACCCGATACAGAGACAGGTGTAAAAGATTTTGCAACCAGCCATAGTGTCAGCATTTTTACTGCAGGGTCTGAGGTGACTTAAACCTCTAACATGTGCCCCTGACAGTATTTTGATGCCACTGGGTGCTTTTCCCGATGCCTGGATCACCTTTTTCTCAGAGAATCAGGCATCAGGCAAAGCCCCCGATGCCATCAAAATATGGAAATCAAATCCCTGTGGGCCCAGCGGCCCCGATTTCCCCACCCGACAGTATTTAATGGCAACAGGGATGATCGCAACATTGGGAAAAGCCTCCAATGTCATCAAAATACTGTTGGGGCTGGTGCCCTGACAGAAAGTGACTAACTGGTGGTCTAGTGGTCTCTGAACCTCTCCCATCCCAAATTAAAATAAAATAACCTGGTGGTCTAGCGACCTCTTAAAGCCCCACCCCAAAGTAAAATAAAATAACCTGGTGGTCTAGCAAACCAAATAAAATAAAATAACCTGATGGTCTAGCAGCCCCTGAATCCCCCACCCCACCCCAAATTAAAATAAAATAACCTGGTGGTCTAGTGGTCGTTAAACATAGAAACATGACAGCAGAAAAAGAACACATGGCCTATCTAGTCTGCCCTTCCATATCAACTACAATAGTCCCTTTTTTACCTTTAGAGATGCTCTGTGTTTGTCACATATTTTTTTGAATTCAGATACTGTCCTCGTGTCCACCATCTTCACTGGGAGATTATTCCATGCATTTACCACTCTTTCCGTAAAGAAATATTTCCGCGTATTACTCCTGACTCTATCCCCTTTCACTCTCATCCTATGTCCTCCCATCACAAAGTAAAATGTTTATGTTTATTAAAATACTTTCTATACCGCCCCATACCAGTGGCGTCTGGGCGGTTTACAAAACTAAAAGAATAGTCTACCTTATATGGCAGTCTGGCCTTGCCTGGTGCATCCCAGGATGCACTTCACAGGGCTGGGTACAACCATTTTTCAAGATGGTGGACCAAGAGCAGGAGTGCATAGGCAGCGCTCCCACTTATTTTAAGGTACTGGGTGAGGGGGTGGATTTAGGGACAGCTAGACTACCAGGCTATTTTATTTTAATTTGTGGTGGGTGGTTCAAGTACCGCTAGACCACCAGGTTATTTTATTTTAATTTGGGGTGGGGGTTTCAGGGGCTGCTAGACCACCATGTTTCATTTTAATTTGGGGTGGGGGATTCAGTGGCCACTGGACCACCAGATACTCACTTTCTGTTGGGGCACCCCGACAGTATTATGATGGCATCGGGGGCTTTTCCCAATGCCGCAATCATCCCTGATGCCATCAAAATGCTGTTGGGTTGGGGAATTGGGGCCGCTGGGCCACCAGGGATTCTCTATCGGAGCACCGCCCCTGACAGTATTTTGATGGCATTGGGGGCTTTTCCCGATGCCAAAATTGTCCCCCATGCCATCAAAATATTGTTGGTGCTGATATGCAAATTAGCCATGCGATGCCCGTTTCTCTGGGAGAGCATGCCAAACTAGAGCCGACTTCTTGTGCGCATGTGCTTGGCTTCCTCTCCCTGTTTAACACTGCCATTTTTCACCCAGTTTAGTGGGTAGCTCATTTGCATGCACACGGTTACCGCGTCCTTCATTTGCATACCCTATCTTTGCTACATTCCAGGTTAAAAGTTGTGCATTTTCAGGACGCTACTAAACTCATAAAATGTCGATTCAGCGCAAGTCTAGCACCAGTTTTCTGTATCGGCTTGTATATTTGTGCATTTGCCACTTATTTTTCCTTGTCTGCTGATCAAATTCTTTGAAGAGTCTTTTCTCTTGTTTCGCAAATTCTGTTACTTGTGAAACAAGAGAAAAGACTCCTCCTAGTCGTCGGAACGCTTGTCCAAGTTTGATGATGGAAACAGATTCTGGACATGTATTTCAGCACTTTTTGCGCATTTGGATCCAATGATGCAGTTAGGTAGGCCTGAAGGCCTATAATAGTAGCTCTGAAGGATGTAATCAATCTCTGAGACCTAGCCCTCCTTCAGATCCTTGGGATGTACAGTCTCGGCTTGCACTGATTCTTATAAATTGCTTCATGGGTATGGAAGATTTTTCTTGTTTGCCTGTCCAGTTTTCCAAGATCTTTAAGAGGCTCTGTGAGAAGTTGTCTGTTTTGCTTTTGTTTTATTCTTGGGTATTATCAATAGGTTTTTATTGGTTTTCTGTTTGGTTTTGTTTTCAGGGTCTTTGCTGATGAGTATTTGTAGGATGGGTGGTGATAATTGATGGAAGATTTTGAATATAGTAACACTTTATATTTAGTCCTAGTGATTAAGGGGAGCCAGTGAAGCTGCTTCAAGGTTGGGGTTATGTGGCTGGTTCTTGTTGTTCCAGTTATAATACGGGCAGTCGTATTTTGTAATAGTTGAAGAGGATAGGTGGACTGCATCGGTAGGCCCTGATAAATGATATTGCAATAGTCCAGGATGGGCATTATTATGGCTTGGCAGACTGTGCAGAAGTAGTGGTGTTTAGTAGTATTCTTAGTTTGTGGTAGGCTACTTTTGTTGTATTGTTTATATGAGCTTGGAAGTTTGGGTTCTGGTCTAGGCATATCCCTAAGTATTTGATTTCTGTTTTTACTGCTATGTCATTATGGGATATTTGTGGTGTTTTTGGTGGGATGAAAGAGGTGCTCTTTCTTATGGAAAGTGCTTCTGATTTCCTGTAGCTTATTAGCAGGTTTCGTTCCAGGAGCCAGTTCGACATCTCTTCTATGCATGATGTTATCCTTGAGTATTCCGGTTGATCTATGTTGAAGGGAGCATATACCACAATGTCATCTGCATATATGATGTAGTTAATGTTGTGTTTGGTTATTATGTTGCATAGAGGCTATAGATATATATTAAACAGTAATGCGGAGAATGCTGAGCCATGTGGTACTCCTTGGAGTTGATTAATTGGTTTTGATCAAAGGACTCCGGACTTTACTTGGATTTTTCTATGTGTGAGGTATGAAGTAAACCATTTTAGAGTGGTTTCCTGTAGACCAATTTCCTATAGGTGCTTGATAAGGGTGTTATGATTTATAGAGTCAAAGGCAGTTTTGATATCAATGAATACCATTATGCAACATTGCTTGGCGTTATCTAGTTTGGTGATTATGTTATCCAGGAGTGAAGTGATAAGAGTTTCTATGCAATGTTTGTGATTGAACCCATGTTGGTGGGGGTCGAAAGGGGCAAGGGTGTCTAGGTGGTCTTGTACAGTAGTTGCAGCTGGACCACTTTCTCAATGATCTTTGCTGTAAATGGAAGGCTTGGGATGAGTCTGTATGAACTGGGGTCCATTGTATCGAGGTTGGTGTTCTTTAATATTGGTCTTACTATAGCTTGTTTGAGGGTAGGTGGGTTAATGCCTTGTGTGAGTGAGAGTTTCACTGAGTTAAGTAGAGTGGGGGCCAGTTGTTCTATTGTCATCTTGATCCAGGATATTGGGCATGGATCAAGGCGGGGGAGGTTGTGGTGTTGAGATTAGTTATGATGTTTTCTAGCTCTTTTATGGATGGTATGTGAAAGATTTTCCATTGGTGAGTTTGTATTTTTGTTAGCTGTGTTTCCTGTATTGGGGGTTATTTTTGGTTTAGGTTGAATTTAAAATTTGATTCCAGGAAGTCTGCCATAGCTTGGGGTTCGATTAGGTGATTGTTGTGTTCCTCTGGCTTTTCTTTTGTTAAGGTTTGTACTATGTTGAACAGAATTGTTTTAGGCTCACTCTAAAGAGCTTATTTTGATATCTATCTTTTCTTTTTTCTTCATATCTTTGCAGTTTTTGTGCTTCTGCTGCTACTTTCAATTTATTGTTGGAACATATAGATTTTGGGTCGTCTTCTGCTAATGCAGCATGCTTCAGCTTGATGTCTTGGATCTTCCTTAATATCTCTGATGATCTTAATCCTTTTAGATACCCGTCTATCGGGGATAGCTCTACACACAATGATTGTATTTTTCCCTCAGTGTGCTTTTTCCAAGGAGGAACTGTTTTCTTTTTCTTCTGACCCTGCACCTTAGCTGATAGTATTCTTGCGATAATGATTTTAGCTGCACAATATCATATTCAGTTTATTTCAGTGATGTCAATAAATGGTCCCTTTATTCTAGATATGGCCTTGTTCATCTTTATAATTGAACTTGTAACCTTGGGTGTTAAATTTAACCTTGGTAATCTTTCCCTTGCCTGAAACTCAGCATATTCATCTTTTTTCCATGTAGTCTAAGGAATTCAAAATAGAACTTATTTTGAATTCCTTTACCTCTGGGTCTTTCTCCTCCCTTCTCATTAGTTAATTGGTTGACCTGTCCTGTAGTAACCTCACTCTCCTGCAGTTCCAGATCTTGAAGCTCTATCTTCCCTTCAATTGCTCTTTCTGTTTGTGTATTCCTTTCTTCTGGTATTCTCACCCAGGTCTCCTCCTCCCTGCATTTCTTTTTCCACGGAAGCCTTCAGTTGCTTCAAGATGTTATCTTTCTCATACTACTTTGCTTTGATAAGTGAAATTAAAGATCTTAAATTTGCATCTGTTGCTTTTTACAGTTTTTCTTGTGGCAATTTTCCTCTTTCTTCCAGCTTTTAGCGGATTCTTTTTGTATACCCTCTTGATTTAAATAAAGGGTGTGTAGCATAAAAGTAGCAGTACATTATCTCCTTCTTATCTGCAGAAGTCTACCTAACTGTAGTTAATCCTCTTACGTTTTCCATTAATTTCGGTGGTTTATCTCCTGCCACAGTGGACCCATGAACATGCTCACCATGGCCTTGATCTGTGGCAGGGATGTTATCTACATCTGCAGTGCTTGCACTATCACAATCACCATCGTTAGCCCTAGTGCGTAAGCTATGCGTGGGCACCTTTTTATCTTGGACAACATGCGGCCAGTATGTATTTTTCTTTTTTGTTCCATTCATACTTCAATTATAGTGTCGCCTTGCTGGGATTCAGTATAGATTTTATACAATTGAGCTACCATGTGAAGGTACCCAGCAAGACTTGGGAAGAGAACCATAATCTCATCTGCTAAGAGAAGCACAGCAATTCACCAGCCACAGCTAGTAAATTTCCCTCCTATTTAGAACCATGCATGTTGAAGCACAGGCAGACGGTGGCTCGCCTAAAGTTGCACAGAATAGGTGGCAAAACTGAGATTAGTACAGAGACAGGGAGATTTTTAAAAAAAAGTGGTTTGAACTCATGAATGCAGGTTACCACATTGTCATTGTTTAAATGTAATGCTACAGCAGTGACAGCAAAACAACGAATTGAGAAACTAAGGCATTTTATTTAAGTAATTAGAAAATGCTTTAAAGCAGATTTTACTAGCTAGGGTATGGAACTTAACGCAGAAAAGGAGACCAAAAATGTGACACCTGTCACCTCAAAAGCAAACTTACATTGTAAAGAGTAATGAGGAAAGAAGGTTGAACTCCCCATGCTAATATAATGTATTACGTTTCTTCAGAAAGTACAGTATAATTTTTGAAATTTCTAGGAATTTGCACATTTGTACTAATAATTCCATGGGTGGTTCTACAAGAACTGGACTACATGAAAAATGGGAAATTACTGGAACACATCAAGAACAAAGCTATTCCTGCAGTTCAATTTATCTACAACAGTCTGAAAAACCAGGATCCTCGCTTGTGGGGGCAATCGATGCAATTGGCATCTGAAAAAATATGTAAGTTTTGTCTTTGTTTTTTCACTTATTCACATTTCTATGTATCTTCTGAAACTTAAAATATTTAGTTGTAAACCATATAGCTGATTTTCTTATATTTGCTACTACTCACCTGTCTAGTGAAGAATATTGAACTAGATGGCATAAGGACACAGAGGCTTGCTCTGTCATGCACTAATTTAAGTACAGCCTATTTCAATAGTGAGGGAAGGTAATTAACAGGTGATGACTGTCCCAGAGATTGTTTGAATTAAATTATTTTATTTTATTTATTTAACACTTATTTTTATACCGCATCTTCCAGAGATCAGTTGCGGTGTACAAATAACAACAATTAACAAATCGAAGTTTGTTTTACATAGAACATCTTAAATATACATAGAACGTCTTAAAGTATCATAACTTAACAAGTTTAAGTCTAGGAAAGTTAAACAGTGATTTTAAACTGGAACTGTGTTAAAACAATTAACTAACAGAATGTGGTGTCTACGTACATAATATAGTACATAACAGATACAACTATATACAAGAGGGAGGTATTAAGGCATAAGAGATAGTTAGTGATAATTAGTGATCACAGGGCTATTGGATAAACTATGGATTTCCTGTTCTAGAACTGTCACTTTTCACAAGAAGTGTTTTAATTAGAAATAGAAGATAGATCTATTATAAACTGACTATGCAGAAATTTGAAATGTGGTGTCAGATAGTTCATCTGGTGAAGATTAGCCAATGTTATATCAGAAGGTATGGGGGGGGGGGAAATTCAGAAGACATTTACACAATTTGCAGACCTGTATACCATTTAAATACCGTTTGGCGGGATTTTCAGCAGCACTAATATGGTTAGTGCTGCTGAATATCTGTGGGTGCTGTCGTTGCATGCCCCAATGCTAACTGGTTAGCATAGGGACATATTGGAGGCATTCCTGGACAGCCAATCCAGCAGAGAGCAAATCACCTACACAAACACCACCAAGCCAGAAAGCAGGTGCGTAGACAGTGACAAATTCCTTTATTGCAAACAATCACACCCCTACATGTTTTGGCAAAAGGCCTTCCTCAGGGAGAAAAGTAAATGTACAGAAAAGTAAATGTACATAAGGTAAAAAATAAATATTACAAAATGAATAACATACATATACATGTACAGTATATATAAATATCATATACAAAATAAGAAAACATGTAACTGTAGAGCAGGATCATATATGTACGCTAATGGCTTTTTGAAGAACCTGTGCAGATACTACTATAACCTCCTTTTATAAAATAGTTTAAATACATAAAAGGGCATTGCAATACATAAGTATACAAAACATAAATGTACTGTAAAACACATATATAAATTAACTATATGTAAAAAGCAAGAACGCAAGGTTGACAAGTGAAGAAA